>VXBA01003178.1:466206-649778 GCA_013399895.1 Serilophus lunatus
GGGAGGTGGTGGAGTCACCATCCCTGGATGTGTTTAAAAAAGGGCTGGATGTGGCACTTGGTGGCATGGTCTAGTCTAGTCGAGGTGTTAGGGCAAGGGTTGGACTCGATGATCTTAGAGGTCTCTTCCAACCTAGTAATCCTGTGATCCTGTAATCCTGTGGATGTATTCCCAATGGCCCTTGACCTGGAGATATCCCAATGATGAGGCTGTACTGGGAAAGCAGAAATGCTGCCTGCTTTGTAAAGCTCAGGTGATGTGTTGGTGTACTAAGATGGTGATGGATACTGGATTCCCGAGAGCAGGCTGCCCAGCTGGCTGTCTGGATTTTGTGGGATAACGTGTAACAAACACAAGGAGGAGCCATTGCTCCAAGGTGTTGGATGAGCCCTGGATAAGGGGTTTTTGTTTCTTTTTATCAGTGCTCTTCAAGGCAGTCTAGAAGAATTTGTCAGTGAAATATGTCATTTATGTCAAACTTTCTGTGGGTCCCCTGAGGCAGCAGGAGCTGACCCAGAAGCCCTGTCCGTGCTCATTGAGGAAGTGCAGCTGAGCTGTGGATCACACCTGCCCCTTGTGATGGCTGCAGGGGACACATCTCGGTGCTGAGGGTTCTTTGGGAGCCCTGTTGTCATTTTAACAATCCAGAAAAAAATGATCAACTTATTTGACTGGTTATGACATTACTCCCATTAGCCGTCCATGTGATTTGAGTAATAGAGACAATTCCTGCTAATAGTGCATCTGAAACTGTTGAAGGTGAGCTCTCAGGATTGTGCCCCCCATTCCCACAGCTCCTGGCTCAGCACTTACTGCTGCTGATCTTTCTTGGTCATGGTGCAAGTAATCTTCAGCTCCCCAGGATGGCACTGTGGTGCTGCTGGGCTGCTTTGTTTCTTTATGATTTTATGTCCAGTTGTAGCTATTTTTATACCTTTAGCTTCCCCCAAGCCTGGTCACATAAAGGCTGTTTGTCACCAGGGACAACCTGGCTCCAACCCTGGAGCCAGCCTGGGGTAGGTGACAGACACTGTTGCCATCACAAACAAGCCAGAAGCAGCTCTATTCCAGCCATGAGCCCCCACACTGCTGGGCAAAAGGAGACCCTGGAAAGACAGAAATAGTATTTAGGGGGCAGCAACTTCAGGAAATAACCTAAAGAGTGGCTGTGCTCAGGGCTGACAGTGCAGTTGGGGTGGGGATGGAGGTGACTCTCAGTAACAATAAATCCCAGGAGGTACCAGAAGACCTTCCCTCTGTGCACTCAGGGAGTTCTATGCAGGGACAGCCCATGGGTTGGGGGGCCAGCAGTGTGAGATGTGGGGAGAGCAAGGAGACAAGAGCCCACGGAAGTGTCTGTAGTTGCAGGTTTGAGAGGCTGGGAGAGCCTGAGGATGCATCAACTCATTTTATCTGCTGGTTTCCACCTTTCCCAGCTGCCTGGATTTGGGGTAGAGGGTTCACCAGCAACAGCGTGAGCTGCAGGGAGGCCTGTTCATCATTACATGCCCTTGTTTCAAACGGGCAGGGAACTGCTTGGGACAGTGATGAACATGGATCTCCAGGATTGGCCAAATCAAGACCTCAGAGCCTAGTGTCTTGTCTGTCTCCTGCAGCACTTCTTGTCATGAGTCATCAAGTCACAGCATGGTTTGGGTTGGAGGAACCTTAAAGCCCATCTTGTTCCATCCCCTGCCATGGGCACGGACACCTTCCACTATCCCAGGTTGCTCCAAGCGCTGTTCAACCAGGACATCCTTGGACTTTCCAGGCATGGGGCAGCCACAGTTCCTTTGGGCAACCTGTGCCATGGTCTCACTACTGTCAGAGGGAAGAATTTCTTCCTAATGTCTTATCTAAATCTATGCTCTTTCAGCTCTTCTCCAGTGCTCTTCCCTGTCTCCTGCTGTAGGTGATTGTGCCCATCCTGACAAACAGGAAGAACCATCAGGGCTGGCCACGAGTGGTGTCACAAGACATTATCCATCATGTCCACAGACTAGAAAGTGCTGTTTTCATGGTTGTTGGCCAAGTAAAGGGCAAGACCTTGCTGCCTCTTCCAGCTGGCTTGGAGGGGATTGAGGACATGGATCCAGGAAGTGAGAGATTGTGAGTAGTGCCCTGGTGGAACAGAATGGGAGGTTAGTGCTTCCAAGGCAGGGGCATGACCTGACCTCGCCCACTCTGTGTCCTTTCTGTCTGAATTGAGTGAATGACTGTGGGAAGGTAGAACAGATCCACAGAGAGCAGAACAGAGGGAGAGAGACTTGCTGGGGGTACAGCTCTGCAGATCAGATCCTGAACCCAAATGTGACAGTGTCTGGCAGAGGTGGCAGCTGGCACTTTGTGGTGACTCACTTTGTGACCAATTTGTTGTTGCCCACACTGCTGTGGAGCTTCATTCATTTCCTTCAGGCTGTAATTCCTGTTTAAAACAAGGACAAATCTTACGAGTTTGATTGTTTTCTGGTTTTCAAACATGAATCCAGACTGTAACTGCAAAATCCAGCTGCCCAAGGGGTTGTTTGAGTTGGATCAATTGAACAATGCACAAGGCCAAGTGGAAAGCCAAGTGACCCATGTGATGTGTTTTCTGCAGCCTGGAGCTGGTGAATAAATCCCTTGTCCATGCCATCGAGTCAGCCATCATTGACTGGAGCCACCAGATCCAGAGGGCACTGAAGAAAGAGTCCTCAGAGCCTCTCCTGCAAGGCAGCAACCCAAACCCAAAGGTGGAACTGGAGTTCTGGAAGAACAGGTACCCTGGGGACCCTGCCCAGGGCACGGTGGGCACTGGTGCTGCTTTGGGGGGAGCTGCCGCTGCTGTGAGCTGGGAAGAGCAGCTGTGTGGGGTCATGCAGAGACCTGGGCTGAGGAAAATTGCTCCCACACATAAAATAATGATGATCTCAGGGTGCCTGAGGGGTGGTTGGACATCTGGCTGTGTTTAACTTGGCTCCAGCACAGTTCAGGGCTACACCACCAGGGAATTTTTTTGGAAATGCTCTTTTCATCACTGTTTACCAGGAACCAGCCCCAGAGTGCAGCTGATGGACACTTTCTGTGCCCTCAGCTGGCTGCTGCTGGGATCGGGGCCAGAGTGGGGTTAGGTGAGCCAGGGAGTGCAATTTCATCCTGCCCTTTGTAAACCTTTGTGCCATGTTGGCTCAGGCTGACGTGGGACAAAGGCCTGCCTGCTGCAGGGTCACTTTGTGTCACTGATGCCTGCAGAAACACCACAGGGCTCCTTCCAGCAGAGCCCTGCCCACAGCAGCTGTCCTGCTGACCCCCAGCACCAGCTGTCTGTCCTGCTGGGTTGGTCCTGTGTCCTGTCACCGTTGGGACTCAGTCCTTGTGTAGCTGAAGGAAATCCTAAATGAGGCCCAGGGGACACGAGTCGGGTGGAAGGACAGCTGATGCTGCCCCAGCATGGGCTGGTGACCTGTCTTGGCTGCTGCAGGTGTGATGACCTGGAATGCATTTACAACCAACTGAGATCGAGGAAGGTCAGGAACATGATGGAGGTGCTGGAGAGAGTGAGGAGTGTCTATGTCCCAGCCTTCAAAACTATGCTCATGGATGTTGAGGCAGGTGAGATGCTGGAATGGCTTCACCAGAGTGCTGATTTCTGCCCTGTGTTCACAACCTTTGTTGCAGTGTGTTACAGGGCTCCAGAGTGCTGTGCCGTCCCTGCTGGTGTGACAGGGTGGCTTTGCTGAGAGGGAAATGTTGAAGTGGGAGTTTCTCTATCTTGATCTCAGATTTTAGGATTCTTTGTAGGTGTGTTCAAGCATTTCTGGCACTTCTGAAAAGGCAGAGAGACTTGGGATTATTCAGTCCAGAAAGGAGAAGACTCTGGAGTGACCTCATTGCAGCCCTCCCATGCCTAAAGGGGCTCTAAGAGAGCTGGAGAGGGACTTTGGGCAAAGACCTGAAGTGAGAGGACAAGGGGACATGGCTTCTCATTGCCAGAGGCAGGGTTAGACGGGATATTAGGAAGCAATTCCTCTTTGTGAGGATGGGGAGGCCCTGGCATGGGTTGCCCAGAGAAGCTGTGGCTGCCCCATCCCTGGAAGTGTCCAAGGCTAGGTTGGATGGGGATTGGAGCAACCTGGGATAGTGGAAAGGGTAGGGACTGTATGATATTTAAACTCCTTTCCAACTCAAACCATTCTGAGATTCTATGGTGATGATGCTCTTCCTGTTTAAGTTTAGTTCTTCAGGGTACAACCACGCAGCTGTACAAAGCTCAGCTGAAGCTTTCCACAACTCGGGCACTCCTTTCCTTGCTGTTACAGCCAGGACAGGTGGGACTGTGGTCACCTGCCCTCTAGGCAAGAGGCTGCCACAGCCAAACCTGGGCTCAGTAAAGCTCAGCCCCAGCCCTGTGACACTGTGTACCCTGCAGTGCTGTGGATCACAGCCTGTAGCCCCATGGAGCCGTGGCAGAGCTGTGTGTTTGGTGCTGCTCAGCAACTGTGGTCTCAGCCTCTGCACAGAGCCCTCTCACACTCCCTGTCCCCTCTCCCTGTCCATTATCACTGGGATGGTTTGGTTCCTATGCTGGTTGTGCCATAGATGAGCGATGTCCAAGGTGAGCAGTGTCCAATGCCCATGGTGAGCAATGTCCAAAGTGAGCAGTGTCCAAGGTGAGCAGCCCTCAGCACATGGAGTGAGTGCTCATTTCTCACCAGGACTGTCTGATTCCCCTCCCCGTGAGGACAGGCTGACATCCAGCTGTGACCCCACACACCTCAGCTCAGCTGGTCTCACCACTTGTCCCATCTCTTCCCACAGCTCTGACCGAAGCTCAGGACATCCACCTGCACCTGACGCCCCTCCAGCAGCCCTTGGAGGACATAGAGGCTGTTGAGTTCAGCAAGGTGAAGCCTTTCCTGGTCCCTCTGCTCCACGTGGTGTGTTTGATCTGGGTCACCTCCAAGCACTACAACGTGCCCGTGCGGATCATAGTCCTGCTTCAGGAAATCTGTAACCTCCTCATTCAGCAGGTTTGTAGCTGTGGCACCTGTGTTTGCCACAGGAAGTTTTTTTAAAAAGTCCTCTCTCTCCTTTCCCCTGTCCTTCCTTGGCAAGGTGATTCTAGACCCAAGGGGCAGGGTCAGACATGTTCAGTGCAAGCAGTCACTGTTTGCTCTGGGATTTTGCTCTTCCAGGCCGTGGTGTACCTGTCTCCAGAAGACCTTCTGAAGGGAGAGATGGAAGAGAGCCTGGGCAAGGTGCAAACAGTGCTTGACATCCTGAATGCCTTCAAAGGGGCATTTGAGGAGAGACGGGAAAATCTGCACATGTATTGTGAGCCAGGCCAGGAAGTGAGGAAGTGGGACTTTAATGCCATGATGGTGTTTGCAAGGCTGGACAGCTTCCTCAAGAGGCTGGAGATGGTGAAGGTGAGACTCTGGTCTTGAAAGGTATTGCAAGCCATCAGGAGAGCTCATTTCAATGCAGTCACTCACTGGCATCTTCCCTCCTGTGGCTTCCTCTGATACCAGGAGCTGGGACCTCTCTCTGCGCTGTCAGGCCTCCCATTACATCAAGGCCAGGACCTTGTTTGACCAGGTCCTGCTTGGTGCATATTTCAGATAAACTGCTGGGTCCTTCTGCTCAGGTTGGTGGGTGTGTCAGTGCTCCCAAGAGTCCTCCTTGACTCCATGCTCGTGTCAGAACAAGAGGATGAGGATTATAAACCAGTACAGTCTCCCAGGCCATCAGAGATACCCTGACTTGGAGAGACCATGTGCCACAACCTTGGTCTCTGAGGTCTTTCTGGAGTCTTCTCTTTTTGGGGCTGAACAATCCCAACTCTCTGGAGATGATGGTTTCTAATAGGGTTTGATGTGCAGATAACCAAACTGTGCTGGCTGAGGAGAGGTCAGTGGACACACAAGTAACCTGTGTCCTGGGCTGTGACCCTTTGCCAGCTCCTGCCTGGGAGGCACTGGCCAAGCTGTGCCTGCTTGGGGGTGAAGCCCTGTACTCCCTCAGCTTTTGGGGTTGTCCCTGAGCTCACAGTGAGCAGGACAGCCAGCAGGACATCTCTGGGCTGAAGATCAGCACATTTCTTCTAGTCCTCTGGGACAACAGGCCTTCAGCCAGCCCTCACTCAGCCTGAGTGAAAGGGATGGATGGGGTGGGGGTGGCAGAGCTGCCATGGATGGGTCACTGGAGCATCTCCTGAGAGCTGGCACTGCAAGGCCAGACCCTGCCTTGCTCCCATGCCACCTGAAGTTGGGAAGGAAGGACCTGTGTCCATCTCTCAGCAGACAAGGCCAGCTGGGCAGGGGCAGTAACACCTGCATGGACACAGGGAGGTGAGGCCCAGCAGGAGCCTTGGGCAGTACCTGCAAACATCACAGTCTCTTCTTGGTTAATACTCCTAAAATTGGGATTCTTAGCTGTGCTGGGTGATGTAACAGGATCTCACATGTTGCTTTCTATCAGTCCTCTAAACACCCTTGAAAGCAATTTCAGATGTATTGCTGGTGGCAGCAGCAGGGCCCACCAGGGAGGGATGTGCAGGACAGGATCTGGCTCCTCACTTCCCAGTTGTGTCACTCAACCTGAGCATCCGTGGTGTGTCTGGGAGGTCACAGCACAACCGCAAACGTGGATCTGTGTTGTGACAACTGCTGTGACCTTCTTTTGTCGATGTCTGAACCTGGGTGTGCCTCCATTGGCCCTGCAGGGTCTCCTGACCACAGCTTTGGACCTGATGGAGCTGGAGAGGATCGAGTTCAGTGGGATTAGAGGGAAGGCTCTGGGTCAGCAGGTGCTGGACATATATGAGGAATTCCAGGAGGCCTTCAAGGTGTTTGCAGAGCAAACCTACGACTTCCTTGACCTGGGCAACACGGTAGGTGGGACCAGCTTCAGGAGTGCCAGCTCAGCCATTCCCTGGGGATCTGTTTGCTCCTGTCTAAATAAACACATGGCATCTGGAGCTCTCAGAATTCAAGGACTCCAGGGTTTATTATCAGTAGTGCTTCAATTAAAGGAATATTCCCGGCCCTGTGAATCAGGGCTCCATGGCCAACAGGGCCACAGGTGATCCCAGCAGCAAATGTGGCACATCTTGGGCAAAGCCAAGGACAGCCAGCCTTCTCAGAGCTCCTGCCTGGGCTGTGACACCAGGGAGCTGTGCAGGACGGGTGGGAATGGCATTTTGGAAGGGATCCATGTCCCACAGGTGTGACTGATCTCAGAGGGTCTCTGGTTTCCTCTGTTGCTTTCCCACTTGCCCTGGGCTCAGTTTGGTGTGCCTGGTGAGCAGGACACGGTCAGACATGGCCCCACATCTGGATGAGAGAGGGATACAGCTGGAGTAGCTGTAGGGCAGTCTGTGGTGAGGGGCTCCAGGCTCACACTAAGGCAACAGTTCCTGGAAGAATCCAAGTGAAAGTAATCCCAGGCAAAGTCCTCCCTCCAGCAGGATCCTGCCATGCTCCTTTGGGAAGGGCAGTGCTAGGCTGGGAATGGGACCTGGGGCTGGATGCCTTTCCTTTGCATGATGGGACCTGTCTGCTGTGGGGGTGAGTGGCTTGCGCTTTGCTTCCTGTGGCCGCTAATCCACCTCTGCAGTGCTGCCTGGGAGAATCCTGCTAGAAGCCCCTTGCTCCATGTCCCCACTCCTTCAGGAAGGAAGGCACTGAAGGAGTGATGGCAGTGGCTTTGCAGGAGCTGGTTTGGTTCCAGTGACCTCATGACCTGTTGTGTGACTGAGTTATGCTTGTTCTCTATGTCTGAGTTTTGTACTCTCTGTTTAGAGCCTCTTTTTTAGCTCCAACATGGAGCTGGTGCTGCTGGAGCTGATCAGTAATAACAGCAAAAACTCTTGCCTTATATCCTGTTCTTCCAGAAAAGAAAAAAGTAACCTCATTTTTAGTGGCTTTGACCAAGGCAGGGCAGAAGCCCTGAAGTCTCCCAGTTTGTCAGGTTTAGTCTTTAACCTGTAGGAAAACAAACTTAGATTTTACATTTGAACTTCAAAGGATTTATTCCAATAGGAGCAAGAGAAGCAGTGCCAGAAGCTGATGGGAATTACAGGAACACAGAACTGTTGGGGTTGGAGAGGGGCTGTGGAGAACACTCAGTTCACCTTCCCTGCTCCAAGCAGGCTCAGCTAGAGCAGGGCTGTGACCAGTCAGATCAACATCTCCCAGGTTGAATGTGTCCCATGAGAACTCCACAGACCCCCTGGGCAGCCTGTGCCAGTGTTTGGAACTGCCTTTGTTGTTGCCTCACTTGGAGTCACCTCGTGATCAGAACCACGGGGCTGTTTTGGCTTGAAAGTGGATGGGATTTGGAACTCACTAAGTGCCTCTGTTGGGATTTTGGGATGGTGGTGTGGTCTTCAGGAAAAGAGAAGGATAAGAGAGTGTGGGAAAAGGCCTGTCTTGCCTCTGGGCTGAAGTTAGCACTCACTGGACTGTGGATCCATCCTGGGGGGCCACGATCTCAGCCATGGGACAGAAGTATTGCTGATTCTGTGTGGCTCGACTGGAAGTTGGCCAGAGAAATGGTTTAATTCCTGCTGAATAAGAAGTATTTCTGGGTGAGGAGGTGGCAGGTACGTCTCTGGTCTCACAGGTCATGGCTCACTCTCCCCCTACCCACAGGAATTTGAGCAGGATGTCTTGGATTTCCAGCAGAAAGTAGAAGACTTTGACCGTCGGCTGGGCACTGTGTTCATCCAGGCCTTTGATGACACCCTGGACTTGGAGCACATCTTCAAGGTTTGTGTCCCCTCCCTTCTCCCATTTTGCCCTGGGGAGTCACACACTGGCCTCTGCCAGTGCTGGAGCTACAGGAATGTGGGGCTGGTGTTTTCCCATGGATGGACTGTGGGACCTGGAGCTGCTGGGCTGGACTTGGTGAGTGATGCTCAGGCCTGTGAGTCCCTCCTGAGCTGTCCAGCCATGGAGCTGCCACAGTGTGGGTGCGGAAACCTTGGGAATGTTCCTGCTCTTCCCATTAAGACACAAACAGAACAGATCCTTGCTCAGTTTGAGGAAGACTAGAAAGAAAGAAATGACTCAGATAAGGCTTTTAGATGCCAGGGGTTTTACTGGTCTCTCTGGGAGCTGGAGGAAATGCTGCTTTGTGTGAGATTTTCCAGGCCATGTTGGACAGGGCTTGGAGCAGCTTGGTCTATGGGAGGTGTCCCTGCCCATGGCAGAGACTGGGACTGGATGAGCTTTAAGGTCCTTTCCAACCCAAACCACTGTGTAATTCTGTGATTTCCTGTTGAGAACTGCTGTTAGAACCACGTGATCATTCTTAATATCAATTTGTTGTTGTTAGTACATGGATGCAATTCAACTTTGAAAATTGAGGTTTTCTAGAAGCAAGGTTTGTTTACCATTGAATCCATCCTGCAGAGAAAGTAAATGGTATTTTCTGAAGAAATTCAATAAAATTGTATAAAACACTGTAAAAAGTGATAGAACTGATAGTATTTATCTTTCTCTGTTGTTAGGTGGTTGTTTGTTTTAAATAGCAAATTTTGAAGCATTTGAAGAATGCCAGTGGAAATATGGTTCGTCCCCAGAGAAAGTCTGAGCATCTGTCATAAAGATGTTTTTCATTATGTGGTTTAGGGGGCATGGTAAGATTTGGTCAAAGGTTGGACTTGGATGTTTTTTCCGTCTTTAATGACTCTGTGAAAGGAAGGGATTCCTCAGAAAAGCAGGATGAAAACTTCCCTTTGCCGAAGTGCCTGTTAGTGCAGATGTTTGGGCTACTGAGGAAGATGAACTGAGTCAGTGAGGAAAATCCCAGTGGGTCTCTTTGCAGGGAGGTGATTTTTTCCCCATTTCTTTCCCTGTTTGTTCCCCTCCACAGCTGCTGACCATGTTCCAGAGCCTTTTGGAGCGTCCAGTGATCGCTGCAGTTGCTGCTGACAAATGGCCTGTTCTCATCAGCAAGTTCAGCAGGGCCCTGGACCAGACCAGGCTCATCTACTCCACACATACCCAGGCAGGGCTGGAGCTTGGTGGGTACCATGAGCTGAGTAAAGCTGATTTTACAGCAAATTAGATTTAGATTAATTTTGGGGAGAAATGATTTGCTTTTGCTGAGGAAATCAGGGCTTCCCAAATCGCAAAGGTCTTCAGTCTTTGTAGCTCCTCGTGGAAGTGGAAATGCCTGGGAATGCTCTTCTCTTAGAACTAATCAAATAATCTGTTGAAATATCCTTTTTTTAAATGTGTATGTGTGAAGTGTGAGTGGGAATGAGGGCAGTGCTGAGGTTTTCCCTCGTAGAGCTGTAAATGCAGAGTGTGCACAGTGGACTTGGGAATTAAGGGTTTGATCAGCCTTTTCCAGGTTTATTATTTCCTGGGAATGTTGGCACAGGAGGGAATCCTGTCACATTATGAAGATTAGTGTGTGTCTTTTTGAAGAGCAGCCCACTTGCCTGTTTTAGGAAGACTGTTCTGGAACCAGGCAAATCCTGGAGGGGCAGCACTGCAGGAACCAGTGCAGGTTTACAGTGGGAATGGGGAGATCCATGGAGGACAAGTCTAGCATTTGCTGTGAATTTAGGAGGTGCTGTTGTGTGGGTCTTAGATGGACTGTTCACAATGAGCTGCTGGTCAGAAATCTCTACCCTGGTGTTTGTGGGGAGCAGGGAATGCAGCCCAGGCACAGGATGCTTCCACCACCTCTGATTCCAACACATGCTGGGCTTCTCCTGTGGTCCCTTGTTCAGGGTCCAGAGGCACAGGGGGACATGTCCCAGCCCTGTCTTGTGCAACAGACATTGGATTTCAGGGAAGAAGCCAGGAAATCAGAGCAGTTTTGTGCAGCTGAGCTCCTGTTGGTGTATCTGTGGGGTTGCAGTGCCTGTTGCTGTACCTTTGGTGTATCTGTGGGGTTGCAGTGCCTGTTGCTGTACCTTTGGTGTATCTGTGGGGTTGCAGTGCCTGTTGCTGTACCTTTGGGGTATCTGTGGCGTTGCAGTGCCTGTTGCTGTACCTTTGGGGTATCTGTGGGTTTACAGTTGTTTCAGTGATGTTCTATTTCCCCGTGCCCCCAGGATCCCCCCCCCTGCACAAGAACGTGCCCCCCGTGGCCGGAGCGCTGGGCTGGGCTCGGGAGCTGCAAACGCGGATCCAGAGGCCATTTGAGCTCCTCAGGCACGTCCCACACCTGTGAGTGTCTTCTCAGCTAAGCTGTTGTGAGCACCTTGAAATCTTTCCTTTAGTCAACCCTTTCCATGTTGAGCACTATCCAGTGGTTACAGCTGAAACAAGCCTTAGTGGGAGAGGTGTGGAGTGAGTGCACTGGTGCTGGTCACTGCCCTGCTGTCTTTGGTTTTTAAAGAATCTCATTGACTGAATTTGTTTCAAAGGGGTTAAGAGGCACAGTGGGATAGTAAATGGTGGACTCAGCGTCCAGACACAGTCCTAGTTTCCAGTTGGAGGTATTGGAGTTAGAATGTGGAGCTAATAACACCAAGGCTGTGGGTGTGATCCCTGCATGGGCCATTCACTTAAGAGTTGGACTTGATGATCCCTATGGGTCCCCTCCAACTTAAAATAGTCCATGAGAACCATTCCCACTGTTTTCCTGCTCCACCTGGTCTCCAGGATCAACTTGGGAGCAGCCCAACCCTCAGGTACTGACAGTAAGTCAACTTTCTCGGCGTTAAACAAAGGAACAGCCGAGAAAATAAACCAGTGCCAGAATAGTGATCACCCAACACTCCCACAGCAGTGACCTGCCTGCAGACTGGTGGGGGATTTGGGAAGGGGGAAACACACCCTGCAGCCCTCAGGACTAAACACAGCACTGAGCTGCTCTGTTGTGTCACCAGGTGCTTGGACTCTGCCCATGGAAGAAGGGTGGTGGAGAAGTATGAGGAAATGATCCGGCTGCTCGACAGGTAAGTGGGGCTCAGACAGGGCTGGAGCTCTGTGAGAAAACCTCCTCCTCCAAGCCACCTTCCAGCACATTTGACAGCCCAGGGCCTGGGAATGTCTTTTCCTAAGCCAGAGGGAATTTTCTGCTGGGAGAGGAGGAGGGATCCTGTGCTGTGCACCACAGGTTTGAAAGGAGAATCCTGCACAGGGAGAATGGGGGCTGTGCTCCCCAGCAGAAACATCAGAACAAGCTGCTGTGGGATGTAGGAGGTGCTGTGGGGTGTAGGAGGTGCTGTGGGATGTAGGACCTGCTGTGGGATGTAGGACCTGCTGTGTAGAAGGCCTGGGCTGGGCAGAAGTCTCTGCCCACTTGTGCCCACTCACTGACTGTGTTGGCAGTGGCTGTCATGTGTGTATCCCACAGTGGGGAGCGGGAGTCATTGCCCATGGCTTGGCAACTCAGTGCTTCTTGTTAAACCTGACCTGATTGTGCTGGGCTGTCCCTTGAGAAGCCCCTTCCCCAGGAAGGTGATCCCTGCAGGGCTCATCCCTGTCAGCAGTGAAGGGAGCTGAGGCCTTTGGCTGCTGGGTCCTGCAGGGGGGATGTGGGGGAGCCCTGGTACCAAAACAAGGGATGGATAATCTGGCACCGCCTTTCAGAGAGGAACAGTCCAGCAGAAGGTCTGGAGTGACCCAACAGAGATGCTCTTTCCTGGGTGACATTTCCCAAAGTACTCGAGTGACAACGGGATTCAGAAAAGACTTTGTCACCTGGGAGGTTCGGACTCCATGACCTGTGAGGTTCCAGGCCTCTGTTCTGTTCTCTGTGCTCCATCCCAGTGGTGTCAGGGTTTCTCTGCAGTGACTGGGACAAGCAAGGGCAGCTGCAGCCCCAGCATCCATGAGGGTTTTTGTCCTGCTTAGACACTTTGGAAATGCCCAGGAGCTGCCGATCCATCACTTCAGGCTAAATGCTCTGGAAAGTCTGTCTCCAAACCCGACACCTCTGCTGAAACTTGTATTTGAGAGAGCTTTGCCCTCCTGCCTTGACGCTGTCACTGGATTTTGGGTGTTTGTGTAGGAAGCCACGATTTTTAGGGAGATGTCATGGATGGGTTTTTTAATCTTCCTTCATGTTCTAGTCCTCAGATTGGACTTGGCTTCCATTTGGTTATGTGCTGCAGTCTGCTGATGTGATAACTACATGTGTCCTTTTTTTTTTGGCAGCTATCAGGAAAAGCTGTATTTAGACTGGTCCCAGACAGTCTCAGAAAAATCCCAGTACAACCTTACTCAGCCTCTCATCTGGAGGGACCCAGAGACCAAAATGATCACTGTCAATTTTGATCCCCAGGTAAAACCTGCTGCCACTGTCCCCATGTGCCAGTGTCCCCAGGCTGTGCCCCACCTTGTGGGGGAGTCCGGTGGGGTCTGTTCTCTGAGGTCTGTGGAACCTCTTCTAGGGGTAATATGGATTTACCATCTTCTTTGTGGGCTCTGTCTCCCGGGGAAATATCAGGATCACAGTTATAGCAGAGCAAATCTAATCAGAACCAGTGGCAGAAAGTCCCTGAGGAGCCAGGGGAGTAACTGGTGTCAGCACATCCAGACCAGTGTTAATACTGGTGTGGGGAGTGTTGGGACATCATCTGCAGGGGTGGGTTTGTGTTGTTTGTGGGAGACAGGGGGTATAGGCCAGGAGATGTCCAGGCTCTTTTCAGTGTGCTGCTTTGGGAATAACCAGCAGGAAACCCCAAGATACTCAGAGTTGATTGGAGGGTGTCTGGAAGGAAATGGGGAGGATTGTCCCATGCTCAGCTCTGTGCCTTGTCTCCCCAGCTGGTTTCAGTGCTGAGGGAGGTGAGTTACCTGTCAGGCAGCCAGGCAGGAGCCATCCCACCCACGGCAGCAGCAATCTACTCCTCCAGGGAATCGTTCCGGCAGCTGGTGACCAACTTGGAGCTGATGGGGAACAGGTACAACAAGGTCCTGAAAACAGTGCTGGAGGTGGAATATCCCCTGGTGCAGGAGCAGCTGCAGGATATCGACTTGAAGCTGAAAGAGGCAGAAGAGACACTGACCTGGAAGATGGAGGGTGAGCTGGCTTGGTGTGAGGAGGGAGAGCACAGACTCAGGTGTCATCACACTCCCTGGTGTGCCCAAGCTCTGTTCCCTGGTTCCCAGGGGCAGTTCCCAGTTGGACAGAGGACTCTCCAGCAGAGCTGGCACTAGGGAGATGAGGGGCAGCACTCAGCTTGCCTGTTCCTTTCCATTCTCTCTTGATTCACTGTTATTGTGGACAAGATTCTGTCCCCTCAGGTTCATCCTGGGCTTTGGGGAGGAGAGTGAGCAGGGAGATGGCAGGATTTGGGTCTGCAGGAGCTGGCAAAGGTGAGGTTGAAGCATCTGCTCCTTGTCCTGTTACCCCCCTGTCCCAGCCCAAGTGATGCCACTCTAGCACTGCTTCCTCACCCAGCTCTGCAGAGAGTGGGAACACTTGGCCCTGGGAACAACTCATCCCGGGGACAGACACCTCATTAGCTTTTCCAGAAGTATGGAATCATCCAGCTGGAGGTGGGTTTGTGCACTGGGATGCCAGAGTGATTTAACCCAGTTCTTCCTTGAGCAGCTTTAGCTGCAGAGCAGTGGGAGACAATGTGTGTCCTCTTGATGAGAGCAAACTGCTCATGGATGGGATGTGTGTATCAGACCCGAGGTATGAGCAGGACCAAACATGCAAACCAAAAATCCTCAGGCTGAAAAACTCTTCCTCCACTGTAGAATAAAGATGGATTTTGCTGCAGAGGAGCCCTGAGTTCCCTGCACCTGAATGCTCTTGGGGCTGCCAGAGCCTCAGGACTGGAGGCCCTGCTGTGGTGGTGGTGGTGGCAGGGACACTCAGCCTGCTGGACTGACCCTCCCCTTCTCTCTCTGGGGGGAGTCAGTCACTAGGGGATCATCCTGGGTAGAGGGAAGCAGGAGCTGTCAGACATCCATCCCAAGGTGGTTTTCCTGGCTAGAAAGATGCTCTGGTGGTCTCTACCATGGCTTGGTGGGGCAAGAGGGAGGTTGAAGTATCTGTGCTAGTCGAGGTGGTGAGTCTCTTGCTCTAAGAATGAGTGAGAAGTACTTGAGGCCATGAAGAAACTGCCAGGGGCTGGGCTGAAGGAGGGTGCAGCACAGCTTGGCCCAGTAGCTCTGAAAACAGGTCATCTCATTTTTCCCCAGGTGTCTGGGATCACATCTCCGGGGTGGTGGACAGTGTCCATGACCTCGAGCAGAGGGTGCACAAAAGCAAAGACAATGTTGAGGAGATCCAGAGAATTGTGGGCTCATGGGCGTCGCCCTTATTGGAGAGGAAGGATTGTAAAAGGGAGTCGGTGCTGAGCCTGGAGGACTGTCAGGATCGCCTGGAAAAGCGCTACAGCCTCGTCAGGGAGGCTGGAGAGAGGATCCACTCACTGCTGAAGGTGAGGTGGGACCTTCCTCGGAGTCTGTTGGCTCCTCACAGGCTTTGTGTGTCCCTGTGCCACTGAAAATGTCCAGGGCTGCTGCACCTTAAATGAACTCCTTTAACTCACTGACAATCTTACCCAGTGTTAATTAACCTTGGCTCTGAAGGATGTGCTGGATTGGTAGGGTGGGCCTGTGGGCTGGCACTGCTGGACACCCAGCTCGGGGCAGGACCAGCAGCAGCTGCAGCCCAGGGAAGGGTCTGGCTCCAGGCCTGGCTGCTGGGAGCCACTAGAGGGGAGTGATGCATCGGGTTTGGGATCCTGCTCCAAGGAAAAATCCCTCCCATGCCTCTGAGAACAGAGGCAGCTGGCTGGGGCTGACCACTCAGGTTCAGACTCCTTATCCCTCTGTGGAGCAGGGAGTAATGCTGCCAGTCCTGGGAGAAGCTGAGTAACAGGAGAGAAGCTGCTGTCCCAAACCTCTGTGCTTCCTAGCAGCTTTGCCAGAGGTCAGAGTCCTCTGTTAGCCCAGGACAAAGCCCAAAGCTCTGTTCACCTGCCTGGAGCCAAGTGTTGTGCATGTCAAGGACAGCCCTTGGCCTGGAGGAAGATGGGCTTTGGGTCCAGCCCTCTCCCAAGGGTCACTATCTTGCCTCAAACTCTGAAGAGAACTGGCTGAGTCTTCATGCATTAGGATGAGCCTTTGAGATCTACAGAGCTCCCTGCAACAGGAGTGCACAACAGCCTCAGTGCTTTGGCCTCAGAGAAGAGAAAATATGTGACAGAGCTGCCAAGGCCCTTCTGCACTCCATTTTTACCTTGAGTTGTTCCAGATGACACAGCAGCCCTTGACAAGAGCAAATCGTGGCCATGCCACCAGTAGCATCGTCCATCTTTCCCATCCCTCCAGGAGGCTGGTTCCCATGTGCTCAGCAGCTTCAGACCTTGGCTGTGGGCAGCTCTCTTGTAGGACAGGCTCAACGTGCTTTGTTTGAAAGAGTCTTCTTTTTCTTCCAGGAAAACCAGAGTCTCTTACTTGCAGACTCAGCATCTGACTCCTGGAAGGCCTATGTGGATTATGTGGATGAGATAGTCCTGGATGGATTCTGCACTGCCATTGAGTGCTCGCTCAAGTACCTCCTGGAAAACACAGGTGACAGCTGGTTCCTGTCCCCTGCTCATGATGGCAGCTCAGCCTCTCCAAGGCTGTGCTCTCCCTCATGTCCAAGAGTTCTTCTCTTCTTCCTAGCTTTCTACTGGGCCTCTTCCCTGTCTCTGGGGGAGCCTCCAGACAGGGAGAGTCACTCCACTGGTCACTGGGTTGCTGGAGAGAGGAGGGATAGAGGTGACTGTGCACCATTTGCAGGGATTAATGGATAGAGGAGTCTGTGCTTGAGCTTCAGCCATCTTCCACTCTCATGCCCAAAGCATCGAGGTGACAGCATCTTTCATTTGTGGGGAGTCTCAAGAGCTGGTTCTGCTCATGAAAGGCATGAAAGAAAAACCTCAGTCCCTGAGCATTAGTCCAGTGAAGAGGTGAGCTGGGTTCAGGAGTCACTAGACCAGCCCTCCTGCCTAAGGCCACTGGGGAGGTTTACTTGCTCTGCTGAGAGCAGCTTGTGTCCAACTAAAGCACATCTCCAGGAACGCTTCCTTTATGGATGAGGAGGCACAATGAGTTGGAGAATTGCATCCAGTTCTTCACCATCTTGTTAAAAACTCGCACATATTGTCACATTTGCATCTGCCTTCAGTTTCTGGTTGCTGGGTTTTTTCATGCCTTTCTCCACTAAATTAAAGAGCCTCTTGGTTCCTGTTGTTTTTCTTCCCTGCAAGTACTTACATGCTGTAATTGTTCAGCTCTCAGACTCCCTTTGGATTAGCTGAAGAGCCTGGCCTCTTTAAAGATTTCCTCCTCAGCGTGTTTTCTGGTCCTTAAGTCACTTATGTCTGATCTGTTCTCCCCTGTCTTCAATGGGTTCCACAGCACCAGCTGGTTTGCCAACATCTCGTCGTATTGTGCAGACACAACAGCAGTGGACCCAGTGAGTGGGTGTGTGCCATCCCACCTGCCTGCTGTCCCTGTGTGCATCTTGTGGTAGGATGTTAGTGGTGGCTCAAGATTCCTTTTCTCTGTTTGAAAAGGATCCTGATATCTCTGTTCTTCCCTACCAGATCCCAAGGCAGGGCTCGCTCCCCTCTTTGAGGTGCAGCTGGATCTGGTGATCCCAGATTTGGTATTTCATCCATCCCTGGACCCTGGCACCCACGATGGATTCTATGACATGGTGGAAAGTCTTCTCAATGGCATCTACCACATCTCCTCGCTGGTGCCCCGGCTGGCCACGCACAGCGGCTTCCACCACTACCAGGTCTGTGGCTGTGGAGCTCCCTCGTGCTGTGTGGCAGAGAGGAGGTGCCACCCTGCTCCTGTGTCACTGTCCTGCCCTCCCCTCCTCAGTTCTCCTCTCCCCTCTCCAGGCTGACCTGGAGGACGTGGCTGACCTGGCTGAGCTCCGCCGGGAGCTGCTGTGCCGCGTGCAGGGGGCGGTGGCCGCGTGCTGGGATTCCCGGGGGGCCTTGGAGCGATATTCCCACCTGTACGGGGAGGACAGGAGGGAGCTGAGCCAGCAGTTCCTGCTCTACGGACACGCCCTCACGCCCGCCGAGCTCGAGGCCCAGGCGGAGCACGGGGGGCTCCCCGAGGCGCCGCCCACGCTGCAGCAATTCCGGGAGCACATCGACTCCTTCGAGAAGGTCTATGAGGAGGTGAATCGCATCCCCCCCCTCAGCACCTTCCACGGCTGCCTGAGGCTCGATGTGCGGCCTTTCAAGGCCTCCTTGATGAATGAGATTAAAAGGTGGAGCTTGGTGTTCAAGCAGCATCTCCTGGACCACGTCACACACAGGTGGGAGCTGTTCCTGCCTCTGCTCCTGGGATTTCTTTTGTCTTGGCTGGGCTTTATCATTTCACACTGATAACCAGTTGCATTGTAGAATTCCCTGAGCTGGAGTGGACCCACAAGTCCATCAAGTCCAACTCCTGGTCCTGCACAGGACATCCCAACATTCCCACCATGTGCCTGAGAGTATTTTCCAAATGCAGCCTCGGGGCCATGCTCACTTCCATAGTTAATACAGGAGCAAGAGAAGGGACCAGGCTTTGTGCCAGCTCCAACACATCCCTGTGTCGCCCAGCCCCTGGTCTCTGCTGGTGTGTAAACTGGAAAGAGTGATATGAACTTGGTACACTGATGTCCCTGAGCTGATGCCCCTGGGACTTGCTGTGAGGTGTTAGACAAGGTATTTGCCTGTTCATCCTGAGCCAAATAACTCCATCTCTGCCAGGCTCTGAGCCTCCTTTGTGAGATTTGATGTTGGCCATCAGTAAAGCTGCATCAATGCCTTGAGGTACCTTCTCTGTTTCTAAATGCATCACAGTTTGGGTGATCTGGCATGAGAGTCATGGGGAGGTGGCTTCAGGTTACAAAGAACAGGAGTTTGGGCTATAAGTTTTGCATTAACACATATTCCCTGCTCTGAGGAACTGCTCAGCCGCCAGATCTGTTCAGGACTGATGCGTCAGGTGATTTATTGTTCCCATCTGAAGGGTGTTGTAGCTCTTGGATGCTCCCAGATAAGTGTTCACAGACATCTGTAGTGGAGGCAGCTGCGTGGGGTGCTGAGATGATCTCTTGTGTTCTTTTCAGCACCATAATTCTCTTAAATAATTTCTTTGCAAAGAGGTTTTTGTGTAGCAGAGAAAGAGCTTTTAGGAGTTGTTCTTGAGAGTCCCTGACTCAGCAGTTTAGTCTTTATTAAGTGAAGTATTTAAGGATACATTTAGGCCCAGCAGCATCCACAGAATTTAAGTGGCACTTAAAAAGTGTTTTGAGAGGTGGAGAATGGATGTGCTGGGAAGGTCCGGAGACTCAGGAGCCCATTGTGCCTCTGCTGAAAGTGCCCAGCAGCTGGTGAAGTTAAGAGCAGGGTAAACAGGTACGGAAATGTCCCCCAAACACTCTCCTTGTCTCTGATGATTTATAGCTCAAGGACTTTGAGGGACAGGGACCATGTCTTTGATTGTAAAGACCTCGATGGATGTTTTTCCTCCCACAAATGTCCAGTTCTTTTCTGAACTGCTGTGAATTTGTGTCACCTGCACCCCCATGCAGGAGGGTGTTGCCCTGTGAAGTGAGGCAGTGCATGAAGGAGAATCCCTGTTATGGAAAATCCCTTTTTGTCATAGCTTTGGAACCTGCCAGGCTCGTTTGGGGAGCTTGGATTCTTGTATTGGAAGAGATGGTGAAAACTGTCATAGAATCACAGAATGGTTTGGGTTGGAATGGACCTTGAAGATCATCTCATCCGACCCCCTGCCACGGGCAGGGACACCTTTCACTGTCCCAGGTGGCTCCAATCTGGCCTTGGGCACTTCCAGGGATGGGGCAGCCACAGCTTCTCTGGGCACCCTGTGCCAGGGCCTGCCCACCCTCACAGTAAAGACTGTCCTCTCAAAGGCACCTTCTCCAGAGCCCTCCTGAGCTCCCAGTCTGTTACACTTCAGCTCAGATACTCTGTCTCCGACCTGAGAAGTCCTAACCTGCCTTGCCGTTCCCTGTAGGAATCTGTAAGGGAATCTCTCTGAGAATGACTTGCAGTTGTGGTGCCCTCAGCACTCAGTGAGCAAGGATGTCCAGGCTGTCCCTGTCCCAGCCCAGCTCCTGTGGAAGGCCATGTATGAATTCCATAGGAGCTTTCCTCATTCTGTGCTTCCCTGCTTTGTGCTCTCCAGCTTGGCCGACCTTGAGGAGTTCATCCAAACTGCCGAGAAAGGGTTGAGCAGGAAGGTTGGGAAGGGTGATTACGAAGGCCTGGTGGAGGTCATGGGGCACCTCCTGGCCATGAAGGAGCGGCACAGAGCCACCGATGCCATGTTCGAGCCCCTGAAGGAAACCATCGAGCTGCTGAGGGCCTACGAGCTGCAGCTGCCAGAGCAAGTCCACCAGCAACTGGAGGTGGGTGACAGCTGTGCTGGACACATCAGTTTGCTGAGGCAAAGGGAGCAGGAGTGGGAGAGCACCGCAGGAATGTTCCAGGCCCTGCTCCTTGTCATTAGAGGGCCTCAGTGGATGGTTTTGCTGTTGCAGGGTGGGCCTTAATAGATCTGAATTTTGGAGTTAAATTGAGATTTTTCTTTTAAAGCAGAGATTAAGCCTTTTGTTATGTATGAAAAACATAGAATTGCCTGCTCCAACTCCCAGCGATTACTCTTGAACAAAATTAATGCATTTTCAAATACATCTGTTAATTAGGTTGAATTATAATTATTTTTAAATTAGCTGTTTCTTGGCAACTTATGGAGGTGGGAAGGATAATGTCAGCAGAGGAGTTGCCTTCTCACGGGACTTCAGGGAGTCTGTACCACCGGATGTGTTTGATCCAGAGGACGTCACTTGGAGCAGGTTATGGAAGTATTTTGGCCCCTTTCCACATGTGGCTCTGATGAGTCAGTTTTCTTTTGGGAATTCCTTTCATTTCTAGAAAGGGGATCATGAGTTGGAAGTTAGAAATGATGGTGAGGGGTCCAGGCTGCCTTGGGGACAGAGACAAGCTCTGGCAACAGCCAAGGGGCACAGTGGAGGAGTGTGGCTGATGAGTGCCATGTGGATCCTCGTGGACAGAGGATCTGTGCAGGACACAGGATTAAAGCAGGACCTGCTGGGGAGGAGTTCCTGCCTCTGAAAGGCTCCCATTCCCTGCTGCAGGTTGGGATGGAGCTGAGGGGGGCAACCCCTGGGATTTCTGCTTGTGCAGCTGTGATCTATGAGTGGTCACTCACAAAATCTGGAACAGTTAAAGGTCCTAAAGACACCCAAGATCCTACAGACTCCCTGAAAACCAGGAGAGCTGCTCTGTACAGGTGCTCTGGCTGCTGCAGCACCTTCAGTCCAGCAGAAAGCTGTGCTGATCCCTCTGCCCAGGAGCTGCTGGTGTGGAGTGTGTTTGTGCAAGTACATTCAAACAACTGATTCATTTTCCTGATACAAGAAATAAGGATGCAGGGCCATGCAGATGCAGGAGATAACAAAACACTTGTCCTTTCTGGCAAGTGGCAGCAACATGTGTGGGAATGATTCATTCTCTCCTGTATAAGGTGGGAAAACCAGAAGTTCCTCTGGGTTCTGCTCCCTCCATGGCTGTGGAGATGGGGTAGTTGGTAGGAGGAGAAGGAAGGTGCTCTGTCTGTGCCCTGCTGTGGCCATGGATAGTGATTTCTCTTTGGAATATAAAGCCATCTCGGGAGGGGCTGGCCCTGCTCTGACCGTCTCTGCTGCCTCAGAGCTGCCTCCAGCTGTTTCCTTCCTTCCACAGTGTTGATGATTCTCCATTAATCTTCTCAAGTATGGGATGAAAAGGAGGCCCAAGTCTTTCCTGTAAGCTTGGAGAAATGGAGAGAGCTCAGCACTGGGACTGGCTGAGCCCTTGGCTTCTGTCACTGCCTGGGCTGGGGATATGGCCTGGGAAGTCCAGTGAAAAGAAGTGAAATCCCTTTCTGAAGAAAATGCCAAGTCCAGAAGGTGGATTGTCAGCAGTGCTGTGCACTCACAGTTGGATGCAGAGCTCAGAAAGAGACCAGCTTCCTTTAGTGCTGATATTGTACACACAGCCTGGAGGGATGGGCCCTGCAGCACTTTCTAGAGTCCTCCTGGTGTAACCTTTCCTGGCAGGGAATGTCCCAGGCTCTGTTCCATTAGGTCTGGGAAGCCACAGGAGTTTGCATTCACATCCATCCTCCTGCTTTCAGCTGCTTCAAGCAGGCTCTCTGTCCTGCTGGGATTGGTGTTGGTAACACTGGTCTTTCTTGAGCACTGAAGCACCCTGGGAGCCCAGGACTGAGTCTGAGGCCTTCTCCAGTAGTTACTGAACATGTTTTTACAATCAGAGCTGTGGGTTATGGGGTCTCAATCTTCTTTATTTTTAAAAATTGTGGATAACTAGTTTATCCCAAATTGTGTCTTTAGCCCGTCATAGAATCACAGAATTTTTGAAGTCAGAAAAGACCTTTAAAATCACCAAGTTCAACCCTCACCCCAGGACCACCATGTTCACCATTAAACTGTGTCCCCAGGTGTCACATCCACATGTTTTTTGAATACTTCCAGTGATGGGACTCCACCACTGCTCTGGACAGGCTGTTGCAATACTTTACAACCCTTTCTGGGATTTTTTTCCTAATATCAAATCTAAGCCTGACCAGGAGCATCCCAACCAGACTCCCTTACAGTTTCAGACACAGAATCTGTCAGGCCCATCTCACACAGAGCAGCCAGTCCTGCCTCCCAGCTCTTCTGTTGTGCCCACAGGAGCTGCCAGAGAAGTGGAACCAGGTGAAGAAGCTGGCCCTGGCTGTGAGGCAGCACGTGGCCCCTCTCCAGGCCAACGAGATGACGGTCCTGAGGCAGAGCTGTGCCGCCTTCGACGCCCAACAGCTCCAGTTCAGGGAGAGCTTCGGGAAAGAAGCCCCGTTCAGGTATGGGCAGGTTCCAGAGGGAGAAAAGCTTTAAGGGTTCATCCCTGTGTGTCCTGAGTATGCAGAGCCCTCCCATACGTTTCCCACCTGCTCAGGGTGCTGTGTCTGTGGTGCCTGTGGTATTGTGTCCCTGGGCACTCTGTCCAGTGGTGGCCAGAGGTTGATTTTGGATGCTGAGTGCTTCATCTCATTTTAAGGTGGTGTCAGTAGTGCCATGTGGTACCATCAAGGTGTACTATAGACCTTTCATCATTCCTGCGTCTCCCAGTTGTTTTATGTTTTCTTTAGAAGTTGTTACAGTACCACTTATACAGAATAAACATTGTTTTCTAGGTTTGACACCGAAAAGCCTTATCAACTGCTGGATGCAAAGCACGTGGAGATTAAACAGATGGAGTCAGCCATGACCTCGATTTATGAATCAGCTGGTCTGTTTGAAGTCATGGTGCCAGAATATAAACAACTGAAGCAGTGCAGGAAGGAGCTGTGTCTTCTCAAAGAGCTCTGGGATATGATCTCCCTGGTGAACACCAGCCTCGATGACTGGCAGGCCACCAAATGGGTGGATATTAACGTGGAGAACATGGACCTGGAGTGCAAAAAGTTTGCGAGAGAGATTCGAAATCTGGATAAGGAAATGAGGGGCTGGGATGCTTTCACTGGGCTGGACAGCAAGGTCAAGAACATGCTGACAGCCCTGAAGGCTGTGGCAGAACTTCAGAATCCTGCCATCAGAGAAAGACACTGGAACCAGCTGATGCAGGTGACGGGTGTGAGGTTTGTGATGGACTCGGACACCACACTGGCTGACCTCCTCAAGCTCAACCTGCATAAGTTTGAGGGCGAGGTCCATGGCATTGTGGACAAAGCAGTGAGAGAAATGAGCATGGAAAAAGTGCTGAAGGAGTTGAGAATGACTTGGAGCACCAGGGAGTTTCAGTATGAGCTTCATCCCCGGACCAACATCCCACTGCTGAAGTCCGATGAGGAGCTCATTGAAACTTTAGAAGACAACCAGGTGCAGCTGCAGAATTTGATGTCATCCAAATACATTGCTTTCTTCCTGGAGGAGGTGTCTGCATGGCAGAGGAAACTCTCCATCACTGACTCTGTCATCTCCCTCTGGTTCGAGGTGCAGCGCACGTGGTCTCACCTGGAGAGCATTTTCATAGGCTCAGAAGATATAAGGGCACAACTTCCTCAGGTATGAAATCCCAAATCCTGTGTCTCCTATTTGGAAAGTGTTGAAGAAGAGCCTCCATTATTAAACAGGGTTATCTAAAGTGCCAAGTTGCCCCAAGCAGGGCTTTCCTCCTGCTTCCTTCCTTCTCTGGAGGCTGCCTTAGTGCTGTGGGAGTTCCTCCAGTGCTGCCCCAGGATGTTTTTGTATCACAAGCTGTGCCTGAGCTGTGCTGAGGGGCTGATGTTCTCTCTTCCACCACTGCATAGCAAATACAGAATTCCTGGGGCTGAGCAGGAGGCTTTTGGCTTCCTCCAAGGCTGCAGAAATGTTCCCTTTTCCCTTGAAGGGAAGAGTGCCGGGGTAATTACTGAGACACTGCAAATTGCAGAATCACAAAAATCCCAGAATGTGCTGAGTTAGAAGGGACCCACAAGGATAATCCAGTCCAACTCCTGGCCTTTCACAGGCCCATCCCCAAGAGTCACACCCTGTGCCTGAGAGGATCTTCCAAACTGTGACCACCCACCAACCCAGGGCTGGCTCAGGCAGTTCTGGCAATATCCCCTCCCTGGACTTCTGTGCTGCTGCAGGGGGAGGGCAGCTTTTCTCCCACTCCTGCTTTGGGAAATGGAACAGAGTTGGCACTGGGGACCTCCTTGGGTTGCCTTTGAGTCCAGCTTCCAGACTGTTAGTCCAGTGTTTTTCCAGACTGGCAGCCATTCACTGAAGAGTGAGCTGCAGTGTCCCTGCTGTGCCCATCCCTGTGCAGTGTCACTGCCAGGGGACTGGCCCCAGACAGGGTGTGCACAGCCTGGTGACACCCAATATTCCCCACTCCACCCCTTCCCTCTGGGCTGCTTGGATATTCCCCCTCTGCTCTGGTGAGCCCTGGGAACACTTGGCTTCCTGGGCTGTGTCCCCGTGGCCCTGAGGACTGTCCCACGTGCCAGCACAATGTGACATCCAGCAGCTCCCTGCTGGTGGGTCAGAAAGCACATCCTGATTTAATTTGCAACCAAGGAGGCAGTGTCCGCACCTCAGCACCATGGGCCAGGTGACACAAACCAGCAGCCACTTCCCTTCCACAGCAGGGAGGTGGAAGCTCAGATCCTCTGGAAGCTGAACCTCTTTGGGATACAAACAGGGCCGGGGAAGCTGTGCTGGCAGGGCATGGGATACACACCTGGAGCTGGCTGACAGTCTGGAGAAGACAAGAATTCAGGGAGACCCTACAATCCCTTCCAGAGCCTAAAGGGGCTCCAGGAGAGCTGGAGAGGTATTTGGGACAAGGGATAGAAGGACAGGACAAGGGGAAATGGCTTTAAACTGACAGAGGAGAAGTTTAGATGAGGTATCAGGGAAAAGTTCTTCCCTGTGAGGGTGGGGAGGCCCTGGCACTGGGTGCCCAGAGAAGCTGTGGCTGCCCCATCCCTAGGAGTGTCCAAGGCCAGGTTGGAACCACCTGGGATAGTGGGAGGTGTCCCTGCCCATGGCAGGGAGTGGGACTGGATGATCTTTAGGGTCCTTTTCTCGCCGAACCATCCTGGGATCCTATGATTCCATGGATGCCTTGGTTTAGGGAGGGCTCAGCCCTGCAGCCAGAGCTTTGCTACTGAGGCTGAACACAAGTGAACATGGAAATGTTCCCAGGAACAAGAAAAGCTTGGAGCTCTTTCATTCTCTGTCCTGGCTCACTCAGGAGACCCAGCTTGGGAAGAAGGGCAGGGCAGAGATATTTTGAACAAAACTTTATATATTTTTAACTGTTTAGCTCCAGCAGTTCAGGGTCCCTGTTAGCTGTCAGTGGGCTGCTGACCTTGGGTTCCATGGCCCTACTCATGAAAAGTAAGGGCTCTTCCCTGCCACTCTCTATGCCCTTGGCAGGGTGGGGCAGGAGAACTCCCATGAGGTTGGTGGCCTTTCCTCCATACAGGAGATCTCCTGCTGCTGTGGTCAGGGAAAGTGGGTATTTCATACGGACATGGGAGAGGAAGAGCTGGGAGAAGTTACTCAAAGGAGAATTCAACCCATTAAAATGGGTGGTCCTAGGGATTGGCTTCTCCATGGATAACTTTATCTACAACTCCTTTGGGACAGAATCAAAAGAAGACAAGTGCACGATTGTTCCAGGCACTTGGGTGGGAGAGCCCTTGGGGAAGGGAGGAGGGAATGGGCCCCTCTGCACTGGACAGAAGGTTCTCTGCTGAGGAACTTTCCCCTCATTCCAAAGGCAGCACTCAGGGAATGGGATCTCTCCCAGCTGCTGTGTTACTGTGACTGTGTCCTTGTATCCCGTTGTAGGACTCCAATCGCTTCGAAGGGATTGATGTGGATTTTAAAGAACTGGCCTATGAAGTTCAGAAAACCCCAAATGTGGTTGAGGCCACCAATAAACCAGGTCTGTCCCAACAACTGGAGGACATTCAGAGCAGGTAGGTAGAACCTCAGTCCCAGCTGATCAGAGACTGGCATCAGTTCTATGAAGTTGGTTGAACCTGTGCCCTGAAGCTTTTTCTGAGGTTCTGCATTGTCTACATTCACAAATTGCAGCTTTTCTGATCTTTCTCAAGTCTTTTTACTTGTGACCCATTACCCTGAAGCCCCCAAGTGGAGTCTGGCTTTGTGCATAGGAAAAGCCTAATCCTGAATATTGATTTGCACACGTTCAGCTGTTTGACCAACTCATGGACCCACTGCCACCTCAAATCCAGTGTCTGCAAGAGCTCTGTAGCAGTGAGACCAGGGATATCTTTAGATTGGATCTTCGGAAGGAATTGTTCCCTGTGAGGGTGAGGAGGCCCTGGCATAGGGTGCCCAGAGAAGCTGTGGCTGCCCCATCCCTGGAAGTGTCCAAGACTGGGTTGGAGCCGCCTGGGATAGTGGGAGGTGTCCCTGCCCATGGCAGGGGATGGAATGAGATGGGCTTTAAGGTCCCTTCCAACCCAAACTATTACATGATTCCATGATACCTGCCGCAGAGCTGAGCCCACGCTCATTAATTTTCAAAATTATCCCTGTGTGTACATCCTTGACACAAGGAGGGACAGCTCCCTGAGAAAGACCCGAGTGCCCTGAATTGGAGACACTTCTCACTTAACATATGAATCCACCTGAAACACACTTCAAAGTTCATAAGGAGCTGTTCTGTCAGTGACAGCTCTCCATTTCATATAAAGGTTTGATTTTATTTTCAATCAGATGAGTACAATGTTCCTTACAGAGAATGTTATTTGGGAACTTTGTAAGCTCAGCAGCAGTTTAGCATGTGAACACTGCAAGATTCATTTTAGATCGGAGCAAACAAGTTTCCTTTCATGCTTTGCAAACACAAAAAGCTGAGTTGGTTGGAATCAGACTTTAAAATGTGGCTCATTAGAATAAAAGCTGTTCTGGAAATGTTCATCCCAGTGTGAAACCACCTGTGGCAGTTCAGAGCTTGTCTAAAACAGTAGGTCAGACAGCAAACCTTTCCAACCTCTTCTTCCACCTGTGTTTCTGCTTTTTTGTGAGGCTGCCCTGACTTTTGAGTGTTTGACCCCTGGAGTAGAGAGTGAGCTGTGGGTTACTTTGTGCTTTGTTGATCTATTCAGAAATGCTGGAAGGAGCAGGCTGCAGGCTCAGCTCATGCCTGGCATTTCCCCATGGTGGGGAGAAGCTGTTTGAGAACCCAAAGGGCAGCGTGAAACATGAAAAGGTATTTACCCCGCTGTGCTGGGCTCTTAATCTGCTTTAACTCCCCAGGTTGTCTCTGTGTGAGAAAGCTTTGGCTGAATATCTGGACATGAAGAGACTGGCCTTCCCCAGATTTTACTTCATTTCTTCTGCAGATTTATTGGATATTCTTTCCAATGGCACCAACCCACATCTGGTAAGCCTTGGTCTCCACCACCTTTGCCTTTTCCAGCTGTCAGTAGTGTCACAGTGTCTTGGGACTCTCCTGTACTGTCCTTTCTGGAGGCTTTTCCTCCCACTCTCAAGTGGATTAATAACTCTTTCCCAGCTGATCTTCTTCTGTTGTTTTGGACAGGCCACAAGTGCTCTGGGTGTTGTCTGATCTAACCCTGGTGCTGCTTGTGGAGAGTTCTGAGAGCTCTGCACTGAGCAGAGCCCTGGGTTTGGTGCCATAAAATCAGTGGGTTTGTTTCTGCTGGGACACAGTGAGGATGGGGAAAACCATCATTCTTGAGGATCTCATCCAAAACTTTTTGCTGACCTTGGATCTCCTGCTGGGATCCCACCTGACAGCACCTGCTGTTGAAATAGCCACAGACTTGTCATTCCAATGTGGAAGTGTTGATCACTGGTGGCTTGGAGAGGTCCCTTTTTTAAGGCAGAAAAGGCATTTTCTAGTGACTGCTTCTCCCTTCCCCCATGCAAAGGGCTTTGGGGTGTCCTGATTGTAGGGGGAGGGAAGAGCACAACCTGGGAGAGGTGAGGTCATGGCTCAGGACCAGGCTGGGTGTCTGACCCTGTGCATCCCCATCTGACTGAGGAGGCTCCTCTTCTCCAGGCTGGGCTTCTGGGAAGGTGCCTGAAATCCAGATGTGGGGATTCACTCTAAATACACCATTCTTTCTGCTGACTTGGGGGGATTGCTGGATCATCCTGGGGAGGAACTTGGGGTAACCTTCCTGTTGTTGGAAGCGGCTTCACCATGTCCTTCTCACCCTTCCCGAGGATCAGACACCTCTGTCCCCTGTGAGCTCAGAGGGTTCAGTCCTGCAGGTGTTTTTCCAAGGGAGCATGGCAATATTGGGGTTGGTTATTGGTGCTGCTAGAGCTCCTGTCAGGAATCTTTGGCCACTTTGCCCTGTGTTTGGGAGGCTGTGCCCTGGCTGCCCTGGTTTGGGAGGCATCATTTATCCTAAGGTTGGTATGCAAGCCAAATCAACATGTTCACAGCAAATGGACACCACTGGATAAGGAACTAATTCCTTATTCCACCTTTCAGTAGTGAGTAATCTCTCCTTCTCTAAGCTTTTCCTCATTTTCGAAGTTCATGTGAGCGCAGGAACAGGGCAGGTTTGGAGATGCTGTTCTTGCCACTAACATTTAACTCTGCTTGGATGTGTTTCCTGCTGCTGGGTGATTCCAGCCCACAGAGTGTCATAAATACACAGCTGATTGATACTTGAAATGGAGAGAAAGAAAACCCAGGAAGCAGAGAAAAGCTACTGTGGTGAAATACTTCGTGGAGTAGAAGAAATTCCTGTTTTTTTCTGTTATTCAAAACTATTTGCAGTAAAATCAAAGCAAATGTCAAGTGGGATCATACCTGGATATGCTCTCAGCCTTTCTACTGTAGTTTCAAAGCCTGATAATTCCTAAAGGAGGATTAAACACACAATGATATTTATCTGCTTGAACTGGATATTGAACTGGGGCAGATTCAGGTGTATTCCAGGCTCTAGTGGCAGGAACTGAAGTGCTGGAGCACATCCAAAGCCCTGCAGACTGGCCAGGGGCGAGGGACGGACTCTGAGGATTGCGGAGCAGAAACTTCTAGATGTTAGAAAAGGTTTCGATGCTTTATGTAAGTTTTAAGAGAAAATGTTCTTATCTGGGGGGAAGCCAAGTGCCTGCTGCTTCTTGATCCACACAGCACTTTCCAGGATTTGGCCCTGCTGGAACAGAGGTCAGAGGATTGGTGAGCTGTGTCCAGCTGAGGGACAGCTCCTGAGGAGGGTTGGTGTTTTCTGTGGATCAACGAATGAGAATTGAACAGACAAGTCACAGAATCTCAGAATCTGCTGAGCTGGAAGGGACCCACCAAGACCACTGAGTCCAACCCTCAGCCCTGCACAGTCCCATCCCCAAAAGTCACATCCTGTCTGAGGGAAAAAGCAGAAAGGGTCTTAGTGAAGAACACTCACCAGTGTGCTGAGAACAGAAGTGAAGCAGTGGCTGGAGGTTTCTCAGTCCAGCATGAAAGGAAACTGAGACCAGGGAGTCACACAGTGCTTGAATGATTTCTGTGCTTTTGCCCTGTGTGGGAGATTTCCTGATTTATTAAGGCACATCTGTCATCTAAATGAGGTAGAAATAGGTGAAAGCTCTGCGAGAGATAGCAATAGGTTTGTGTTGGCAGCATCCTGGCCATAAGTGAGATGTGGTGCTGCCAAGGTGTCCAAGTTCTTGATTTCTGAGCATGACTGTGCCTGTCACACGTACGGTGATCTCTGCTCTGCTTGGGCCGCCACCATCACTTTGTTTGTACAATTCCTTTTGCAGGTGCAGCGTCATCTTTCCAAACTCTTTGACAACTTGGCCAAGATGAAATTCCAGCTGGACTCTGAGCAAAAGGCAACCAAGGTTGGCCTGGGAATGTACAGTAGAGAGGAGGAATATGTCACATTCAGTGAACCCTGTGACTGCAGTGGGCAGGTGAGAGGGAGGGCCTTGTGTGTCCAAACTTTCCATGGAGTCTGCTCTCCTGCCTCTTAGGTGGAAATCAATGGCCAAGGTGTTGTAGAGCTTCACTGTTCTCCTTTTACACATGAGAAAAGCTGGAAGAGGTGGAGTATAACTTAATCCTTGCAGCACAGCTCTTGGTCACACCCTGGATGGTTCCTCACTGAGATGGGATAGTTTGAAAATAGATTAAGCTATTCCATAGCAGCTCTGCATAGGTACCTTTGGGAAGAGAAGGCTTTTTTCTCTGTTTTCCAAATCTGCCTTCTTCCTTAGGACTGGTTGAAGCACAAAATTCAAGAATCCAGCTATTGCTTAGCTTTTCTGCCCCTGTAGTAGCAGTTCTCTCCATGGCCTACTACAAGAAGCCAAAGTATGTTAATACCAGCTCTGAGCTCCCTGGTGCTGGAGTTTGGCATTTAAACTGTCCTCTCAGTGAGGGCTTTGCCTGTGACATACTCAATTCAGCAGCAATTGTGTCCCCAGCTCTCTCTTGCTGCTGGCAGATTGTGTCAAGTCCCACGAGTGGCTCTGTCATGGCCTGGAGCTGAAACACACTGAACTAAATTGCTTCTCGATGGAGTTTAGTTTGTTTCCTGCTGTAGCTGGAGTTCCACACACACCTACCCTGTGCCCTTGGTGTCTGGAAAGAGATGCTGCTCCTGCAGGACCAGAATTGCCTGAATCCCACAGTCTGAAGAGACTGGAGGCTTGTTTGACAGAAGGGCTGAGCTGCTGGTCCAATTCCTTGGTGTCACTTATGACTGATGAGGAATAAATGTGTTGGTGGGATTTCATGTCTCCTGCAGGTTGAGGTGTGGCTCAATCGCCTGCTGGACACCATGAGGGCCACGGTGAGGGATGAGATGACAGCAGCTGTTACAGCATATGAAGAGAAGCCAAGGGAACAGTGGCTCTTTGACTACCCTGCCCAGGTACCTGCCACTGCTCCTGGGAAAGGAGGGATGGCTTTCCCTGGTCCTGCCATTCCTGTCTTTCAGTGGTGGCCTGTAACTGTGGTTCAGGACAATTCAAGGCCACCACTGTGCTGTTCAGGGGGGAGGAAGGACAAGTTCTCCTTTCTTCTGACAGTCTCTTGATGGATTCCCAGGCTGAGCTCTGTGACCCGACCAGAGCTCCAGGTAGGACACGGTTCCTGGGACTTGGGCAGTGGCTGCTGCACCCAGGGGTCATGGGAAGCCCACACACCCTGAGAGATGCCAGGGGTGAGGCCTAGTGAGAGGAAAGAGCCCCTTGGATGCCTCTCTGGCAGCTTCATGATCTCCAGCTCGGCCTCCCCTGCTGTCAGACATGGGAAAGGGGCTCATTTTGTGAGTAGTAGCTGCTAAAGGTGTCTATCACTGATGGGATGTTAAATGGATGTCATGGGGCAGATCCCCACTGTCCTCTCTGCTGTGATACTGTGTAACAAAATACTTAATTTCATGTCATGGATGCTTCATCCTTGATCTCCCTGTGGATCAGACACTCCAATGTGAGGAAGCTCTGGTGTTTCCCTGGTACTGATCCAGCCTGTTCCCCCAGGTGGCTCTTTCCTGCACCCAGATCTGGTGGACAACTGAGGTGGGGATTGCCTTTGCCCGGATGAAGGAAGGCTATGAGAAGGCCATGAAGGAGTACCACAAGAAGCAGGTGGCCCAGCTGAACGCCCTGGTGGCCATGCTGGTCGGGCAGCTCTCCAAGGGTGACAGGCAGAAAATCATGACCATATGCACCATCGATGTGCACGCTCGGGACGTGGTGGCCAAGATGATCTCGCAGAAGGTTGGTGTTCACAGCTCAATGTGGTTCCTGCTGGGCATTGGAGTAGGGATTATGGAGTGATAGAGCAGGCACAGACACTCACACCACTGTCTGGCTTAGAGAGAGACACAGCCGTAAGAAAAAGCATTTGGGCTCTTCTTTTTGTAGCTTCTTTGGCCTGGTGTAGGGCCACAGGGACCCCTTTGGGACTCACTTGTCCATCAAACCTCTCCCCCACTTTGTCATCGCAGAATCACAGAATGGTTTGGGTTGGAGAGGACCTTAAAGCTCCTTTCATTCTACCACCTGCCATGGGCAAGGACATCTCCCACTATCCCTGGTTGCTCCAACCCCCATCTAACCTGGCCTTGGACACTTCGAGGGATGGGACAGCCACAGCTTCTCTGGGGAACCCTGTGCCAGGGCCTCTCCACCATCACAGGAAACATTTTCTTCCCAATATCTCATCTAACCCTGCCCCCTGGCAGTTTAAAGCCATTTCCCCTTGTCCTATCCTTCCAGGCCGTTGTCCAAAGTCCTTCTCCAGCTCTCTCAGAGCCCTTTTAGGCTCTGGAAAGGGTTCTAAGGTCTCCCTGGAGGCTTCTCTTCTTCAGGATGAACAGCCCCAACTCTCTCAGCCTATCTCCAGAGCAGAGGGGCTCCAGCCCTTTAATCACAATGTCCTTGACACTGTGTCATGTCCAGCCCTGCAAGTGGGTGTTCTGGCTTTACCCTCCTCTGTGTCCTCTCAGAGGCAGCCAGACTGAGCACACATTTCTGGCTTCAAGGCATAGCTGGGCTTGGGGGTGCCTTGGCCCAGTTTGGAGTGGGCGCCTGTCCACCTCCAGAGCTGCCTTCTGCTTGTGTGGACACTGGCCATGCTTCCTTGTCCCCTGGTGCTGTCTGAGGCCCCTTCCCTGGCTAAGCAGCCTCTGCTCCTTTGCTCACTGTGCACTGCAAAACCCATTTCCTGCCTTGCTGCCTCTTAAATATCCTCTTCAGGAATCTTTGTGTTCCTCTTTCTCTTGGACATTCATTTTTTCCTCTCCCATGGACATGGTTACTGATTAGCTCCTATTCTCTACTGATGGGAGATGGGGAGGTGACATTCCTCACCCCTTCTGCTCTTGCAGTGCCCAATCCATCCCCAATGACAGCTTCCTTGCAGTCCCTGAGCTGGGTGTTCTGGCCCCCCATGACAGCCCATGGCCCCCTGCAGGTGGACAATGCCCAGGCGTTCCTCTGGCTGTCCCAGCTCCGCCACAGGTGGTCGGATGAGGAGCGGCACTGCTTTGCCAACATCTGTGATGCCCAGTTCCTCTACTCCTACGAATACCTTGGCAACACCCCTCGGCTCGTGATCACCCCCCTGACCGACAGGTGAGTCCCTGGGAATCTCCATCGCAGCCACGTGGTTGGAGGAAGAGCTGACAGCCAGAGGGATTTATTTTGGGCACCCACATCCCTCCTGTTCTTCCTCTGTGTCCCAGTAATCTGGTGCCAGAGCTCCAACTGTCAGCTAGTTTGGGATTTTACAGTATTACCCTCTGGGGTATCTCTGCCTCAGATCCCAGGGTGAGATTAAGAGATCCCAAAGATGAAGGTGTTCACTGTGAGTGCCTGGTGAGTGCACAAAGCTTTCATCTCATCCTGAAGGAATCATCTGCACTTGGTTCACCTTTCTCAGTGAGGACATCTGGGGGGATAGGGCATGCTCTCAGTTGTCCCACCTGGCCAGTCCAGACATGTGCGAGTGTCCAGTGGATCCCTTGCCATATCTTTCCACTCTGATATTTCAGTAGCCATGAGCATCTCAGGTGGTTTTTGTCACCCCTGTTAGTCAGCTAAGCCAAGACCCTGTGCACTTTTAGGGTTTTTGGCCATATTGACCATAATTCTGTGACTTGTGCTGGGAGTACAGACCCACACGTGGGCAGCTCCCTGGGATCCATCATCAGCATGATGGAGAAGCTTTGGAGTCTGCTGCAGCTTTGGGTGGGATCATTTGCAGGCCATCAGAGCAAGTATTTAACTGTGATGAGGAATGGGATCCTTTGGGCTGAAGAGCACTGGGGGGCAAGAAGGAGATCTTTCAGGAAAGCTGACCTTTCCTCACACTACCTGGGATATGCCCAATGTCAATGAGTGGTGTGAGAGTCCAAAGAAAGCACAGCCTGGAGGTGAAGAGGTTGGGGAGACATCAATGGAAGATGAGTATTTCTTGGATTTGAAGAGCAGCTAAGGGAACTTGGGTTGTTTGGCCTGAAGGAAAGAAGATTCAGGGATGACTGCTCTCCACAGCTCCATGGCAAGAGGTTGCAGCCAGGTGAGGGTCGGCCTTTTCTCACAGTTAACAAGTGACATGTTCAAAAACTATTTGAATGTGGCGCTTGGGGAATGGTTTAGTGGTAAACAGGGCAGTGGTGCTGGACTGATGGTTGGACTTGCTGATCTTAGAGGGACTTTCCAACCTCAATGATTCCATGATTCTATGGAGAAATTACATCAGGGCAGAGGTGGTTGCTAATTCCCAAAGACTTTCACATTGGACATGAGCCCTGGTCACGTAGAGCTTTCCCAAGAAGGACTTGGGGCTCTCTGGAGTGCACTGCCCAGTTGCCATGTCCCTGCAGCCCAACAGTGACCTATGGGACCAGTGTCAGTCTCTTTCCCTTTTTCCCTCATCCTTTGGGAAGGTGTTACATCACCCTGACCCAGTCGCTGCACCTGACCATGAGTGGAGCCCCTTCAGGTCCTGCAGGGACTGGCAAGACGGAGACTACGAAGGATTTGGGACGAGCCCTGGGCATCATGGTGTACGTGTTTAACTGCTCTGAGCAGATGGATTACAAGGTACTGCTCCCCCTCAGTCACAGTGCTGGTATCCCAGAATCCCAGGATATGCTGAGTTGGAAGGGACCCCCAAGGACCATCCAGTCCAACCCTGCATAGGACCATCTCCAAGAGTCGCCCCTGTCCCCAGAGGATCATCCCAACCCTCCTGCAGCTCTGGCAGCCTTGGGGCTGTGCCCACTGCCCTGGGGAGCCTGGGCAGTGCCCAACCCCCCTCTGGGCAAAGAAGAGCCTTGGCCTGAGATCCCCCCTGACCCTGCCCTGACACAACTCCAGCCCATTCCCTGGGCTCCTGGCCCTGGTCCCCACAGAGCAGAGCTCAGGCCCTGCCCCTCCTCTGCCCCTGCCCAGCAAGTTGTCCCTGCAAGGAGCTCTCCCCTCAGTCTCCTCTTCTCCAGCTGAACACACCCAGTGCCCTCAGCTGCTCCTCACACCCTTCCCCTCCAGGCCCTTCCCCACCTTCATTCCCTCCTTTGGACACTCTCCAATGGCTCAATATCTTTCCCATGCTGTGGTGCCCAAAGTGCCCCAATATTGGAGGTTCAGCCTCCCCAGGTCAGAGCAGAGCAGGACAATCCCCTCCCTGGCCCAGGGATGCTGTTCCTGATGCCCCTAGGACACTGATGTCCCTCCTGGCTCCAGGGCACTGCTGCCTGTGGCCAACTGGCCCTGGCCCAGGACCCCCAAGGCCCTTTCGAGGCACTGCTTTCCAGCACCTCATTCCCCAGTGTTTTCTCAGGATCCTCTCATGGAATAGGGCCAAAGAATGCTGACCCGTGAGCTGCCTCAGAACACTGGGTCATGGGGCTGAGCTCAGTGCTCTGCCATGGTACAGTGGGTTTGTGGCCTCGGATCATATTTTATGCAGTGTTTCTTGGAAGTGGGACCATCAGTTACTGAGCCCTGGTGACCTTTAAATGGAACCAGAGCACAGAGATGTTGAAAGAGTGCAATTAGCAAATCAAGTGGCAAACTGTGCAGAGCTATAAATATTATAATTGAGTTGTGCCTGCTGCTCCTGTGCACTTTCCTAAATACCCACAATAGGCTGTAAATTGCTATAAATAAACAGGCTGGAAAATAAAATCCATTTTTTGCTGGATTTGATTCTATTTGTGATTTCACTCTTGTAATTTTATTTTTTTTTATTTTTAGTCTTGTGGGAATATTTACAAAGGCCTTTCCCAGACAGGAGCCTGGGGCTGTTTTGATGAATTTAACAGGATCTCAGTTGAGGTTCTTTCTGTGGTTGCTGTACAGGTAAGTGGAGAAAAGCTTGCAAATAAATACAAATAAGGCAGAGTGGGGGTAAATATGAAAGTGCCTGATGCCAGTTTTGGTTTGTGTGTGGGCAGGTAAGGGACAGTATCCCAACATTAATCACATAAATATCACAGCATGGACAAAATGCGGCAGTACTGTGCTTCAAACATTTTTGCCATTTCTTTTCTCCCCCCAGTTACAGCACTGGTGTGGAGACACTTCTTTACATCTTCTTTGCCCACATTAACACCCACTGTGGCTCTGTGCCTGCTTCTCCTGAGCAAGACACATCAGGGTGTTTGGGACAGATCCATGGGCTCCCTCCCTGCCTCCCTCCCTTCACTTGGGAATTGAGAGCAGGAGCAGATCTGCAGCCCTTCCTTGGATGCTTGCCTGGGAGTGGGGATTAAAGTTGGGACGGAGCTCTTGGAGCTGTCCTGCCTATGAAGAGGTGCTTTCCCTGTGGAAAGATTTCTCATCTGCCCTGTAATTTACCCATTTAGTGGATTGTATTTGCTCTCCATGTGAAGCCCAGCAGGACCTGTTGGAGAAGGGCTGGGAAGGATCCTGTCTTTCCCATCCCTGTCCTGTTCTTTTGGGTTTATGTATGATTACACACACAGAATTACACACACAATTAACAAGGTTGGAAAAGACCGTAGAGATCTTCAAGTCCAACCTTTTACCCAACTTAACAACCTGTCCAACACCAATCCATCATCTAAACCATCTAAACCATGTCAATAAGTTCACCATCCAACCTATCCTTAAACACATCCAGGGATGGTGACTCCACCACCTCCCTGGGGAGCCCATTCCAGTGGGAAATCACTCTCTCCATGAAAAAGTTTCTCCTGATATCCAACCTAAACCTCCCCTGATGCAGACTAAGACTGTGTCCTCTCGTCCTGTCACTGGGAGCCTGAGCAAGCACTTCCCCTCCTCCTTCCCTTTCTCTCACTGAGAGGAGAGGCTTCACTCCCCACCCTGCTCCTGCTGCTGCTCCTGCCTGCCCAGGGCATTGGGAGGGAGCACCAGGGAAAGTGCTGTGGGTGTGAGTCCCTCCTGCCTGGCCCTGTAATCTGGGGCAGCAGGGTGAGAGCAGGTCCTGCTACAGCTCCTGGCTCATGCTTTGTGTAGCTTTGCAGGAGAGCTGGGTCTGAGTCTTGTCCAGATTCTGAGTCCCACGGGAATTTTCTGAAATTGCCAGTTAAATCAGCTGCCAGGGGAGTTGGAATGGCAGCTGAGTGCTCAGTTGCACTGCCCAGATAAAGACAGCTCCCACATGGGCAGAGCTGAAGGTCTGGGGCTTTGAGGGCCTTTAGTACTGAAAATTGAGGTGCTGAAATGTCCAATTTCTGGACCCAAGTGTCAGCTGAGTGCAGATTTTGGGTGAAGAATTCTTTCTAGACCTCCCTGGGGTTTGGCATTGCAGAAAGAAAGATCTAGAGCCCAGAAATTTCTACAGTTCTTTTAAGTTTTTTGGTCAAAGGAGTTGTTCTAAAGCCCTCCATGAACTCCTCACTCCTCTCATCTCTTTCATCATTGGATCCTATGTGACATCTCAAAGAAGTCTCAGGCGTGAACAGGAGTTTGAGTGTCATTCCCTCTCCATTTCCCTTCCATCAGGTAATAGTTTAAAGTTGTCATTGAAAGTCATCTTTGAGGATCTTAAAATAAAAAGGGAAGCTGAACAAAAGAACCCCAGCTATGACTCAACTGCTAATGATTCCCTGGCTCCTGGCTGGAGTGTGGCAGGGCTGTCATTCCATCATTGCCTCTCCTGGCTGCTGTTAGGAGGGTAACCATGGAGATGGTTAATTGGCTGTTTTAGGCATGCAGCTCATGTCCACGTGGGTCCTCACTGAGAGAAACTCCATTAACTGCTTACCTGGAGATGGCAAACAGGAGGAAGGTTGGAGGGAATAGTGAGAGAGTCCTTCCCCCCATTTGCAAGGGGTTGATTTAGCTGTGATGGACTCACTGCTGGTGGAAAGTGAGGAATGAGATGTTCTGGCTGTGATTGACTCAATCCCATTGGAAAGTGAGGAATGAGGTGTTCTGACTGTGATGGACTCAATCCCATTGGAAAGTAGGGAATGAGAAGAACAAAGCTGCCACCAGGAAAATAGAAAAGACTGGCCAGTGTTAGTGAGTGAAGGTGTCAGGGGAGATCTTCCAGCTTCTGCCTTGTAGGTTAGGTTTTAAATTAAGCATCTGATGTCCCAAAATCTTTAAAAGTAATATCCAGTGATCCGTTTGCAGTTGAGCTGAGGCCAAGATTCCTGGGAAATGCAGCTCCTTTTGTGGCCCTGCTCAAGGAACAGAGCAGGCACAGGGGGATTTAAGCTGTCAAGGGGAGCAGTGTGTGGGAAGGGTGTGTAGGTAGGGGGAATCAGAGTCCAGTGTTGTGGGAAAGTCCTGGAATGGCATTTGGAGTTGGTTGTGCTGTGGGTGCCTGCAAAGCCCTGCATCTCCTCTCCAGCTCAGGCCTCCTGCTATACTGGGAAGTTGGAAGAGCTGGTTTAGCCTCTGCTGGTGTTTTTGCTGTGAGATGTACTAAGAAGTGCTCCACAGGTGATGTTAAAAGGCAAGGTGAGATGCAGGAAGCTTTGGAGACTGCTCCTTCTCCCCTCACCCTCACCCACCAGTGTTTATGGAGCAAATCCTTGCAACTCCTTTGCAGTTTGACTGCACAGCTCTTTTCAGCTTTGTCAGAGTTGACTTGTGATGGGACACTGATATTGCCATACACATTTGTTCCAAGCAGTGTAAAAGCTTTATATGGTCATTAAAAACCCAAAGCAGAGCAGTGATAATCCCAGTCACCATGGGCCAAGGGCAGCTCTGTTGTCTGGGGGTTTTCACAGCTGAACACCGGCACTAAGCACTGTCTTGGTTCCCAGGTGAAGAGTGTGCAGGATGCAATACGGGAGAAGAAGAAATCCTTCAACTTTCTGGGAGAAGACATTAACTTGGTCCCTTCAGTAGGCATTTTTATCACCATGAACCCTGGCTATGCAGGACGAACTGAGCTTCCTGAGAATTTAAAAGCTCTCTTCAGGTCAGTCGAGGTCAAAGTTTGACCTGTGTTATCAGATTGGCAAAAGCGTCTTTTGGCTCTTGTCTTTTGGCATCCAGGTTTGGCTTTGTTTTCTTGGCAAGTTCACTTGCCTTGGGGATTCACAGATAATTTCAGCCTTATGCACCAATCCCATGTCTGGGAACACACAGAGAGGGCAGAGGAGCTCTGTCCCTGGAAAAGACCTGGAAGATAAAACTCCAAATCCACTGCCCTTAAGATGTGTAGTCAATACTTGTTCTGCAGTCTCTTCTTGCCTATCTCCTCAGGCCCTGTGCGATGGTTGTGCCAGACTTTGAGCTGATCTGTGAAATTATGTTGGTGGCCGAGGGGTTCATCGAGGCCCGGGCGTTGGCCAGGAAGTTCATAACTCTGTACCAGCTCTGCAAAGAGCTCCTGTCCAAGCAGGTGAGCCCACTGCTGTGCCTGTGGATTCCCAAAATCAGGAATGTGGTACTATGCTATGCACCTCCATGTCTAAAGCTTCCTAGCTTTTATTTACTGACTGCATTTGTGGCAGCTGCTGGGAGAAGGGAAGGTTTGTATTCCTCAGAACAATGACATTTTTAAGATGCTTTCCTGGAGGATCTGCAGGCACAAAAGCACTTGACCAGCTGTGTTAGTGGGAGAGATTTCTCAAAGGGCTCAAATACCATCATGGTTGGGATGACACTCAGTGTCCCTTTGCCTTCCAGGCTCTTAGTTCCTGTGAATTCTCCTCCTGCAAGGGGTTTGTGATGACTGTCCCTCTCTGAGTCCAACCCAACACTTCTCTGTCATGTCAGGTGTTGACCATGTAGGTCAGTGCAAAACTTTCATTAGTCAGATTTTTCCCTGTCATCATCTTCATAGACCAAAGCTGGGTCCAGTGATGAGTTGAATCAGGACTCCAGATGGAAAACCTGATCTTAGCAATGCCAGGATAAGCCTGGATGGGGCTGGTCTTGTTACAAAAACTTTGTGCTATGCCCTGGAGGTCTTGGTGGAAGCTGTGCCCTCCCCCACAAAGCTTTCTGTCAGGCTGGGCTCTGCAGGGTTGTAACAGAGCAAAGTAAAAAGAGTTGCATGTTGGTGTGAGAGTTCCTCTCGTTCCTCTCTGGGCTTCCATTTGAGCAGTGTCTTTACTGGCCCCTGGGATGGACTGTGCCTGGGATTAAATGTGTTTGTGATGAGCGGGATGGAAAAATTTGGGTATCTGGAGCCTCAGAATGGACTACAAGCCTTTCAGCTCAGTAGCTCCTGTAGGTCCAGGGCTCTGGCTGGCCTCGCTAAAGCATAAAGGCCAAGCAAACTGTTTATGTTGGGGAAAAAAGTTGCTTAGGTCTCTGGAGTGCAAGTCCTATTGCTGTCTTAGTGCCAGCTCTGAGCCCATGTCATGGCATGAACAGATGAATTATTTGACTCTTCAATACTGTCCCTAGTTGGGCAGCTCACCTACTGAAATGGAGATCAGGTAACTCAGGCTGGTGGAGGTCTCTGGCCACAACACTTATAACCCTCAGATTAGCTCAGCTGATCAGAGCCTGGTGCTAATAATGCCAAGCTTGTGGATCCAGTCCCTGGAAGGGCTGTTCATTGAAGAGTTGGACTTGAAGATCCTTGTGGTTCCCTCCAACTCAGAATGTTCTCTGATTCTGTGTTTGACTTTCAGTGGTTCCATCGCTGACTGGTCTGGCAGTTGGGAGCTGCTGGTTCTTACCCTACATGGTGGTTCTATCGAGGCATAAACTCATCCCTCCTTTTCTAAATGTCTCCCTCCTCCCCATGCAGGATCACTATGACTGGGGACTGCGTGCTATCAAGTCAGTCCTGGTTGTCGCCGGCTCCCTCAAACGCGCCGACCCCGAGCGAGCCGAGGAGCAGGTCCTGATGCGCTCCCTGCGCGACTTCAATATCCCCAAGGTCGTGACGGATGACGTGCCCGTGTTCCTGGGGCTCATCGGGGATCTGTTCCCTGCGCTGGATGTGCCTCGCAAGCGTGACCTGGATTTTGAGGCGTTTGTGAGACAGGCTGTGCTGGAGCTCAGGCTGCAGCCTGAGGACAACTTTGTGCTCAAAGTAAGACCAAGTGATCTTCTGCTCTACCTGTACTGTCATCAGATCAGTTGGGTTTTCTTTACACTCTTTGCTTCTACAAAGAGGGCTCTGCATAATCATGGAGTTCCAGAATGGTTTGGATTGGAAGGGGCCTTAAAGATCATTCAGTTCCATCCCCTGCCATGGGCAGGGGCACCTTCCACTATCCCAAGTTTCACCAAAATTTCACAGAATATTCTGAGTTGGAAGGAACCCACAAGGATCATTGAGTCCAGCTCCTAGGTGGATGACCCATACAGAGATCAAACCCACAACCTTGGTATTATTAACACCATGTTGCTCCAAAACTTGTTCAGCCTGGCCTTGAACACTTTCAGGGATGGGGCAGCCACAATATTCCTGTTGCAGACACACTCTGATGGAGGACAGAGTCAGCTCTGCTTCCCCTATAGCCAGCACTGCTGAGTTTGCTAAGGAACTGACTCTTTTAGGCTCATGCACATGTGGCCCCTGGAGAGCAGAGGTCCTGAGCTGATGGCTGTCAGAGGGGATTTCCAGGTTTGTCTGCCCACTGAGGATTCCACCCATCGTGATTACAGTGGCCAGACAAAACTCCATGTCAAATCCATTGTGTCACTGGGTCACAGGTCTCTAAAGAAGAGGCCCAATGAGAGCTACTTTCACAGACTCACAAAATTATTTGGGTTGGAAGGGACCTTCAAGAAACTCTCATTCCAACCCCTACCTTGGGAAGGGAAACCTTCCACTAGACCAAGTTTTGTAAATCTAAGCATCAGCTTGGCATCTCTGTCTAAGCTCTGAGTGTGCTTTCCCAGGTGGTGCAGCTGGAGGAGCTGCTGACTGTCCGACACTCCGTGTTCGTGGTGGGCAATGCAGGCACGGGCAAGTCCCAGGTGCTGAGGTCCCTGCACAAGACCTACCAGCTCATGAGGCGCCGGCCTGTCTGGACAGACCTCAACCCCAAGGCCGTCACAAACGACGAGCTCTTTGGCATCATTAACCCAGCAACAAGGGAGTGGAAAGATGGTAAATGTCTTTTCATTCTTGAATCTGGGGATAAAATGGATGTTTTTAATGAATCTCTGGAGTGGCAGCAGGATGGCCAGTTCTCTGTACACAGGTCTGACAGCCCAGGTGCCTGTGTGCTGCTCCATGGGAGGGTTTGCTGTTGAAAGGACACCTTTCAGCTTTTTTGTCATCAAATGGGAGTTTATCCTTCTGCCATAAGGATAAATATCCTGTCCATTAACACCAGAACTTCCTAGTTCCTAACTGGGGCAGGCTGATTTTTGGGGCTGGGCTGGTGATGGAAGAGAGTTCCCTCCTGCCCTGTGGTGTGCACTGGGGCCCCTCCAAATGTACCATCACCTGGTTTCCTGGTAGCACACTCACAGCACCCTTGGAGTGGTGTTTTTCCACTCTCACTATCTGCTCTCCAGCACTGGCATTTGCCAGGCTGTTGATCCTGATTGCTCCTGAGGGGGATAAGATGAGCATTTAAAACCTGCTGAAAGATTACAGAGATCTGGAGTGAAAACATTGGGTTGTGACTAATCTGGAAAGGCAGCTTTGATTTTGTCTGTGGCTGGTTTGGGAGGTGTGGGAGGACGTCACCATAAATCATCCTGGGCCAGAGCTCTGCCTGGACATGAGCTGCCACCACCTCCCTTGGTCTCACCACGACCCCTTCTGCCCCCTGCTTGCCCCATTGCCAGGGTTGATTTCTCTTTAATTCTAACTGGGGACCCTAAATCAAAGTGCCAGAGGGAAGTGTGGGATTCAGAATCCTGCAGAGGGGCTGAGGAGGGCACTGAGGATCAGGGACTGTGGGTGACACTGGACACCAGGAGGGACATTGGCAGGTGGCTACCCAGTGCTCTCAAGCCTCTAATATTTCAAGAGCCCTCCTCCTTGAGGGCTCAAGGAAGATATTTTCTGCATTAACCATTCCTGAAAATTTTGTTTCTTGGTGTCAAGGACCAGCCAGGCCATTCACCACAGCTTGACAAGGAGGATACAGATCAGCCCCCTCTTTTGACTCTTCCCATGTTCATCCTGTTTCATTGCCAGCACTTGGAAAGTTTGTACATCTTGGGTGGGAAAAGGTCCCACAAGGGAATCCTAAAAATGTTTTCTGTAGAACAAAGCTCTTCTTTTAAATCCCAAGATGACTTTGTAGTGTGGATGCAGAAGGTTGGGAGGGGGGCACTTCCCTCCCCACTGCTGTTGTGGTGTCCCTGAGGGAAGCACTGATGTTCTCAGACAGGAGCTGTTGGTGACACTAATGGAGTTGGACTGATTGCCAAGGCATGTCCAGAGTGAGGAGTGGAGTCCAGGCAGAGCCAGGGAAGTGTTAGTTTTTGGCCTGCTCTCAGCACTAGGTACCTTTGTCAGGTGAGCTGTTCTGCAGTTGTTATACACGAGCTTTATCTTCAGTCATACCATGCCACTGGCCATTCCTGACCTGGATCACAAGGGAATAGCTTGTCCTGGAGGAAAAAAAAATGAGTGCTTGTCACAATTCTCCAGCAGAGAGGCTGTTTTTAGTGTTTGCCTGCTGTTCCTTCATGCAGACCAGCCTTTCCCCAGGTATTTCCTCGTGTGGAGGAGGGTGCTGGGGTTGTGGAGCTCTCGTTTGCCCTGCAGTACTGCTGCTATATTCCCAGCCTCTTCCTCTTCTTAACATTCATTATTTACTCCCCTTGAGACTCTGTATCCTCTCTGTCTCCTTGATTTTACTGACATTTTGTTCTGTCACTCAATGTCAGTCTGTGCTTGTTCTCCTCTCAATCTCACTAAAGCCATGACCCAGTGTTTAATGCATCTTGATTTCTCTGATATACTTCAAACCACAAAAAAATCTCGTTTATAAGAATTTCCAAGGCATATTCAGATGGTTCTCTGTGTTGTGTAATTCATGCCTTCTTTTGTCTCTGAGTATATGCTGTTCATTTTTCTTATCCCTTATGATTTGCGGTGGGAATGAAGCTCGTGTAGGTCTGCAGTCATAGTAAGTGATAATGGTTTTTTCTTCAAAGCAGACATCATGATATAGGATTATTTATGTACAGATGCAAAGAGTTATGAAAGCTTAAGAGACAAACATAATTTTAGTAAGTTGTTAGAAAAAACTGTGAGAGCAGGTGACAAGCTCAGTGTTCATCAACATATTCCTGTCACCCTCCCAGGACTGTTTTCATCAATCATGAGAGAGCTGGCCAACCTCACACATGATGGTCCCAAGTGGATGGTACTAGATGGAGATATTGATCCAATGTGGATTGAATCTCTTAATACTGTGATGGATGATAACAAGGTAATGGATATAAGGTAAAGAATCGGGGATTCCGTGTCAGGTGTGATTCAGCCCAGGAGAAATGCAGATGCTGAAATAACACCTCTTGGATAATGCAATTGTGTTCCTTCAGATATTACAAACAATATTGCAGAAGGGAAATGGTGCATGAGGGAAATAGCTCAGAGCTTGTTTTCCTTGGAATTTCCCTTTTCTGAGAGTTGAGCTCGTGAGTAATCACAAATGTCCTGATCACAACTTCAGGCCCTTTAAAATAGAGTAGGGACATAATTCTACACTTTCCTCACCCTGAGGGAGTGCTTTGGATTCTGGGCTGTGGGAGAAGTATGATTGTACTGCCTGTTAGAAATCATGTCATAGAATCCCAGAATGGCTTTAGTTGGAAGGGACCTTAAAGCTCATCTCATTCCACGCCCTGCCATGGGCAGGGACACCTCCCACTATCCCAGGTGGCTCCAACCTGGCCTTGGACACTTCCAGGGATGGGGCAGCCACAGCTTCTCTGGGCACCCTGTGCCAGGGCCTCCCCACCCTCACAGGGAGGAATTTCTTCCTAATGTCCAATGCAAACCTGCTGTCTTTCAGTATGAAGCCATTCCCTCTTGTCCAAAGTCCTCTTCTACCTCTTGGAGCCCTTTCAGGTACTAGGAGGCCACAATTAGGTCATCCCAGAGGTGACCTCTCCCTGAGGCTGAACAATCCCAACTCTCCCAGCCTTTCCCCACATCAGAGCTGATCTATCTCTCTGATCATCTTGGGGCCTCCTCTGGACTCTCTCTAGGAGCTACATGTCCTTCCTGCGTTGTTCCCCAGAGCTGGAGGCAGCTCTGCATATGGGGTCTCACCTGAGTGGGCAGAGGGGCAGAATCCCTTCCTTTGACATGCTGGACACAGTGCTGTGATTGCAGCCCTTTCCCAAAGAGCTGCCGTGCCTCTTGGAGCTGGGCTGAATAGCCAAGCACTGAATGCTCTTCATTCCTATTCCTGGGGAAGCTTCAGTCTCTGTGTGTGTGTGTGTGTGCAGGTGCTGACCCTGGCCAGCAATGAGAGGATCCCCCTGAAGCCCACGATGAGGCTGCTGTTCGAGATCAGCCACCTGCGCACGGCCACCCCGGCCACCGTGTCCAGGGCGGGTGAGTCCCGGCCTGAGCTTCCCCCTGGGATCATGCATGGAGCAAGTGGCATTTCATGCTGTTCATCAGTGTTTTGTCAGCCAACTTGGTCCTCTCTTGAAAGCTCCCAGCCTGGGAGCACAGCTGCCCTTGGTGTGCAGGTTCCTGAAGCACACGAACAAACTGAGGATCCTGGCTCCAGATCCACAATGGGAGCTGTCATCCCCTTGGGGATGTACCTGGAGTGCTCCAACTGCTGATGGATGATCCTGGCTCCAGCTCTGCTGAGAGAGTGCTCCTGCACAGCTCTGTATGAACTTGATGAGGAAAGGGATAGTCTCTATCCTGAAATGCTCCTAATCTTTGGATTAGTGCAGGGGAGAAGGGAATGGAGATGTCCCCTGGTGTCTGGGGCCCAGAGCAATGATATGACCCAGACAAGACCATGTTCTAAATTTGGGGCAGGGTCATGAAAAGTGTCCTAGTTTCTGAGTTACATCTCTTCACTGTAATGTTTCTACTCCACAGTGGGGCAGAAGGAGGAGGCAGGTGTATTGGACAGTCTTTTAGTTGTTTGAAAATAGCTGAGAAATTCTGGCAGAAAAAGGAAGTAGTCTGTGCTGTGTCCTTACTGTGTGTTCTCTCTTCCCCTGGGCCCAAAGGGATCCTGTACATCAACCCGTCGGATCTGGGCTGGAATCCCCCGGTGAGCAGCTGGATTGACCAGCGAGAGATCCAGTCTGAGAGAGCCAACTTGACCATCCTGTTTGAGAAGTACCTGCCCGTTTGCCTGGACACTCTGAGAACAAGGTCCTACTTAAGGGGGATTGTGTCTCTGCTGGTGAGGGCAGGGGGTCACTCAATACTTTCCAGGGCAGGATTGTGCTCCATGTGATGTGTGTGTCCAATGTCCTTCTTGTCCCCACAAGCCCTGAGTGGCATTGGATTCAGTTCAGAGGAGCAGTGGGGTGAGGGTGGAGCTCATCTGCCCATCTGGTCCCATCTGGTTCTCCTTGGATACTGATTTGGTTATTCCTGTACTTGTGTCAGTTCATATCTCTTAGAAGGTAAATGCAGAAGAACCTATAGATCAACTCTTTCCATTCTCCTGATGTGTCAGGCCACACCTGAGTTCACACCATGAATTATTTTTCAGCAGAGCAGATTTCAGACCACTGCTGAAAGAGAGTTTTCCATATGCAGTGTGGAAGCTGGAGAGAGCAGATCTTCTTTTATCCTCTCCCTGCTTATTTTCCTGCCCCACTTCCTTTCCTGGTGTTTGTGGGAGGGGGTGAGATTGCTTGGCAGACAGTCCTCTCCTGTGTTTCTTTCCTGATTAATTTGAACTCAGTTGAGTCACTTTTTGAGGCCATCCAGCTGGGCATGGTTTCTGGCTGGACACCAGACCAAAGAACATGAAGAACTTGGATATTTGGAAATGTCCTGGTGCTCTTTGGCTTGAGTCACCCTCAAAGAGGTGCTCACAGAGAAGCTGGGCAAGTGCCACAGTTCCTGCTTATCATGATGGGACACAGCTCTCTCACCCATACAGTGGGGAGCACTGGCCAAAGGAGAGATCCAAAGCATTTGAGAGAGGGAACTGCTACTTGCAGAGGGCCTGTAAGAAGGATGGAAACCAACCTTTTAGCAGAGCCTGTTGCAATAGGACAAGGAGTGATGGTTTTTAAACTGAAAGAGGAGAGATTTGAATTAACAATAGCGAATCCAAAGAAGAAATTTTTGCCTGTGAGGGTGAGGGCCTGGCGCAAGTTTCCCAGAGAAGCTGGGGCTGCCCCATCTCTGGAATTGTCCAAAGCCAGGTTGGACAGGGCTTGGAGCAACCTGAGAGTGGAAGGTATCCCTGTCTATGGCAGGGGTTGGAATGAGATGACCTTTAAGAGGTCCCTTCCAACCCAAACTAGTCTATGGTTGGATGATGTCCCCCATAGCTGCACTTATCCATTTAAAATAAAGTGTAAAACTGAGTCTGGGGGCTCTCAACCCCACCAGGGAGGGGTCAGGAGGAGCTGCTTTAGCGCATGCAAAACTCCTTGGGAGTGGGAATCTTGCTAGGGAGCTGTTCTCTCAAGCTGCTGTTGGCAGCGAAGTCCATCTGACATCTGCTGCCCTCTTTGTCAGACCATGAAATCCCCAGGATTAGCTGCAGCAGCCCTGAGCAAAGTATTTTGGTAGCTCGCTTAATTCAGAAATCGTAGAACCAACCTTTCAAATAGCTGTAATTACTTCATGAAGGACTTCAGTGCTGCTACAGTATTAGTTTGGAATTCTGTAAGTGGAGCTTAAATGAATGTAAAATGGCAAGATGAAAGGTTTTATTTTATTGCTCCTCTATTTGACAACTTTTCAACTCCTCGTGTTCCCAGTAAATCATTGCCTTTAGCAACTCTGACATTTTACTTCTTTCAAGAGGATCAAAGTTTTAAAATGCTTGAAACTTCTGATTACTGTTATTATGTGTGTGTGTGCCAGTGCCAGCAGGTCCAGGGAGGGGATGGCTGTTCTCCTTAGTGCTGTTCCTGGGAATAAGACACACTGTTGACAAGGAAAATGCTGACACTCTGACTAAGCATTCCTGCCTTGCCTTTCTGGGGTGGAGAGACCCTGGTGCTTCATCCAATTATGTTTCCCATGCTTTCAATTTCCATCCCTCAGATTTAAGAAGATTATTCCTATTCCTGAGCAGAGCATGATTCAGATGCTGTGTTTCCTCCTGGAATGCCTCCTGACCCAGGAGAACACACCTCCTGACTGTCCCAAGGAACTTTATGAGCTTTACTTTGTCTTTGCTGCTGTCTGGGCCTTTGGTGGATCCATGTTTCAGGACCAGGTAAGAAGGGAGATGCCACATCAGCCTCTTTCACACAGACCTTTTATTGCTTTTTAAAATTTCTTTCTTACCTTTCCAGACCTCCTGCTGTGTCAGTGATGCTGTTTGACCCAGAAACCTGAGCTAAACTATTCCTTGTATAAAGAGCTCATTGTCCAGGGGGTAACACCAAAGAAATGGGTGTGGGGTCACAGGATAGAGGTGGAGGGATGTTTGCTTATACAGAAACATTTCACTAGAGAGAAACATTAGGTTGGTTTATAGAGATGTGTGGATGTGCATAATGTGATCAAATTAAGAGGGACTAATCAAGTGAATCCATCAGTGGAGCCTTCTCCAGCCACCTGAGTGCAGGTAAGTGCTGGGCTGTGTAGCACAAACCAGCTCTGTCACCACTGACTGTTATTAGTTGGATGTTGAGAGTTGTGTGGGAGGGAATTACACAAGGAAGAGGTGGTCAGCAGGGCAGGGGAAGGCAGGATGGGTTTTGGGGATCCTGTGCTCCCCCTCTTGGCTGCAGGTGCTGCTCAGGCTGAGGTGGATATTTGGAGCACTCAGGTTGACCTCCCCTCTGAGTGAGCTGTTGGGGGTGTCTGGTGTGAGCTACTGGGCTCACTTGGGATGTTGGATATGCACAGCCCTGGGTGGAATGCTGGAGACACAGTCCTGACACCCAGATCCTCCTGGGCCGTGAGGATTAATCAGGCTGTGGTTCATTAGCAGCACCTCTGACTTTCAAAGTACTCTTGTGTCCATGAGGCAGAGGGAGACAGGGCACTCCTGTCCCTGTGCTTCCCACAGCACATCTATCCCATGGATTGATTGCAGCTGTCAGCCCCAGAATCCATCTGCTCTCATTAGAGGAGGTGGCTGTGCTCTCTGCCAGGGAGGTATCCCTGGGAGGCAGCACTGCATGCTGCACATTCCCAGCCCCATCCCAAGTCCTGGTCATTAAAACATGGGAGAAGCACAGGCAATCCCACCTGGGCTGAAATGCAGCTGCTTAGTGGGAACTGGAACATTTGGACGTGGGATCTTGGGAAAGATCCAGACTTCCCAGTGTTGTCTCTGCTGTTGTCTCTGCTGTCTCTGACCTCCCTGTTTGTCTCTCCCCGATGCCCTGTGCACAGGAGAGGAGAAATGGGCATTTCCTTTCACCCCTGTGTCCTGTTCTGCCCTGTTTCCTGCCTGCTCCTCTCGGCACACCAGAACTGTCTCTTGATTTCCAAGCAATTGGAAAAGCTGCTGCTTTACAACTTCCAGCTATTAATGGCCCATTAGGACAAGAGGGCAGGGGGCTGAGTGTCAGCCCTGCTGCCAATGCTGCTGCCATGGGGCTCTGTGCCCTGGTTCCATGCCTGTGCTGGCAGGATGGCTTCCCACCCTCCAACTGGCCCTGGCCCAGGACCCCCAGGGCCCTTTCCCAGCACTGCTTTCCAGCATCTCATCCCCAGTCTGTCTGTACATCCAGGGTTGCCCCATCCTAGGGGCAGAATCCACTACTTTCCCTTGTTGAACTTCCTATGGTTGGTGATTCCCAGTGCTCAAATTTGTCTCTCTGCAGGGCCTTGGCACAGCTGGGGGGGTGGCAGGAGATGCTGTGTAAAGGCACAACATCCCTCTGGGAAGATGCTGGACTTGGAGGCTGGGCTGGGCGTTGCTGCTTGTGCTGCTCTGTAAATGTCAGAGATGAGAGCACAGCACAAAGCGGCCGAGCGAGGGGGAGCCTCATGAAAAATGATCCAATACAAAAGCTGTTTATTGCTCCCCACTGAAGGTGCCCTTCGTGCTGACCTTTTGCTGCCGAAATGTCAGGAGGAAAAGGCTGGAAGGCTTCCCACTGCTCTGGGTGTGTTGGGGAGTGGGGCCCCCGGATAAAAACAGATGAGAGATTTGCCATTTCCAGGCTCTGAAATGAGCAGAAATCCATATGGGGTTTTTGTTAAGGAAGCAGTTTGAGCTCGACAGTGTTCTGGCAGTAGAGATGAGGCTGGAACTGCTCCACTTAAGGGCTCAGGAAAGCAGGCAGCCCATCCCAGTGCTCTGTGGGCAGGGTAAGGGCACCACTGTGAGAAAGCTTTTAGCAGTGCTGTACATCCCTCTCCGCTGCTCCACTGCCAGGCTGAGGAGTTGTGACAACAGGAGGATGGAGATCACAGTCATTTTGCCCCTCTGGGTAGCACGAGACTGCAAAATCCTGGATCCTAATAATGTGTTTTGCAAATCCTCTGGTCTTTTGATGGGTGGTGGCTCAGGGGACTCTGCAGAGGGCACTCAGTTCAAACCCAGGATTCCTGATGGAGGCTGAGCAGTCCATGATCTCCCCTACTCCCTCCAGGGCTTCTGGCCCAGAGAGGTCTGTGGGGTGGCTTTGGAGGGGAGAGACCTGCAGATGCCTCTGGAACAAACTGTGCTGCTAAAACTGGCTCAGTTATGCATCTGGTAATTCACAGACACTTTTTCAGCAGCACTTTTCCCCCCCTTCTCCCCATGGCTGAAGGCTGCAGTCCCTGTGGGCTGTGTGGGAAGGGTTCAGTGTCACAGGGGAGACCTGGGGCAGGGGAGGGGACTCAGCACAGGTTACAAGTCCTGACTCAGCACCTAAAGCCAAAACTGTCACCCCAGCTCTTGACAAAAATTCAGATGCTCCAAAATCTTCATGTATAGAAAGATAAAAGGAGGAAAGGCAGGAAAGCAGGTGCTTCCCAGGCACTGTGGCAGCATGGAAAGAGCTGAGCCACAGGAGTCCGGTCCCTCTCCAGTGCTTTGTTGCACTGGTGTCTGCAGTTCTTGCTGCCCCTGCTTGAAAAGAGGCCAGAAAACAACAAGTAAGTGTTTGCAGAGTGATGTGATTTATGAGGAAGGGCTTTGGTATGCATGCTCTGACTATCCATGGCCACGGATGGAGACGGATGTGGTGTCCTTGTCTGTTGGAAGAAGTAGGCACCAAGAATCAATCAAATGTCTGTTTAGGCACAGGCACGTATATCTCTTTTTCAAATTGATCCATCTATCTCATCTCAGACATACTAGGAGTGATCAACACAGAGGATGAATTATTTAGGGGAATAAATAGGAGTGATGAGAAGAAACGAAGAAAATGAAAAATTAGGCTTAATAATGGGAAAAAGGATAAGATCGTTATGCTGTGGAACATATTTTAAGGACTAATCCCACTATGGTGGACAGGAATAGATAATATTCTCCATCACTAATGAATTTCTCCACATTAGCATGTTTCCTTCTCTCTCTGCCTTGCAGCTCGTGGACTACAGGGTGGAGTTCAGCAAGTGGTGGGTGGCAGAATTCAAGACAATCAAGTTTCCCTCTCAGGGTACAGTCTTTGACTTTTACATTGATCCAGAAACAAAGAAGTTTGAGCCTTGGTCTAAACTTATTCCCCAGTTTGAATTTGATCCAGAGATGCCATTACAGGTAAGTGACCCCAGTTCTTGGCTGGAGGGAGGTGTGTTTTAGTGACTGAATGTGGTGTTTCAGTGGAGTCTGGTGGAAGGTCAGGCACTGCACACTGAGGATGGAATTCTTTATGGGCTACATCTAAATTACCCACCTTCTTTACTGTGCTTTGACTGTGACAGCCTCCATTTGTCTTCCAAGTATGAGTGAGGTACAGGAGGGACAGGGACAGGCCACCTTAGGGAACCAGGAGCTGCTGTGCCTAGGGTGTAGGATGGGAGGAACTGCCCTGTGGAGAGAAGTGATGTGAGATAGAGCAGTGACAAAGCCCTGGGACACTATGTTGTCATCATAGATGGCTGGAAATAGAGATGGATTTATGTTCTGGCCAAAAGAAAGAGTTCCTCAGGTCACAGTGGGTTGTGGTTGCCAGCTGCACTTCCCTGTCCTTTCAGAGTGCCACAGTGAGCAGATGACATGTAAAAATCATCACCATTTTAGCAAAGTGTGTTTGTGGGGAGATCCAGATGCTGCTCCCAGCATCCAGCTGCCAAGGTTTCATCTGCAAAGACTGATGTTAATGACTGGCAGCAGTGTGTCATTCCCTTCCTAGTGCACCCTGGAAACTGGGATCACCTCGCTCATTCCTGGGTCTCCCAGTTTTACTTCTCCCCAGGACATGTACAGACAGGAATGAGGTGCTGGAAAGCAGTACCAGGAAAGGGCCCTGGGCCAGGGCCAGTTGGCCACAGGCAGCAGTGCCCTGGAGCCAGGAGGGACATCAATGTCCTGGGGGCATCAGGAACAGCATCCCTGGGCCAGGGAGGGGATTATCCTGCTCTGCTCTGACCTGGGGAGGCTGAACCTCCAATATTGGGGCACTTTGGGCACCGCAGCATGGGAAAGATATTGAGCCATTGGAGAGAGTCCAAAGGAGGGAATGAAGGTGGGGAAGGGCCTGGAGGGGAAGGGTGTGAGGAGCAGCTGAGGGCACTGGGTGTGTTCAGCTGGAGAAGAGGAGACTGAGGGGAGACCTCCTTGCAGGGACAACTTGCTGGGCAGGGGCAGAGGAGGGGCAGGGCCTGAGCTCTGCTCTGTGGGGACCAGGGCCAGGAGCCCAGGGAATGGGCTGGAGTTGTGTCAGGGCAGGGTCAGGGGGGATCTCAGGCCAAGGCTCTTCTTTGCCCAGAGGGGGGTTGGGCACTGCCCAGGCTCCCCAGGGCAGTGGGCACAGCCCCAAGGCTGCCAGAGCTGCAGGAGGGTTGGGATGATCCTCTGGGGACAGGGGGGACTCTTGGGGATGGGGCTGTGCAGGGCTGAGGGCTGGACTGGATGGTCCTTGGGGGTCCCTTCTATCTCAGGAGATTCTGTGATTCTGTGCCATGGCTCTGGGGAGGGGGCAGTTTTGGGGACACTCAGCTGCTCCATGTGCCCCCCAGGCTTGCCTGGTGCCCACCACGGAGACGGTGCGTGTGCGGTACCTCATGGACAGGCTCCTGCAGCGCCGGCGCCCGGTGATGCTGGTGGGCACTGCTGGCACAGGGAAGTCTGTGCTGGTGGGGGACAAACTCTCCTCGCTGGACACGGACACGTATGTGGTGAAGAAGGTCCCGTTTAACTACTACACCACCTCTGCCATGCTGCAAGGTAAGGCCCTGGCTGGGTCACAGCACTTCTGCCTGGCACCTTACAGAATTCCTGGGGTGTACGTGGGGTTTGGAGCGTGGTGATCACTGGGAAGTTCAGGGGAAGACCTATGGGTGAGCTGGCCATGCTGGCCATGCTGTCTGTGGCTGTTTGTGGCACTGCACTGGCACCTGCAGGCCCTGCAATCCCACGGTGAAACTCCAGTCAGCAGAGCCCTGGTTTTGTGGAAGATATTGTTTTCCAATGTGAGGATTTGAATTCTGAACCCCACGACTGTTTCAGGGCTGTGCCAAAGCAGAGGCTTCAATCTGCTGCAGTTTTTATGGCTTGTACTTGACTTGAAGTGTGTCTTTAATGTGCTGGAATTTAAGCCCGTGCTGAATAGGATGGGTTTCTTGGAGAGGATCCAAACTGTCCTCAGGGTGCAATGATGGGAATTGCATCCCAATTAGGCAGTGAGGGTGGTGGTAATGGATATGTGCAGGCTGTAAGCCAGGGCTGCTTCCTGGGGCTGTCCTCCCATCCTGCTGCAGCCTGACGTGCTCTCATGGAGCAGGTCCCACATCCCCACCTTTCCAGGGGCACAGGACTTGCTGACCAAGGAATTGCTGACCCTACAGATGTCTATAAGAATATAATTGATGTGAATTTTGGCACATCAGTGAAAAATTAAATTTTGCTCCAAGATAAGGTATGTTTTGCTGTGTAGTCTCTTTAGAAATGCTGAGATGAGAAAGGAGGGAATTCTGAAAATGTGGCTGATTATGGGATGATGTCCAAAGAGAGATAAAATAATTTTACATGTATTTAATAACCTGTAATAAAGCAAACTGGTTTATTTTGAGTACGAACAGCCTGTGAATCACCATAAACCAAACTGCTTCCTTTATTCAACTTGATCTGACCCAAATGTCCTGAAATTCTTCTGATTCTCCAGAGAAGCTGTGGCTGCCCCATCCCTGGAAGTGTCCAAGGCCAGGTTGGAGCCACCTGGGATAGTGGGAGGGGTCCCTGCCCATGGCAGAGGGTGGAATGAGATGAACTTCAAGGTCCCTTCCAATCCAAACCAATCTGTGGTTCTGTGATGACTTGGAGAGAAGGATTACCTTTTGGGGATGGGCCTGGGCAGGGCTGAGGATTGGACTCATTGATCCTTGGGGGTCCCTTCCAGCTCAGCATATTCTGGGATTCTGGGATTGTCTGTGAAGCCCAGTCCAGGCAGCACTGACTCCGAGCTCTGGGCTGAGCAGAGCAGAGCACAGCTTCATCATGGGGATGAAGATGTGCCTGGGAGATCTGCTTTGGGAAATGTGATTTATCCAGCTTGGCCTCCTTCCCTACTGCTTATTTTTTAGTTAATTTGTTGCTTTTTGTGGAGTTTGTCAGTTCAGTAGTTGTTGTTTGTTTTTTTTTTCCCAGCAGGTGCCTCTTTAGATTTGTAAAATGTTCATACAAAGCAGTTTGGGGTTTTTATTTTTAAAAAAGGCCTGAAAGCCAGAAATTCTTAGACAAGGTGCCTGTTAGGGCAGATTTTTAAGGTGAAGAGCTGCACCCTGCAGGGGAAGCAGAGAGATTGGTTTAAACCATCCTTGAGGGCCTATGTCTTACAGAGTATGGAGTTAAAAGGAGACAGACACTCCCTGTGTCCAAACCTGGGGCCAGTTTGTGGGATTTTATTTGGTGTATTGTGACCAAATCTCACTTTCTGTGGACCCTGATCTGCTGCTCTGTGCCCTCTTGGACATCTGCTCTTCCTTGCTCCTCCATCAGCTCCATCCCTGCTGTCATTCCACACCTTCCCACTCCAGATCTGCCTTGAGGAAATGACAATAAATGTTGTTTTTTGGGGATTGGATAATTCTTCCCACCTTGACCATCAACCAGCAGGTGGGAGGAGCCACACTGGCCATGTTTGGTGGGCGCTGAGTTTCCATCCAGGAGTGTTCCATGTCAGGAGCTCAGAGGCAGCAACAGGGACCCTCCAGGATTATTGTGGGATATGGCTTTGAGTTAAAATGCAACTTCTGCAAACAAGTCACTTCATCCCCAGTAATTGCATTTCACTATGATGAATCTCCTTGTTTAACCTCAGAAAGGGCTGATTTTATATGTTAATTAAGCCCTAATTAAATTTAAATTAAATGCTTATTTGAAACACTTAATTTGACTTGCTACCAGAAATTTCAAATATTGTGGTTTTATTGAAGGGGGAGAGAGGCTCCTCTGAGGAAAGATCCATCATTTTTCTGAGCACAATTCATGCCTTTTTGGAGGAAATATCTGGCAAGAAAGCAGCTGAATTGTGAGCAGTGGGTAAGCCAGGCTGTCTGCAGGAAAAAAAATGGGAGGGTTAAAAGATTTGTGGTCTGAAAAAAACAGAATATAAATTTTCCTTAATAATTTTTGCATTTGACAAGGAATGGCTGAAGTGAACATTTGCTCAAGGAGATTTTTATCCAAGTCCCCAGTGGTCCCTAATTACAAAGAGCTGCTTCTTGCTGTGCTGCTTAACCCCAAACTGTGTCAATGAAACAAGTTTTGTCCCATCCCCAGGAGAGCAGGGAACCCCTCAGAGTGAGGATGATGTCCAAGAAAGCTGCTGGCAGGAAAATCCTCCCAGGATCCAGGCAGAGGAGAGCTGCTGCTGTTGACTTTGCCACTTCCTGAGGCAGTAAAGGTTTTTTGGGCTGCAGTGAAAGGAATCAATAACCTATAAAACATTATGTGCAGCAGTGTGGAGTGATTTGCATTAAATATCAGCCCAGCATCATAAATATTCCCCATATGTTATAATCTAGAGCCACAAACAACCTCAGCCTTCTGCTCTAACAAATGAAAACCTTCTAGAGCTTCCAAACGAGAGGTGGTGTCCTTTGCTTGTGGGTGACCCTACTGAAAACTGGGTGGGAATGGGACAACTCATGTTGGATTTGAGTCTCGTTGCATTATGTGGAGGTTTGGATCATGCTGGGCAGGGGATCAGGAAACTTGTGGGGTTTTGGGGCTGTTCAGAATGCAGAAGAAGGGGCTGCAGGGAGACCTTAGAGACCCTTCCAGTTCTTAAAGGGACTCCAGGAGAGCTGGAGAAGGACTTGGGACAAGGACATGGACTGTCCCATCTCTAGAAGTGCCCAAGGTGAGGTTGGAAGGAGTCTGGAGCAACCTGGGAGAATGGAAGGTGTCCCTGCTCATGGCATAGGGTGGAATAAGACCATCCTGTGATTCTGTGATAGTCTGGTGCATTTAAATAAGTAATATTATTTTGATTGTTCTAAAGTTTCCTGGGAATTTGGTTCTGAGAACAGCCATTTCCTTTGTCTAACAGATGTAAAAAATGCATTTTCACTCTCAAAATCAGCTTTGCTTATGGGCTTTCTGCTCCAGCATCTCCTTGGTTCCCTTGTAGCGTCCAGCCACTGCTGCCTGTGGGGTGCCCATGGTACATCTGGGGCAGGACAGTGGAGGGCCTTCTCTGCTCCACGTTATGGATCAGAACAACCTCAGCAAGCAGGACCGAATCTTAAAAAATATGCAGAAGGGATTCAAAGGGCTTTATCTTCCATGAAAAGCTTTTGTTTGCTCTGAAGTAGATCAGGCTTGTAGCAGAGTGTTTGCTGTGTTTTGTTTGCAAGGAAGAATTGAGAACTTTGTGATTTGTGTTGAGTCAGACCAAACATCTGCCCAATGGTCCCTGCCAGACCCAGACAGGGCTCCTGGGCTTGGGATGGGCACCATCCTGCCAGCCCCAGATATGGCTCCCAGCTGCTCCATAACCATGGCCTGGGAACAGCCACCATCCTGCTGGGGTACAGCATCCTGTGCCAAGTGCAGCCCTTCCTTCTCAAAGATCACTGAACAGCCCAGGTGGAGCTGAGGGCCCAAGGGCTTCCCCCTGTGCCCACACTGAGCCCTGCTCAGAGCTCAGCGCCTGGGATTCCTGGAGCTGCTCACGGTGGGCTGAGGAATCCTTTCTCTTCACCTCTGCCCATGCAGGTGTGCTGGAGAAGCCTCTGGAAAAAAAAGCTGGCAGGAATTATGGCCCTCCAGGCACCAAGAGGCTCGTGTACTTCATTGATGACCTGAACATGCCCCAGGTGGACACGTATGGGACGGTGCAGCCCCACACGCTGCTCAGGCAGCACCTGGACTACGGCCACTGGTAGGAGCTTGTGTGGCCAACACCTCTGTCCAGCTCTGCTGCTGGGGATGGGATTGGAGAGCAAGTCAAGTGATCCCTCTTCCCATCCCGTGTTGGCTGTGGTGTCTTGCTGGGTTCTGTTGGGGCTTGCTGGGAGGCTCTGAGAGAAGGGAGCTCTGTGCACCCTCAGGGTGTCCCCTGTCCCCATCAAACACACCCCCTGCCTGGCTGAGGGGAGTTTTCCTGCACTCCTGCTCAGCAGTGCTGCTGCATGGGACAGGAATGCCCACAGCTCTCCCACAGTGAATACAGGACAGGGACTCACAGCAACTCCCAGTCTCCTCAGCTATGAATGTGCCTGGACTTGAACTAAAGTTCCCCAAGTACAGGGAAGTGCAAAGCTTCCCAAACACAGTGGGGTGGAGACAGAAATTCGAGTCTGTGGGTGTTGGGGAGGTTGGGCAGAAAAAAGGTTCTGGGGGTGTGTGGGAGCACTGACACCTGGGCCCACACCAGAGGCACTCCTGTGATTTGCCACAATTTCCATGCTAGTGCTGGGTCTGACCTGAGGGCTTTGCTCAGCATTTGTTACCAGCTGATGCAAACACCAGCTGAAGGATTTTCCCCAGGAGCAGGAGACTGAGGGGAGACCTCCTTGCAGGGACAACTTGCTGGGCAGGGGCAGAGGAGGGGCAGGGCCTGAGCTCTGCTCTGTGGGGACCAGGGCCAGGAGCCCAGGGAATGGGCTGGAGTTGTGTCAGGGCAGGGTCAGGGGGGATCTCAGGCCAAGGCTCTTCTTTGCCCAGAGGGGGGTTGGGCACTGCCCAGGCTCCCCAGGGCAGTGGGCACAGCCCCAAGGCTGCCAGAGCTGCAGGAGGGTTGGGATGATCCTCTGGGGACAGGGGGGACTCTTGGGGATGGGCCTGTGCAGGGCTGAGGGTTGGACTGGGTTGTAGGTCCCTTCCAAGTCACATGTCAGTGTGCAGACAGGCAGCAGCCTGGGCCCTGCCCTGGTGAGGGGCAGGATGCGAGCCCCTGAGGACACAGGGACACTGGGAGCCCATGGACACACCTCAGGGGAAGGCAGCAGTGACTGCCCTGGCTGTGGGCACCCTCTGTGATCTTTGCTTTGCCCAAAGGTACGACAGGAGCAGGCTGTCCCTGAAGGAGGTCACCAATGTGCAGTACGTGTCCTGCATGAACCCGACTGCTGGGAGCTTCACCATCAACCCCCGGCTGCAGGTGATGTCCTGGAGGGGCACAGCCCTGGGTTTAGTTTTTGAGGGGAGTTGTTCAAGCACAAGGCTCGAGGAGAACCTCTAAGAGATCCTGCTCTCATTTGCTCAGTAGAGATGGCATGGATCTGTTGAGTGGCTCTAATTCCTGCTGGAGAGGCAGCAGACTTGCTGCCTTTTTTCCTTCTTTGAGCTTCTTCTCATTCTGCTCCTTGGTGGGAATAAGAAGCACAAGTTCCCTACCAGCCACAGCCACTCTCAGGGCAGCTTCTAGTTCAGACAGGCAGATTTTGCCTTCATTTACCTGATATTTACCTCTGGATAGTTCATTAAATCCTCTTAGTGATCAGGCATTGGAACCAGCTGCCCAGGGAACTGGGGCCACCCTCCCTGGAAGTGTTCAAAAATGAGTAGATGTGGCACTTCATGGTATGGTTTAGTGGGCATGTGGGATTCAGGTGGTTGGATTTGATGACCTTGCAGGTCTGTTCCAACGTTAATGAATCTATGATATCCTCTTTCTTTGCAAGTTCCACATAAATAAAGAGTCTTTGGGAAGGTGGCACCTTCCAGAGGCTGCTCCTCCCAGAGACAGGTCTGGGCTTCATCAGGGGTCAGCAGGACCTTCAGGTCTTTCAGCTCTTCAATAGCTTGATCTTCCAGCATAGCCATTGTGAAATAAAAAGTGTCACCAGCCAACTGTCCTCTACTGGGAAACTGGAAGGAGGAAATAGTTCTGATGGGACCATAGAACATCGCAGGTTGAAAGGGACCTGGAAAGATCATCTGGGCCAACCTTTCCTGGGAAGGGGAACCCAGATGAGATTATCCAACACTATGTCCAACCACATCAAGCCCCCAGAGTGCATCTGATTTTGGAGGTTCTTGCCCACTCCTCTGACCTTTCCATGTGTTCCTTTTTCTTCCTCAGCGTCACTTCTGTGTCTTCGCTCTCTCCAGCCCTGGTCAGGATGCCTTGTCCAGGATCTACAGCACCATTTTAGTGCAGCACCTGACAAGTGGGGATTTCTCAGAGGCTGTGCAGAAATCAGCCCAGCAGCTCCTCTCCCTCGCCCTGGGGCTGCACCGGAGGGTGGCTGCCACCTTCCTGCCAACAGCTGCCAAGTTCCACTACATTTTCAACCTGAGAGATTTCTCCAATATCTTCCAAGTAAGTGCAGTTCCTGTCCTGTGGCACTTAGAGTTTATCCTCATGCCATGGGCTTTGTTGCAGGGTTGTTTTGTTTTTTCCCTACCTCCCATAGTTACAAGCTGATCCACCTTCCCCTCTGTCCAAGATGGCACCAATCAGAGTAAATGTTAAAACTTACCCTCTGGCCTGGCCATTAAAGCTTGGCACAACAAGTCCTGCTTGTTTGGTGTATGCCAAGTCCCTTTTCACCTGGCAGTACACAGCATCCAAGATAGGAGACTAAAATAGAGGTATATAATCATGCTTTTATTTTTTTCTTCCAGCTTTAGGAATACTATTCAGTTTGCTCCCTTGTATCTGTGATAGATGTACATTCATTCAGAGAGGGGAGCTGTGGGTCTGTGTCCTTCTGGCCCTTGGTGAGAAAAACACAGTGTCCCACCCAGAAATGGCACAGTGTGTGTGTCCCCTGAGTAAAGGGAGGGACTCTGCACCATTCCCTAATTTCTGGTTGGGCTTGGATTGATTCGAGAGGTCCATGAATTTGAGGAACACCAGTTCGAAACTTATTTCCAGCCTCCCATTGTCAGTGGGGAGGGATGAACAGTTCCAGAGGGAGATGTGGGGTTTGGGGGTGTTGAAGTGCCCTCTGGCTGGAGAAGGGACAGCCAAAGGGAGCTTTGGCTGGATCCCAGCCCTTTGGCTGTTGGGGAATGTGGTGGAGCTGAGCTTGTCTTTATGGAGCTCAGCTCCTGTCGTGTGGGATCCATGGCACCACTCCACCACAAAGGGACATTAGTTCTTGCATGGAACAGGTGGTGGATCCTTTGTGGGCTGCTGGCCCTGAAGAGAGGAGAGCAGTGAGTGGTTCAGCTGCTGTGCCAGAGCCAGGACAGCTTGGTGGCCTGTCTGGCATGTCCTCTCAGGTGCTCAGTGTGCGAATGCAGGATGGCACTTAAAGAGCTGATAAATCAAATAAAACCAGCTTTGACTTACTGAATTACCAGCCACTGTACCCAAGGGAAGTTGTTCAGCTTTAGAAATGTTTTCTTCCATCATTGGAGAGATTCTGTTTTTGTGTTTTCCCCAACAATCTCATGCTTTGAAGCAGTAGGTGTTACTGCTCAAAGGGCCTTCCAGAGTTTCAGGCTGATTCGTAAAATCTGAGACATTTCTCAGCAGCCAAATCATGGGGTTTGAAACACCATAACCTCTTTAAACCCTGCAATTTGTTGCTGTCCTTGTTAACATCTGTTTTACAAAGTAGGTACTGGAAGTTCAGTGCCTTGTGTCTGGTCCATCAGACAAGAGCTGAATGACAGGACATGGGAAATCTGAGAGCAGGACCTTGAACAAGTTAATAACTCCACTGTGCCAGGAAGGAATCAGGCCTGTCACTTGTACTCAGCTGAACGTCAGCAGCCCTGACATGAGATGTGGGTCATGGTAAATCCTGCCTTCCAGTTAATCTGGGCTTTGAAAGGCACAGGGAGAGAATGGAAGCATTTCAGTGGGAAGCTATAATTTGCACTGTTGTCTGCTTGGAAGGTGCCGAGGTTGGGGGTGTTAGAAACTGTCCTGCCACACTGAGAAGCCTCAGCATAGCAGAGAGGGCTTTGTAACCAGCTTCTGGCCTTCCTGGTGAGGAGGAAAAGCTGAGAGATTTGGCTGAAATACAACCTGAGGACTCCCCAGGCAGCAGGATAACACTGGACTGATGTGAGAAAGGGCAAGGGATTCTCTATTCCTCCCCCTTACATGTGCATCGAAAGCATAACAGCTTTTCTGGTGTGTGGGGTCTTTAGACTCAGCCCTTCAGAGGGGCTTTAGAGAGACTGAGTGAATTTTAATTTTTATTTTAACTAATTTAGGGCCTGATGGGTTTCTCCTTCCTCACTTTTAGTTGTCAGCTCTTCTCACTATTTTGGGTTTTTTTCTGAAATAAATAAAATGCTTTGGCAGCTGTACTGACAGATGTGAAACTCAAACAATCTGAGCCATGGACCAGTGAGCTGAGAGGGCCTGCTTTACATTGCTTTCAATGCATTTTATATTTAATGTATAAATAATTAGATGTTACGAAGAAAAGCTGTCTGTTTAATTCATGCCATTGAAAACCCTGTGTGCTGTTAATAGGCTTAGTATAGGCAACGCCTCTTTGAAATATAATTCTTGTGTGCATTTTAATAGAGTTCATGGTAAACATACTGTGCTAAGCAGACAGCAACTGATATTTCCTGCAGGCAGAATGCACTAAATTAAAATTAATTGATTTTAAAAAAATGTCCACCATGAATATTCCCCAACTATTTTTTCTTCTTGACAAAGAACTTCCATGGTGTGGGGTCAGGATGGAAAAGCTGCACGTCTTGGAGGGTACCAGGCCCTGGATGGTCCCTGTGCTGAGAGCAGGAGCCCCAGCCCAGCCCAGACAGGGGGAGCTTGGATGGGGTTCAGAATGGGTGCAATGGTATAAACATTCAGAAGAATGTGGGAAACAGGCAACCCCACAGTGTGGGCAGCAGATAAGGGAGGTGATAATACCCCTCTTCTCTGATCTTGTAAAACCCCATCTGGAACAGTGTCCAGCTCTGGGGTCCCAGCACAGAAAGGATATGGAACTGTTGGAGCCAGTCCAGAGGAGGCCACCAGGATGGTCAGAGGGATGGAGCAGCTGATCTACAGGGAAAGGCTGAGAGAGTTGGGGTTGTTCAGCCTGGAGAAAAGAAAGCTCCAGGGAGAACTTCCAGAGCCTAAAGGGGCTCCAGGAGAGCTGGAGAGGGACTTGGGATAAGGGATGAAGTGATAGAACACGGGGGAATGGCTTTAATCTGCCAGAGGGCAGGGATAGATGGGATATTGGGAAGGAATTCTGGGCTGTGAGGGTGGGGAGGCCCTGGCACAGGGTGCCCAGAGAAGCTGTGGCTGCCCCATCCCTGGGAGTGTCCAAGGCCAGGTTGGAGCAGCCTGGGATAGTGGGAGGTGTCCCTGCCCATGGCAGGGGGTGGCACTGGATGGTCTTTAACCCAAACTATTCTGGGATTCTCTGATAAACAGCTTTGGGAAACTGGGGGCTTGTTCTCCAGAGGCTCTTTACAGCCAGGTTCAGTTGTAGGTTGCTGTGGGGGTCACTCAGCCATACTCTGACATGGTGGGTGCTGGGCTGAGGTCCCTCAGGGTCGAGCTTGTGTTCCTGACAGTCTTTGCTCTCCACAGGGCCTTTTGTTCTCCACCCCTGAATATGTGAAGGAACCCCAAGACCTGGTGAAGCTCTACCTGCACGAGTCCAGCCGGGTGTACCGGGATAAGATGGTTGAAGCAAACGATTTCAGTACCTTTGATAAAATCCAGCGGGAGATGGTGAAGAAATTCTATGATGTAAGTGTTGAGGTTTGACTGACAGAACCACAGAATGAGGTTTTGGAAGAGAAGCCAATATTGAGGATTTGTCTTTCCCTCTCACCCCTCTTTCCCCTTTTCCAACATGCAGGTGCAACTTTATGGACATGAAAAAGCTGGAATACCAGACTTCCTTTGGAAGGGAGCACAGAGCTGCAGTGGGTTTTTTATACTGCTTATGAACATTTTTTTTCTCTTTGGCAGGACATTGAAGAAACTTTAGAACAGACCAAGCAAATGAATGTTTATTGCCATTTTCCTAAAAGCAATGGGGAACCAGTTTACAGACCAATTCCAACCTGGGAGGAGTTGAACCAGATCCTCGTGGAAGCCTTGGACAACTACAATGAAGTCAATGCTGCCATGAACTTGGTGCTGTTTGAGGATGCCATGTGCCATGTGTAAGGGGATTTTTCTGGCTCTATGCTCTCATCATATCATTTGTGTGTGCAGGTGGTTTCATGGAGTTTCCTGGAGGATGGAGGAAGATGGATCCATGGGCCGAGGCCAATGATAGGAAGTTCAACAAGGCCAAGTGCTGGGTCTTGCACCTGGGTCACAACAACCCCAGGGAATGCTACAGGCCTAGGGCAGAGTGGCTGGAAAGCTGCCTGGGAAAAGGTCCTGGGAGTGCTGGTCAACAGCAGCTGAACATGAGCCCAGGTGGGCAAGAGCCAAGGGCACCTGGGCTGTGCCAGCCATGGGGTGTCCCAGGCCCAGGGCACTGACTGTCCCTGAGCTGGCCCTGCTGAGGCTCCTCCTCAAGTCTTGGCTTCAGTCTTGGGCTGCGCAAGACAAGAAAGCTGTGGAGAGGCTGGAGCATGTCCAGAAAAGGGAATGCAGTTGGAGAAAAGTCTGGAGAATCAGGAGGGGCTGAGGGAGCTGGGGGGGCTCAGCCTGGAGAAAAGGAGCTTTGGAAAACCTGGAATTCTCTTCAACTCCTTGACAGGAGGGGGGAGCGGGGGGGGGATATGGCTCTGCTTCCAGGGAACAGGGGACAGGATGAGAGGAAATGGCCTCAAGTTGTGCCAGGGGAGGTTTAGTTTGGATAAGGGGGAAAATGTCTTCCTGGCAAAAGTTGTAAAGCACTGGCAAAGGCTGCCCAGGGCAGGGGTGGAGACGCAGTCCCTGGAAGTGTGGATATGACACTTGGGGACATCGTTTAGTGATGAACATGATGGAGGTGTTGGGTGGACTTGATGATCTTGAGGGTCTTTTCCAACCTTAAGGATTCCATGATTCTGTGCTAATTACAGCTGATGGAGCTGGAGGTGTGATGAATCTTCTGCTGCCTGTGTGCTGTGGTGAAATCCTTGGCCCTTGATGCTCTGCATGTTGCTCCAATATTTACTAAACGGGACAATATTCAAGTGCTTTCCCTTTCAAATGTCTTGCCCTGACACCCAGCAACAGAACTGGTTGTATTGGGATTTCCATGAATGCTCTGACAGCTGCTTGACACAGGTTCTGGGTGGGATTTTGCATTCAGACTCCTAGTTTGAAAGGATGGAGGTATTTAAACTGCTTTGATTCTCTGGAAAACCTGCTTGCATTTAGAAGCCTGGAGGTGTAGATGGATTCCTATTGGAAATTGGACTATATGAAAATAAGAAGCCTCCTGTTGATAGTTACGAAGCTGTTTACATACCTGGGGTCCAGTGGGGTGCACCTTCAGCTGTCAAATCCCATCAGAGACAGAGTCATTTTTGGTGCTGAATTCAGAGCTGGCCTTAGATCACTTCAGAAGATGGACCCACCCTGGAAATAAGAGTTTTCACTCTGAAAACATTGTGCCAGGAGGTACAGATTTGGGACTCAAAGCTAGAAGGAAGCCACTGTCCTGATTCACATCAGGTTTCAGTTCTTGCTGGACCTGGCACCTAATGCAGTTACTGTTATGCAAATTAAATACAAAAATATATATTTATATATATGTATAAAGTGCTACTCCTGTTAACAGACTGCTTACCTGTGTCTGCTCCCAAAGCTCCCAACCTGTCCCATTTTCCAGTGGCCTGGGGCACCTTTTCCCTGACAGTCTGGCCATTCCCTCCTCTGCATTAATGGGTCACTTACAACCTGATGTCCCCAAGCATTTCTGCTTGCATTGCTTGCAGAATGGTCACAGGAATATTAACCATGTGCTCCTCTTGCACTTCACAGAAATTGAGATTTGTGACAAAACCTGGAATTCTTCCTCCAGTTAATTCTGGGAATAATTAGGAAAGTGAGAGCTGAGTATCCAGCATGATTTCACTGGAGCTGAGTGAATTCCATTCACTGCATTTGAAAATTGCCTTTGGCTGAAACACACAACCTGTTCCATTTCAAAAAGCTTTGGAATGTCAGCTTGAATTTGCTGAAGATTTTCAGTTGTGAGAAAAAAAGATTAAAAAAACAAAAAAAGAAATTTGAGGACTTTATGTAGGGATGGGGGAGATACCTGGGAGCCACCTCATGCAGGGCTGCTGGGGCACAGTCACCTGGGAGCACTTCAAGGCAGGGACCACGGTCCTGGGGAGTTGAGAGCAGGAATGCTAAAGCTCTTCTCACAGGCTGCATTGCTTCTATGGGAATCATTTCACAGCAAGTATTAAATTATAATTATAAAATTATCAAAAAACAGTCAGAGTCTGGGCATAGATGATAAAATGCTTGAGTTGTAATAAAGCAATGCAGGGTTTCTCACAGTCTTAGATTAGTCCAGGAAAATAGTGAAGATTGCTGAATAAAGGTAATGCTGGGAAGTGGGGAACAGTGCATGAGTTTCAGACACAGGACAGTAAATGTTCCTCTGGAGCCTCCTCACTTAGGGTGTGAGCATGTGGGGCTGTCAGAATTTACTTAAAGAGAATAAAAAAGAGGCAGACAGAGCTCACTGTGTGACTCTCAGACAGGACAAATGAACAAACCTGAAAAATAAGAGCAAGTTCATTCTAAGAGTGAGAAAATCTCACTCTGAAGTTGTGGTGGTTGGGATAACTAAGGAACGAGGAGAATGTGTTTTCCAGGAAGCTTTTGTGCCATTTCAAGTATGTGAATATTCTGTAATGCACAGCAGGATTCCTCATCCCAGCACAAACCCCAACTGCCTTGGGAGGAGAGGCCTTTCCTGGGCAGATGTGTCAGAGCCTTGAGGTTTGTTCTCAATTGTCTTTTAATGTAATGTCTTTTCCCCCCTTGCCCTCCCTGCAAAGGTATCCAGACCTTCACTTTAACATAGTTCTGTGCAGCAAGACTTAGCAGGTGAAACAAAAATTGGGCACAATCCAAATTGCCACCAAAGTGGTTTGTTTTTATATCACCACCGTCCTCTGCAGATCTCGTCAGAGCTGGGCATTGATTGCTGACATGGCTCTGAGATTGACAGTTTTCATCCTGTTCAGAATACAATTTCTTAGAGAATAAAATATGTATTGAAAAGCACTGGGCAGAGAAATTGAAAAACACTCTTGTTAATGAGAGATTTCGTATCCCTCGGTTCAGGTGCCGCATCAACCGTGTCCTGGAGTCCCCCCGTGGGAACGTGCTCCTGGTGGGTGTGGGAGGCAGTGGGAAGCAGAGCCTGACCCGGCTGGCAGCCTTCCTGAGCTCTCTGGAGGTCTTCCAGATCACCCTGAGGAAAGGGTATGGCATCCCTGACCTCAAGGTAGGTGACTAAAGGCTGAGATGGAAGGGAAGGAAATAAAGAGCAAGAACTTGCCCTGAAATCTTTTGTTGCACATTGAGAATCAGCACTGAGGAGATGGCACAGACTGAACATGAGCCCAGGGGGGCAGGAGGCCAAGGGCACCTGGGCTGTGCCAGCCATGGGGTGTCCCAGGCTCAGGGCACTGACTGTCCCTTGTGCTGGCCCTGCTGAGGCACCTCCTCAAGTCTTGGTTTCAGCCTTGGGCTCCTCAAGACAAGAAAGACATGGAGGGACTGGAGCGTGTCCAGGGAAGGGAATGGAGCTGGGGAAGGGGCTGGAGCACCAGGAGTAGCTGGGGGAGCTCTGCCTGGAGAAAAGGAGGCTCAGAGTGTGCATGGAATTCTCTTCAACTCCCTGACAGGAGCGGGGAGCCAGGGGGCTCTGCTCTCAGGGAACAAGGGACAGGAGGAGAGGGAACAGCCTCAAGTCATGGGAAGGTTTAGGTTGGATATTGGGGAAAATTTCTTCTTGGAAAGGACTGTCCAGCCCTGGCAAAGCTGCCCAGGGCAGGTGGGGAGTCATTGTGCTTGTGGCACTTGGGGACATAGGTCAGTGATGGCCTTGGCAGTGCTGAGGGGATGGTTGGACATGGTGACTTAGAGGGCTTTTCCAACCTAAATGATTCTGTGATCCTGAGATACTGAACCCCTCCCGACATGGAGCTGTGGAGAGGAGCAGTGCTGCTTGGAATGCTGTGCTCAAGTGTCTGCACAGGGCGCAGCCAGGCCTGGTGTCCTCTGCCTGCTCTGAGCTGGCCAGGCCTGAGGGTCAGCCCTGGGCTGTGCTAATGAGCCCATGTTATATCCAGTTAAACCTGGCCGTGGACACTCCCAGGGATGGGGCAGCCACAGCTTCTCTGGGCAACCTGTGCCAGGGCCTCCCCACCCTCACAGGGAAGAATCTTCCTAAGATGAAGTCCAGAGTAATTTTTTTCTTAGCTATGGAAAAGCAAGACAGTGTCAGATCCCCCTGTCTGCCACTGGCCCTTCCTGCTGTCGTCTTTGATCTAATCCAGACTTCCACTGATGATAGTAGCAGATTATTTTGGAAAAAGCAGATGTGTTTGCAGAATTTCTAAGAGTTCTCTGACCCATTGTCCAGTGTGTCCCTTCTGGTATCCTGCTTGGAGGAAAGGCAGGACAGGGTTAAAGTTCAGCTGGATGAAGATCTTCTAGCCCAAACTATTCTATGGTGATTCATCTTCTGAAAAATTTGGATTTCAAAAAGTTGGTGGATGCTGTTCCCTTTGAAATAAAACAGCTTTTCCATGTGACCAGGCATGGAAACATGGGCAGTCACAGCCTCCACAGCCAGAGATTGTGTTGATGTTTTAAGTTACATCCCATTGACCTGTCAGTGTTTCAGCCTCAGACATTGCCTGGTGGTGCTGACAAGGACCTTCTTCTGATTTCTGTGCTCTCCACACCTGGGCATGATGTCAAGTCTGACTTGGTGATCACTGACAGTGATGACAGCAATGGGCTGACACACTGAGCTGGAAGGCTCAGCCATGGAGGCAGAGAGTGTGGCCAAAGTGCACTTGCACACTAATTAATTGCAATTGCTTCGTTCCCAGGGAATGGGAAGGTTCTGAAGTATCCCATCCATGGGTCTGGTACCCTACCTGTGCTTTGCAAACCCTCTTGCTTTCCAACCCCCAGGCAGACCTGGCAAACCTGTACCTGAAGGCCGGAGTGAAGAACGTGGGCACCGTGTTCCTGCTGACAGACGTGCAGGTGGCAGATGAGCAGTTCCTGGTGCTGGTGAACGACTTCTTGGCATCAGGTACCTCTCCTCTGCTTTGGTTCCTCCTCTCCTCCTCTTCAATATGGTTTTGCTCCTGGTAGAACCTGCAGTTCCAGCTCGGGTGGACAGAACATGGTGTTAGTAACACAGGGCTGTGGGTGTGATCCCTGTATGGGCGATTCACTTAAGGGTTGGACTTGATGATCCCTGTGGATCCTTCCAACTCAGAATATCCTGTGAATATACAGAAGGGCAAGAATGGAATAACCTGAAAATGACGTGGGTTAAGCCTTCAAATAAAAGCTCTACTGGAGCCTCCCTTGGGAGGAGCACTCAACAGGTGGGAATTTTCTTTCCCTCATGTCTTGTCCCCATTTTTCCATACATCATGGAATACTGCATATGGCTGTTGTGTGATGTGTCTGTTGGGACACTGAAGCTGAGTCAGAGCCAGAGGAATGTATCTCCAGGTCAGGAGTTCCACCCATGGACCCCCTGTATCCACCTATAAATTACGGTTGTTCATGGCTAGAAGGGTTGACTGGAGTGTTGTAGGGCAGTGGAAGGCTTAGACAAAGTTTATTAGGGAAACCCTTGTTGAGCTACAAGGTGCAGAAAGGACCCCCTTGACTTCTGAACTCCTTCTCAGAGAGGAGCCAGGATCCAGGAGTGCAGCTGGATCCAGTCTCAGCCCCAGACTTTGTCAATGGGTTAAATTTGAGGAATTACAGAGGTGTGACTGAACCACTTTGTCCTGCAGGTTTTGAAGATAGCAGGTCAGGTATATTTATATAAAATGAATTATTTATTATGGCAAATGAACAGACAAGTGAACAGATAAAAGATCTTAATCAGAATTGTTTACTATACAATATAAAAGCTAAAAACTACCGGTAGTACAGTATAAGAGGGCATAGGGCACCATATCAAAGTGATTCTATTAAAGCAATTTTATCAAAGCTGGCAAAAAGAAATGATCATTAAGTAGAGATTGATGTTATTCACCACAGAACGATCATGGGCAGATCTTTCACTTGGTCCCTGGGGGATGACCATGGAGCTCCACACATTCCAAGAAAGTCTGTGGAAGGATCTTCCATATGAAAGTTGGACCAGGCTTTTATAAAGTGATGGACTTCCAGTCATATATTCCCTGGCCAGCCGACAGCTTATCTGTCAAATCCTCTTCAAAAAACAGGGGGTGTGTTTGAAGTTTGATGAACCAGATTGGTTTTAGCAGAATTCAACAAGAGCAGCACCTTGGCACCACCAGTAACTCACCACAGACTCTTGGATTGCTAGGATTCTGTGACCAGATTTTAGGCCCAAGGCAGATAAGACCTATCAAGGTGGAGTTTCCTGTTCCAGAGTATCTGAGAGTTGGTGGATGATGCAAAGCCACCAGATGACCATGTCTGTGTGCATCACCTGGCTGCTTATCCCATACCAATCCTTTTCCTCTTGTTTTACCAAATGCATTTCAGTGGTTGGGTTGCTGCTCATCAAAACCATTGCAGAGCAATCAGTGTCCATGGCAGTGCTCTGCAGAACATGGCACAGTGTGTGGGGGTGAGAACACCTGTGCCAGGTCTGCTCTAGCTCCCTGGTTTGTGTCACTGGGACCACAGGAGGACACTTGGAGTGAGAATGTTGCCCCCACTCCTGGGGAAATCACTGCCTGGTTTAGGAGTCAGGCAGGGAAGGTACCAGCTGGCTCAGGTGCCCTGCAGGGCTGGGGAGGGGTGAGGAGGCAGCAGCACAACAGTTTGTGAATAACTGCAGAGGTGACATATGCAGCTGTAAATTCATGGCCAGATGGTTTCAGCACCAAACAAACTGCCTGTGATGAATTTGTAAACAGGAGCAAAGACAAGGGTTGTTGTGGGGTGGGGGCGGGGAACTTGCTCCCACCAGCTCCTACACGTGGTGTAGATACACAAACCCCTGGTGAGTGAAAGTGAAGATGAGAGAGCTGGGGGTGTTCACCTGGAGAACAGAAGGCTCTGGGGAGACCTTGGAGCCCCTTCCAGTGCCTAAAGGGGCTCCAAGGGAGCTGGAGAGAAACTTGGTACAAAGGCCTGGGAAGGACAGGACAAGAGGGAACGGCTTCCCACTGCCAGAGGGCAGGGAGACATGGCATACTGGGGACAAATTCTTCCCTGTGAGCGTGGGGAGGCCCTGGTTGCCCAGAGAAGCTGTGGCCGCTCCATCTCTGGAAGTGTCCAAGGCCAGGTTGGAGCCACCTGGGACAGTGGAAGGTGTCCCTGCCCATGGCAGGGGGTGGAACGGGATGATCTTCAAGGTCCCTTCCAACCCAAACCATTCCATGGGTCTGTGCTTCCTTGTCCTGCAGTGAGGGCAGGGCTGGGCAGTTTGGCTCTGGGGTGTCCCAATCACATTATTGTGGCTGTGACAGGCATCATGTTTTCCTGTAGTTGCTGAGGGGGGACATGGGGAGAGATCAAAGGTCCCCTTCCAGGACCTGTGAGGGAACATAGGACTAAGATTCCCTGCAAGGTGGGTGAGGACTGCCCAGGGGGACTGATGGCTCTGGCTTTTCTTTGCTCTGCAGCCCTGGGATTTTTTTCACTTGTTTCATTTCTTATCATCATCTAGAGAGCTAGAACAAAATATACCTTTTAGTTTTTTTCATAAATGAACAGATTTCTGATGAATGTATTTCCCTGAATGATTAGTGCCCATATTGACAGTATCTGACTCAATAAAGATGATTTTAATTAAATCAGAAGGCAGAAAGGAAGTGAATGGGTGACAAATTAAGGAGCTACTAAAAAAATACTTATTTGGGTGCATTTCTGGCAATCAGTTGTTTATTAACTTTTAAATGTTTTTACAAGATTTCTAACTTTTAAAATGTTTTGGTCGTCTGGGAGTTTTTTGGCCACTGCTGGAAATGACCCTGAACAGCTGCAGAAACTGTACATGTAATTAATGCACTTGCCAAACAAAAAAGATTTTATATCATTAAAAACTGTGTTCTATGTCCCTTTCTCTTGCGCTTTCATAAGGAAATTTGATTTCACAAATCTTTATTTTTTAGCAGAATGACCTTCTTTGCCCCTTTGCTGCTGCTGGGTCCTGTGGGCACCTGATTTGAACTGAGAAAGTGACTTCCCTGGGCCCCTGCAGAGGGAGGAAGCTCCTTCCCTTTGCTCTAAGGCTGCAAAAACATCCAGACCAATAAACCCAAACCCTTTTCTTAGGGGAAATCCCAGATCTGTTCCCTGATGAAGAAGTTGAAAACATCATCAGCAGTGTGAGGAATGAAGTCAAAGGCCGGGGGCTGGTGGACTCCAGGGACACTTGCTGGAAGTTTTTTATAGACCGTGTTCGACAGCAGCTGAAGGTGAGACAGGTGGAGAGTGGGGTCCTGCCCGACCCCTCGGTGTTGGGGTGGGGGTGGAGCTGCTTTGTGCTGCCCCACGGAGAGCTTGGGCTGTGGCCTGAAAGGCTTTGCTCCCTGGGCATGGCACGAGCTGGGATTCTCCCAGTAAGGTGCACTAAAGCCTGGGATGTGCTGTCTGTTGTCATGTCAGGGCTTGTGGAAAGCCCAAGGGCTCCAGGACAGAGGTTGCTCTTCCCTTGGTTTGAGCTGGGCTCAGCTGGGATCCTGCAGGAGCAAAAGTGCTGCTCTGTCCTGGAAAGCAGAATGGAGAGATGTGTGTCCAGGCTCTGCCCGTTAGGTGGGAACTGTGGGCACTTCCACTGGAAGTGGCTGGTGCAGCCTGTGGTGAGGTGCCTGGGCCCTGGCCCTGCCCTCCCTCCTCCTTTGGCCCCACAGGTCGCTCTGTGTTTCTCCCCCGTCGGCTCCAAACTGCGCCTCCGCAGCCGCAGGTTCCCGGCCCTCGTGGGCTGCACCACCATCGACTGGTTCCAGGAGTGGCCACGGGAGGCCCTCGAGTCCGTCAGCCTGTGCTTCCTGCGGGACATGGGGGCTGTGCAGGTGAGCACCACATCCAGAATCCCAGGATATGCTGAGTTGGAAGGGACCCCCAAGTCCATCCCTCAGCCCTGCACAGGCCCATCCCCAAGGGTCCCCCCTGTCCCCAGAGGATCATCCCAACCCTCCTGCAGCTCTGGCAGCCTTGGGGCTGTGCCCACTGCCCTGGGGAGCCTGGGCAGTGCCCAACCCCCCTCTGGGCAAAGAAGAGCCTTGGCCTGAGATCCCCCCTGACCCTGCCCTGACACAACTCCAGCCCATTCTCTGGGCTCCTGGCCCTGGTCCCCACAGAGCAGAGCTCAGGCCCTGCCCCTCCTCTGCCCCTGCCCAGCAAGTTGTCCCTGCAAGGAGCTCTCCCCTCAGTCTCCTCTCCTCCAGCTGAACACACCCAGTGCCCTCAGCTGCTCCTCACACCCTTCCCCTCCAGGCCCTTCCCCACCTTCATTCCCTCCTTTGGACACTCTCTGATGTGTCTGTCCAGAGGGGTGTCACTGGTAGTGCTGTTGTGGTTTTAAACTCAACTTGTGGTTCAGGTTTTTTGGAGAGGGACATGGACCTTGACAACAGTGCCATGAGCACCACGCTCTCGGGCACTGATGGCATTTCCAGCAGAGAGGCAGCTCCAAACCTGTACAGAAAATAACCTGATGCTCGTTATCACTGCAGGAAACACTCTCCCATGGATGTCAGAACTCCTGGAATTCTCAAGGGCAGAAATATGTCAAGTTCTCATTGACAATAGCCTGCTCTACACTAAAAGGGATTAATTTCTGTTTATTTGGTTTTTCTGGGCAGGATTTGGGAAGAATAAAGTCTACAATGTTCCTTCTTAGGAGGGTGCACTTTTCCCATTTGTACAGAAGAAAAGCCCATATTTATACTTAAAAGGGTGTTATTTTGTAAAGCTGAGTGCTAGAAAAATTGCTTGGAATAAGATAATGTGTGAGATAAAAAGATATAAAAAGAGGTATAAAGTACAAGAGCAGACGAAGTTATTTTAGAGATAACAGTGAAAAGGGATCAGCTCAGGTGTTACATCCAGGATTGTGCTGCAGCAGAATGAAAAGTTACCAAATTCCTTTATATTCAGCACAGAGCTGTGTTATATATAGTTTTCTATTTAAAATAGTTTCTCCTTGTCTTCCCATCTTGTCTCTAGGATTCAGTGAAAGACTCAATAAGCAAATTCATGGCCCACGTCCACATCAGTGTCAACGAGATGTCCCGGCTGTACCTGAGCAACGAGCGCCGCTACAACTACACCACCCCAAAGTCCTTCCTGGAGCAGATCAAACTCTACCAGAGCTTGCTGCTCCAAAAAGACCAGGATTTAAAGGCCAAAATGGAGAGGCTGGAGAATGGCCTGGAGAAGCTCAACAGCACATCTGCACAGGTAACAACCCTTGGGGGATTGAAGGGAGTGGTTTTCCTTGTTTGTCTGTCAGAGACATCTCTGAATCCTGAAGGAAAACTTTGCAGGCTGAGGCTGTTCAGGGGAAAAAAATTGTGCTATATCCTGGCTTTAGTTGGGCTTGAGCTCGATTCCTGGGGGAGCAGAAGTGATGCTCTATCCTTGAAAGGAGAGTGTAGAGATGTGGGTCCAACATCTGCTGTTTGAGTGGTAACTGAAACATCATGGTAAGTAAAATGGGATTGGGATCCAGCTGTGTTGCCTTCTTTTAGTGGTTAAATTTAATTTGTGGTGACAAATTAGCTTGTAAAATACAAGACAGTCAGTGATTTTTGGAGTTGCATCCAGGAAATCCACAATAACTTCAGCAAGACTCCTTCAAATACTCCTTTAGTGTATCCTGTTAAAATGAGGCTGATGTTGATTTTGCCTTGCATTATGTTATCCATCTTTAAGGAAAAATAATGCACATCTGAAATATAGATTAATCATCCCAAAATCCCTCTGCTAAAGAGCCACACTGGCACTGCCCTCTGGTAATGACTAGAGCTTGTTCTGGGTATTTCCCCAACCTCTCTGCAGTGACACACACTGCCTTTCAGTGCTTTGCTGTATACATCTGCTGCTAAACTCCCATTTTTCTCTCCATTTCATATTCTTTTAACTTACAAATGTTTACTTACAAACTTCTACAGTGGTAAATGGGCCTGAAGCTGCTCCAAAGCAATGCAGGGATTGATGTGAATGAAGGCTGGTCCATCCCATTCCATACATCTGCTCTGGATAGTGCTGGGGGCATAAATCATGTCTGTCACACTCGATGGGACACACACCTACCTGCAGGGTGATGTATGTGCTGCGTTGGTGCCTCTCAGCACTGACATCTCCATCTCACTTCCAACAGTCACTTTTCTCATGATACATGGCAGGTCTGTGAGGAAAAACGAGGGGGAAGCGTGTTATGTCCCCTTTGTGGGCTTTAGCATCTCCCCAAATCCCAGAATCTGCTGAGCTGGAAGAGATCCCCAAGGACCATCCAGTCCAGCCCTCAGCCCTGCACAGGCCCATCCCCAAGAGTCCCCCCTGTCCCCAGAGGATCATCCCAACCCTCCTGCAGCTCTGGCAGCCTTGGGGCTGTGCCCACTGCCCTGGGGAGCCTGGGCAGTGCCCAACCCCCCTCTGGGCAAAGAAGAACCTTTGGTTAAAACTTATTGCTAATAATGCCAAGCTCATGGGTTCCAGTCCTCTGTGCAGGTAAGCAGAGAACCAAGCCCTTAGGAGTATTACAGGAAGCTTTTATTCAGAAACTGTATTGACTGTGACTCACAGCTGGGTGAGGAAAACAAGCACACCCCCCTGAGCTTTGTGTCTTGCATCTCAGAGGCCCAACACGTGTAATTGTCTTCTGGCTGTTTTTTGCAGCTTTTTTTCACTCTTCTCCTCTTCCTGTTCCCCTATCTGTGGGAAAGAATGCTTTGAAGCTGTTTTTACAACTTGCAAGCAGCTTCTTTGATAAGGCCTGCCTGCTCTGTCTGTTCTGGCAAAAAACAGCCTGAGAGAAAGGCAGAGCACTGCTATTCTCACACATTCTTCCAGATTTAAGTCTCCCAGCTTCCAAAGGTCTCTTGAGCAAAGAGTAATCCTTAAAATCAATTTTTCTCCTCACCATCTTTTGAGCAAGCTCCCCTCATCTCCTTCACTCAAGAGTTGGACTCAACATTCCTTGTGGGTCCCTTCCATCTCAGAATATTCTGTGATTCTGTGGAATATCCAACCTAAACCTCCCCTGGCTCAACTTCAGACCTTACCCATGGGGGCCACAGCTCTGATCACCTGTGGGGTGCTGCTGGTTTTCATGATACACCATGGACAACATGGATTAGGTTTCTTTTTTATTGGGAACAGATGGTATGAAACTAATTTTTTGAGAACAGGTCCCTGTAGGGTCTGTTGTCTGTGTTCTCCAGGCATCTCTTCAGTGGGTGCTGTGTTGGAAGGTTCTCTGATGGGCCTCAAAGCAGGAGCTGAACAGTGGGAGAGGACTGTGGAGGCAAAGGGAAGGATGGGAAACATCAGCGTGTGGGGTCTGGGAGATTTTGCTGGTGCCAGGAAGGTGAAAGAGCACCAAGTCCATGGCTGGTTGGAGTGAGGCTGGAGGGAGAGGTGCCTGATGGTGAAGCTGATTAAGATGCAGAGCAGTGAGGACAAATATGTCAAATTTGAATCTAAAATTAGCACTGGGGGCCTAAAATTAAACAGCCTAATTTATCAGATGTGCACAATAGTCAAAACTGCTGTGGATTTTGAACCAGTGTGGATGTTTAGCACTATTGGAAATCATACCAGAGTGTTCAGTCCTGAATATGGCTTGAAAAGTCTGAATTTTACTTTCACTCAGGGAAATGCTTGGTCTTGGGGCTGAGGAAGTGGCAAATCATCTCTCTCCTTCAGGTGTGTCATCCCCAGGTGTGCCCATGGTGCTTGGCTTGGAAGGGACACACTGGGGAGGTTTATTTTCAAAGCAAAGGGGGTTGGATTTTGATCCCTGGGTAGGAGCTGGTTGTGCCTCAGCTGTGAGGACTGGTGCTCATCATCAGCATTCTCCAGATTCCTGCAGCTTGGATGCCATGACAAGCTAATGATGACTTTTATGTGTTTTTATGGATTATTCAGTGTGGCCTCAGCACGAGGGGCTGCTGTGCCAGGAGTTGCAGGTTTCAAATTAACCTCTTTGCCTCCTTTAACTCTTCTCCCTCACAAACCTTTTTTTTTAAAAAAATTTTGATATTTGGACACCGTGATACTATTGACCAACTTTCCTTCTACAGAAATGTTTTCCATCCTCTTACAACCCTCTCTCCCTGCAGCCAGTGGTGTCCTCAGCACTCAGAAAAGCAGAAGTCTCCTTCCAATTAGGACATAATGGATTGGGAAGATGTGTGGGATGAGTCATTTGTTTTTCAGTGTGCTGTTTGCCATGGAGAGGTCAGCACTCAGATCAGAGCCCATTGCTGAGTAATTCTGAGGATGGCTTTGGTTAATATTGCATCACTAGATTCCAGATTTGAGTCTGGCTTGTGCTATCAATTAATTGCTGACCTTTGTGATGTATTTTGTGTTCTTGAAACCAGGAAGGGACAATCAGATAAAATGAGTCTTCTGGGAGCCTGCCCTCCAGGTTTTCTGCTCTTTAATAATTTTTCTCATGCTGTCCTGGTGGTAGGCAAGTGTTTCTCCCTTCCCTCCCCTGCTGAAGCCACAGCACATTACCCTTGAATCTCTCGTTTGCTTTGCTCTTTCTACCTCACATTACTAATTGCTCATCACGTTGTTCTGCACTCAGGAAGCTGCTCACAGTTTTCTCATAGAATCACAGAATCTCAGATTGGTTTGGTTTAAAAAACATCCAGTCCCACCCCCTTCCACTATCCCAGGTTGCTCCAACCTGGCCTTGGACACTTCCAGGGATGGGGCAGCCACAGCTTCTCTGGGCAACCTGTGCCCTCACAGGAAGGAATTCCTTCCCGATATCTAGTTTAAGTCTACCCTCCTTCAGTTTAAAGTCCTCCCCCCTTGCCTGTTAATGCAGGAATGTGTAGATTGTCCCTCTTCAGCCTTCTTGCTTTTTAGGAAATCCTGCCAATGCTGTAGCCAGTGATCTCCCCTTCCATGCCTGCCTGTGCTTGGCAGGGCACTCTGTTCCCCCAGGCTGTGCTGGGCTGAGTTTACACCTGCTCCCTTTGTAGAGCTGTTGAGTGCCCCTGGATTTTAATCCCCTGCTTGCTCCCGTTTGTGTGCATATCCAGCACACAATGGCTGCTTTTTGGGCAGAAGGTCACAAGCTGTATCTGCCATCAGCAAAGCCCACTTCAATTTCCTGCAATCCCCCAAGAGCTGGAGCTGAACAAGGAGCTGCCACTGTCAAATGAAAAGATTATATGCTCCTGTGAACCTGGATTTACAGTCCTGCCTTTGTCCTGGTGAAAGCAACCCTGCAGTGCCAGGCAGCAGGGGAGGATGATGGATGAAGGGCATGTGGACTCTCTGCTGAGAAGCCACTCTCCACCTGAGGCCAATGCTGAACATCCACAGGTGCAGTTTAGAGATTGCAAACTGTGCTCTCTCTTCTGGCATCAAAATGGATGTCACCAAAACCAAGAGTCTGGCTCCCTTCTGGTGAGTGTTTTTGTGTAGGTAGAGATGTGCCCCGGCAGCTCCAAGTGATCCTTTAGGAGCCTGGGATCAGGACAGTGAAACCCACCCTGCTCTGCCCAGAGCCTGGTGAATTCACTGAAAAAGACACTTTCTGCGTGTGAATGAGAGCCTGTGTGAGCTGCCACCATGCAAACACTTTAGTCTGGTGCTGAAAAGGGCTCCTGGGAGTGCTCCATGGAGCAGTGTGTGTGTGTGAGTTCCACCACAGCTGTGCCTTGGGTAGCAGCTCAATGGGAGATCCCTTCTCAGGCTCACCTGATGGTGCATTTAAAGCCCCTTGAGCCTTGGAGTTCTGCCAAGACTGGTCCTGTCAGCAAATCCCAATTACAATTTTTTCTGATGAAAAATGCTGTTAGGAAGTTCTTGGCTGTGAGAGTGGGGAGGCCCTGGCACAGGTTGCCCAGAGAAGCTGTGGCTGCCCCATCCCTGGGAGTGTCCAAGGCCAGGTGGGATGGGGCTTGGGATAGTGGAATATTACACAGAATAATTACACAGAATTAACAAGGTTGGAAAAGACCGCAGAGGTCATAAAGTCCAAACTTTTGCCCAACTTAACAACCTGTCCAACACCAACCCATCATCTAAACCATCTAAACCATGTCACTAAGTTCACCATCCAACCCATCCTTAAACACATCCGGGGACAGTGACTCCACCACCTCCCTGGGGAGCCCATTCCAGTGGGAAATCACTCTCACTGTGAAAAAGTTTCTCCTGATATCCAACNCGCTCCTCATAGACTTATGAGGATCTATCTAGGTGGGACAGCAGGTCTCTAACATCTTCCACCTGGATCATAGTGGGTTCCCTGTCTGTATCAACCAGTTTAAGCAACCACTTGTCCTGTAGGCCGTCAGTTTTACTATTAAAAAGGCAAAGAAGGTATTGAGTATCTCTGCCTTTTCCTCATCTTCGGTAACTATATTCCCTTCCTTGTTTAATAAAGAATGGAGATTGTCCTTATCCCTCCTTTTACCATTAATGTATTTATAGAAACACTTTTTATTATCCTTAACAGAGGTGGCCAATTTTAGCTGAAACTGAGCCTTTGCTTCCCTAATTCTTTTTCTACATGACCTAACAACATCCTTAAACTTTGCCTGGGATACCTCCCCTTCTTTCCAAAGGTGGTACATCCTCTTTTTCCTTAATTCATTCAAAAGCTCCTTATCCATCCAGGGTAGGCTGCCCATAGGGCAGGGATTGGGTGAGATGATCTTTAAGGTCCTTTCCAACCCAAACCATTCTGTGATTCAATGACACAGTGGTTCCTGGTTCCCCAGAAGGGGGTTGGGCACTGCCCAGGCTCCCCAGGGCAGTGGGCACAGCCCCAGGGCTGCCAGAGCTGCAGGAGGGTTGGGACAATGCTCTCAGCACATTGTGGGATTATTGGGGTGCCCTGTGAAGGGCCAGAAGTTGGATCTTTGTGGGTCCCTTCCAAATCAGGATATTCTCTGAATTGTAGCCCATGTCATCTCTCCCACAAAACACGTGCCCACAGCACCTGCACACTCTGTGCAGGGGCTGTGACACCAGAGCTCGTGTTCAAAGCTGATGTATTTGCTTTTCCAGTGGCAGAAGTTTCTTTCAAGTGCCTGATCCATGATGGGGCTCCTGGGCTGCACAAAATCAATCCAAGAGTACCTGAAATGCAACTTTCACCCTACTTCCCTTTGAATCCTGCTCAAAGCAATGTTTGTATTGCCCTGGTCCCTCTGTCCAGTCTCCAGGCCAGAGGCAGAAGCAGGGATGGGACAATTCCTACAGCAGTGCATCCTGCTGATCCTGGGATCTCCCCAGCTGGGTTCCTCACTCCTACCAGGCTGCTCCAGTGTGCAGACCATGTGGATGTGCTGTGCAACCACGAGCAAAGGAGAAGAGTGTCCTGCCAACAGCTGGAAGCATTGCTTCCCAGCACAGTGCCCTACAGACAGGCCTTCCCTGCTTTTGGGTCCCACTTTGGGTGAGCCCTGGGCACTGGCCCTGCTCCCATGTGTCTCTTCCCTCCAGGTGGATGAGCTGAAGGCCAAGCTGGCAGCACAAGAAGTGGAGCTGAAGCAGAAGAGTGAGGATGCTGACAAGCTGATCCAGGTGGTGGGGGTGGAGACGGAGAAAGTGAGCAGGAAAAAGGAGGTGGCTGATGAGGAGGAGAGGAAGGTGGCACTTATCACCCAGGAGGTGGAGCAGAAGCAGAAGGACTGTGAAGAGGACCTGGCCAAGGCTGAGCCTGCCCTGGCAGCTGCCCAGGCTGCTCTCAACACCCTCAACAAGGTATGGTGAGGATTCCTGGGGGAATGCAGTATCTTCCCCCTGTGCTGGGGGAGGGGAGCTGTGTCATCTCATGGCCCAGATTTTGGGTGTTGTATTATCCTTCCTCCAGCTTCTTCCCAGCTGGTTCTTACTTGGTTCCTGGTGTAACTTTGATCAGCCATGAGGCTGCACCATGTTTCCCTTTACTCTTCACCACAGAGAGTAGCAGCCAAAGACAATCCAAAGGAAGGTGCCACTGGAAAAATCTCTAACTATGAAATACGGACTGCTCTGATTGCAGAAGACTAACTGGTTGGTTTAGGGAAATATTTTTTTAGGGAAATATTTTGATACCTTGGGAGGTTTGTCCTTCAAGGGTGCTCCAGGGGTTCCTGTTTGGAGCCTGACACTTGGACATGTGCTCAAAAGACTTGTAGCTGCCATTTATTTCGGTCTGCAGTTCATGCAGTGTCCTGAAACACCAAATTCCCACTGCACACAGGGCACAGCAGTGCTGCAGCTGGAAAATCCATCGTTATTATTCCCATGATCACAGCAAGACATGGCACAGTCATGCCTCAGTCACAGCCCTGCTGTGGGACAGGAAAGCAGCTCTGAGTCATCTGGGATGGGGCTTCTGTTGGATGAGCTTTTGGAAGGATGGAGCTTTGCTGCAGAGACGTGTACTTTGGCTTTTGTCCATGGAAGGAATGTACAAAAGGAAGGTGTTTGTCTCTCTGTTAGTTTTGGTTGCATGCTGGAGCTGTAGAATATCTCATTAAGCAGTGATTGGGGAGATACTGGGATTTTCTCCAGGGACCTGTAAAGCAGCAGTAGCAGAGCACTGGAAGCCATGGGCTCCTTTACCTGCTCGTTGGAAATGCATCAGAGACCCCGACCTGCTCACTGACAGGAATAATCAGGGATGTTTATGTGTGTAAATATAGTTTCCCCCCAATTACCTCAGTCATGTTACTTGGACAGCACAGTTATATGCAACATTAATAGGGAAAAGCTGTTGAGTAGAATTCAGTAATAAATAGATATAGTCAGCTCCCAAGGAGCTCAGTGAGGATGTGGATATGTGAACATTCCTGTGCCAGAGTCTGGCAACTAAAACTGATTTCTGCTCCCTTGTTATGAGAGGATTGTCTTTCAGATGCTTTAAATAATTCTCTTTGGTGCCTTCAGGACCCTCCATGCCCCCTCTGTTCTCTGGAGGGCTCAGCCCTGGGCAGGGCTTAGCTCTCATTCTATTCCTTACACTTTAAATTTTCCTTTTCCTTTCTTTCCATGTGAGCCAAGAAGGGGCTCTGGGCTTGCTGAGCCTGGCTTTGGCTTTGTGGGTGGGACCTTTAGCCCTCTGTCCCCCTCTGTATTGTTAATAAATTTGCAGGGGTTGGTGGCAGTGAGAGGGCCTGAGGCAAATTGAGAGGCTATTTACAGTGTTATGGAGAGATAGGTGTATACGTATATGAGATAATTACATATATATATATTTTCAAAGTAATTAAGATAGTTATCCTATGGTTGTGATAGACCCAGTGCAGAGCACCTGCAAAACTAAAGAAAAGCAAACCCAGGCGTGATAGTGAGTTTGAAAACCTGGGAAATCAGGGTTTAGAGACAAAAATGCCCTTTGAGCTCCTCCAGTGCAGTTTGGCTGCTTGCCCAGTGAGGGTGCCTGAGCTCTTTCTCAGCAGCTGCATTCCCTGGGCCCTAGGGATTGCAGGACATGGGACTCAGAGGGTCTGATTTTTGGCATCATCATCTCATCTTGGATAGGAGGGAACATAAAGGGAAGCTGTTTTAGAGGAGCCATTAATAGAGGTTGTTATTTGGAAAGGTTTCTTTCTTCCTTATCCCAATTATCTGAGAGTGCAGGAAACCCCCTGCTCCCCCAGCCAGCAGGGAAGGGGGGCAATGTGGGGAGGAGCAGGGTGCTGAGCTGCTCCCAGGTGGGATGGCAGGAGCTGGATGCAGGGAATGGAGCACACGTGCTGGAGAGCTGCAGAGCAGTGATGGAAAGGCGGCGCTGCTGGGGCTGAGAGGAGCCCAATTTATCAGATTGATTGCTTGGGAGCCTGGCTCTATTAGTGGCAGAGTGGAAAGAAAGCCCATTCATTTTTATCTAACAACCTTGTTTTCCCCTTTGTAGACAAATCTGACGGAGCTGAGATCCTTTGGGTCCCCACCTGCTGCCGTCAGCAACGTCACCGCGGCCGTGATGGTGCTGACGGCCCCGGGGGGGAAGATTCCCAAGGACAGGAGCTGGAAAGCAGCCAAGGTCGCCATGGCCAGGGTGGATGCCTTCCTGGACTCCTTGATCAAGTTCAACAAGGAGAACATCCACGAGAACTGCCTCAAAGCCCTTCAGCCCTATCTCCAAGACCCCAAGTTCAACCCCGAGTTCGTGGCCACCAAGTCGTCGGCAGCGGCCGGACTTTGCTCCTGGGTGCTGAACATCGTGCGCTTCCACGGGGTGTTCTGTGAGGTGCAGCCCAAGAGGCAGGCCCTGAGCAGGGCCAACGCCGAGCTGGAGGCTGCCCAGGACAAGCTGGGCACCATCAAGGCCAAAATTGCTGTAAGTGCCCTGGGGAGGATCCATCAGTGCCTGGGGAGAAATCCTCTGCTGTGGGAAAGTTGCTTCTCTGCACTTGTGGTTTTTTAAGGGCAAGGGGGGACCCAAAGGTTTGGTGCATTGGAGGGGTTTCTATCCCTTCTACTGAACTGGCAGCCCAGAACTCCAGCTGTGTTCTGGGCTCTCCCCACAGTGTGGACAGCAGGGGAGGGGGGGATTCTGCCCCTCTGCTCCACCTGGAATCCTGCATCCAGCTCTGGGGAAGCAACACAGAAAGGATGTGGAGTTGCTGGAGAGAGTCCAGAAGAGGCCACAGAGATGCTCCAAGGGCTGGAGCCCCTCTGCTCTGGAGCCAGGCTAGGAGAGCTGGGGGTGTTCACCTCCAGAGAGGAGGAAAAGAGAATTACCCAGGGAGAACTTAGAGCCCCTTCTAGAGCTTAAAGGGGCTCCAGGAGAACTGGAGAGGGATTTGAGACAAGGGCTGGAGGGACAGGAGAGGAAAGAGTGTAGTGTTAGATTGGATATACAGAAGAAATTTTTCCCTGTGAGGGTGGAGAGGCCCTGGCACAGGTTATTCCATGGGTTATCCCATCCCTGGAAGGGTCCACGGCCAGGTTGGAGTGACCTGTGATACTGGAAGGTGTCCCTGCCCATGGCAGGGAGTGGAAGATGGGCTTTAGGGTCCTTTCCAATCCAAGCCATTCTGTAATTCCATGACTCTACGACAAGGTGTTGCTGTTTTCTGGATCCCATCTGTTCTCCAGCCTTGTTTGCACCTGAAGAGGGAAGTTAATTATGAATTCTTCTTAGTCCCACCTAATTTTCTAACTGTGATTTCCCTCTGCTTATGGGTCCTCAGGAGACTCCTTATCTCAAACCAGTGTGTTCCCAGTGTGTGCACAGGGCAGGGGAGAGGGACTGGAGGCTGATTCAGAGCTGGGCTGGCCCTGTGCTCAGTCCCTGGGAAGGGGCAGGTTTTGCAGGATCACAACTGCTCTGGTAGGAACCTTATTTGTCCCAGCACAGCTCCTGGAAGCACATCTTGTACCTTATTTGGTTTTTTGCAATTCAAAAATTAAAAAAAAAAAGTAATAAAAATTCCCTGAATAGAAGAAATGACAGCATTTCCACCAAGTGTAGCTTCAGGCCTTTATCAATTCCCTTCAGAAAATCAACTCTTTATTAAAAGACATCCTGCTTTATCCTGCTGTTCTCTCTGCTCCCTCCCAGCCCAATACCTGCGTGAGTGTGGGAACCAGCTGCTCCAGAACCTGCCTGGTTTTAGGGTGCTTTGGCTCTGGGATCCCTCTTTGGAGTGGGATCCCCTCAATGTCCAGGCTGGAACCACAGCTGGGCCCAGTGAGTGACCAAGGGGCTCTGGCAGGGGCAGCAGGGCCCTCCATTCACCTCTTCCACCAGCACATCTTAGAACACACATCACTCCTGTGATCTTCGTGAGAGCTTATTATTCTTAACATGCTTACTACACTTTTAAACTACAATTACAACCCCCTGTGCTGAGCTCCCTGGCTGCCCCTTCTTGCTGCAGATGAAAGGAGGCACTTGAAGCAGAGATGAATTTACAGGGCTAAAATATCTAAATCCCCCCCTCAGATGTGCTGAGGAACTTTTTTCATCCCTTTTTGCTGCTCTTTTCCAAAGCTTTTAATGCCTGGGCTTTTCTTTATTCTTTTTCTTTTCTTTTTTTTTTTTTTCCTTTTTTTTTAGTTTTTTTAAGGAGTGGGATTTTGTTAAAGAAAATTGCAATCTTTGGGGAGATTACTGGTCCTCCTCTGGCAGGCACTTACAAAACTGCCTGCTTTAGGTATTCTCTCCTCTGCAGATGGGTAATGATGCACTCAGTGTGGGATGGATGTGGAGGTATATCCTTGCTTATCCAGCTGGGATATCTTGGAGAGTGTCAGTGCTGTGGGGCTGATTCATACCTGCACACAGCTGGGCCCTGAGCTGTCACATATCCATTTTTAGTAATAAATGAGACTGCTCTGATTGTCCAAAACACTCAATAGCTTTCCCTCCCCTTTGCCTATCTGGAAATAAGGGATTGTGGACCAGGGGTGGGCAGAGGTAGAAGCCAGAGTGTGTTCACACCAGAAATATGTATACATTCTATAAATACTCCATTATCAGCTCATGCTTGTTTAATGGGTTTTGATGCATATGAGCCTTAGTAGGCACATACCTCCATGTGCACACAGGGACAGAAACTTTTCATGTCCTTGCTCCCAAGGCAGGTCAAGGAGAGAGTGCTTTGTGTTTGCCAGTATCCAGGAGAGCTGCAGAGATCCCTAATATAATCCTTTTTCATTTTCAGGTTTGTTTCTAGTGTGTAGCTCAGTGTTAAAGTGATTTACAAGCTGTTTAGCCTTAAGCAGCCTGCACTGAGTGCAGATAAAATCAATTATTACTTCTCTTATCAGAAGTGAAATGCTCCAAGTGCTCGTGGGAGCTGTTGATTTGGGTTAGATCTGAGTGTGAACAGCTCTGTCCAAGCAAAGGGCTCTTTAGCTTTTTCTCCAGCTGTTTTGGCCTCTTTCTGACCTTTCCCAACCCTGAACCTCCATGGGAGGTGGTCTCACCTTGCAGGGAGCTCCTGGCACAGGCTGAGGTGGCTTTCAGAGCAGAACAATTTTATTGACTTACTTGTTATATTCCTGTCTCAAAACAGGGTGAGGCTTGGAGAGGGTTCAGCCATCCCTCCAGCTGCTCCAGGATCCCTGGGGATTTGAGCACAACATGGGAATCAGCAGAGCCTCAAGGGCTGGTCTGAGACCAAGGGGCTGCAGCACCAGGAAAATACCAAATTCAGTTTCCTCACCTGCTCCAACTCAGCCACAGCACCATCTTGGGGGCTCAGCCATGAGGGCCCCCTTGCCCAGTTTGAATTTACAGCAGGGCAGAGCCCCACATCAATTAATTTTGTGTGTCCTCTGCCCTGTGCTGAGGATGTGAGTTACAGGCAGGAGCAGAGCCCAGCCAAGCACTGCTCCATGCCCAGGCTGCAGCCAGGGTGGGGAGCTCAGTCCTGCCACGGCTGTCAGCCGTGATCCCATGATCACTGAATGCTTTGGGTCAGATGAGACCCAGTATCACCCCCTGCCATGGGCAGGGACACCTTCCACTATCTCAATTTGCTCCAACCTGGCCTTGGACATTTCCAGGGATGGGGCAGCCACAGCTTCTCTGGGCACCCTGTGCCAGGGCCTCCCCACCCTCACAGGGAAGGATTCCTTCCCAATATCCCATCTAACACTGCCCTCTGTGCTTTTGAAGCCATTCCCTGTGTTCTGTCCCTCCATCCCTTGTCCCAAGTCCCTCTCCAGCTCTCCTGGAGCCCCTTTAGGCCCTGGAAGGATTTCTGAAGTCTCCCTAGATCCTTCTCCAGGTGAACACCCCCAACTCTCTCTGCCTTTCCTCAGAGCAGAGGGGCTCCAGCCCTCGGAGCATCTCTGTGGCTTCCTCTGGACTTGATCCAACAGCTCCACATCCTTTTTACATTGCTAAAACTGAGCTGATGCTTTCTCTGTTTTTCCTGTGCAGCGTCTCAATGACAACCTGGGGAAGCTCACGGCCAGGTTTGAAAAGGCCACTTCAGACAAACTCAAGTGTCAGCAAGAAGCTGAAGCCACAGCCAGTACCATCACTCTGGCCAATCGCCTGGTGAGTGCAGCACATGCAGCTCTGGTGGACACAAGGGAGGGCTCAGGTGCTGAGATGAACCATGTGCACACAGTATGTTACCTCCTCCTTTTTTTGTTTTGGAATAAATTTCCTGCACTGCAGCAAGTTTCAGTAATGAAAATGCTTTTGCTTTGGCTGTTTTCATCCATCAAGGCAGCTCAGCTTGTTAAGGAGACTGGCTTTGCTCTCTTCACAGCTCTTCCCTCCTTTGTGGTTTCAATGTGTGATGGACCAAAACTGTGTGACTCAAAAATGGTATCAGAAAAACCAAGGTGGGAACATGTAGCTCTGCAGCTTTTGGAATTACACAAAATAGAGTGAAAAGCTCTCTAAAAAAAGCACCTGCCCCCTTTATCAACCCAGTCTGTGGTGTCTACAGCCCCCCATCCTTTGCAGGGCCAGACTGAAGGCATGTAAGAGACTGACAGACAGTGGCTACTGTTCTCGGTGTGAGCTGAGCCCCAGCTCACACCCAGCTGGATCTCAGGCCAAGGTTTTTCTTTGCCCAGAGGGGGGGTTGGGCACTGCCCAGGCTCCCCAGGGCAGTAGGCACAGCCCCAAGGCTGCCAGAGCTGCAGGAGGGTTGGGATGATCCCCTGGGGACAGGGGGGACTCTTGGGGATGGTCCTGTGCAGGGCTGAGGGTTGGACTCTGTGATCCTTGGAGGTTCCTCCCAGCTCAGCATATTCTGGGATTCTGTGAACAGTTTGGATAGGAGAAGACCTCAAAAGCCCATCTCATTCCACCCCCTGCCCTGGGCAGGGACACCTCCCACTATCCCAGGCTGCTCCAATCTGGCCTTGGACACTTCCAGGGATGAGGCAGCCACAGCTTCTCTGGGCACCCTGTGCCAGGGCCTCCCCACCCTCACAGGGAAGGATTTCTTCCCAATATCAGTCTGAAGCCATTCCCTGTGTCCTGTCACTCCAGGCCCTTGAAAATAGGCCTCTCCATCTCTCTCCATCTTTCTTGGAGCTCCTTCATGTCCTGGAAGGACACAATTGGGTCACCCCAAAGCTTCTCCTCTCCAGGCTGGAAAATGCCAACTCTCCCATCCTTTTCTCACAGCAATGCTGCTTCAGCCCTCTGGTCATCCTGGGGCCTCCTCTGGACTGGCTCCAACAGGATGTTACATGTACTTGAAATGAGAATGTTCAGGTGTCTGGTTTCAGGTGAACACAGAGTGTTCAGAGGAGGTGAGTTAATGAGTGCCCTGCTCAGCATCCAGAGACCTGGGGGAGGGGAAGGCTGAGAGTTTTAGGGGCAGATAAAGGACATCACTCAGGTATAAGCTTTCTGCTTTGAGTACAATTGTTATTTTCCAGCCCTGGCAGTCCCTGCTGGGGTTTGTGAACCATTTTCAGTTAGATTAGATTTAGAGTCTGCTCGAGTACATAACTGAGACTACGAGCAGCCCTGTCCTCCCGTGCTCACAGAGGTGTGTGGAATGTCCAGGGGTGCTGGAAAGCAGGTTTGCTCTGTGCTTGGAAGCAGGGAGAGCTTCCCTAGTGCAGCTGTCTGTGAGCTCAGATGAGGCTGAACCCTACTTTCTCCATAGCACAACCTCCGATTGCGACCAGGACACACTTCCCCAGGCTGGAACATCCTTTCCCTTCATCCTAGAGAACAAGCAGAGCCTAGGTGGAAGCAAATCTGCATTCCTGTCTCTGAGATCACAGAAAAGTGAAATATCAAATGACTGGCACAGCCTTCACAGGCCTGAGGAAGAGGAGTGCTGGGAAGTGCCCTGGATTTGTGTTTTTATTGATCTCTGGGAAACATTTGCCACACTGGTGCTGGGCACATTTTTCAACCTCATAGCCATAAGTGTCAGTGGCAATGTGTGCGCTCTGGTTTGGTGCCTTGCTGGGAGATGAATGTACACATGTACACACAGACACCCAGAACACCATTGGGAGTCTCCTGTTGCTCCAAATAATGCACAGGCTGAAAAAGAACAGTTTGGAACAGCAAATAAATGAAGAAAGCCAAGTACCTCTCCTGTTTGTAGTTGCTGCTGCCACATCTTTCAGTGGAAAAGTGAAAGGAAGAGATGCTTGGAGCTCTCCTAATGCTGCAAATAAGTTCATAAATCCTCTTTCTGCTGTTCCCTCACTCCCAGCCCTCTTGAGCTTTACCAGCTGTGCCAGAAAGCCACTGAAAAAGATGGAAAGACATATCAAGTCCCTTAGTAGTGCTTGACAGTGCTTCCTGCAGAGACCCTCCCAGGCTGCTGTCTTGGGGCTGGATGGAGATGAGGGACCCTCGCCTCTGGCTTGTTCACCTGATGCTCAGAGCTGGGAGGAGTTTTTGAGGTTTTCATCTCTGGCTGCCACACTGAGGGCTCCAGTGTCCCACTTCCATGGGGCTTCTCCTGCTGCCAGGGGCCTGCAGCACAGGGAGAACAACAATCACAGGGACCTCTGCTTACTGTGGAAATGATTAGGATCAGAGATGGTTTCAGTCTGGGCAAGGCCATGGTGGAAATTATTGGAGTTCAGTGTTGGGAGAAAAGAGAAGAGGGAAAGGAAAAGGAATAGGAATTGGAAGAGAAGAGAGGAGAGGGGAGGCAAGGCAAGCCCTCAGGCCCTGGGAACTGAGCTGCCTCTGCCTGTGGCTGGGGTAGGAGCTGCAGCATTTGTGTTGTAGTTGATGGAGAATCTGTTCCCTTAGAGAAGCTTTTATTTAGAGGTTAAACCTTACCATCTTTGCCATAAGATGGAGAGAAATGCTGGGGATGCAGAGACACCCAAGTTTGTGAAGCACTCCAAATTTAACAGGCTGAGAAAGGTGGGATTATTCAGACTGGAGAAAAGAAGGGTGTGTGGAGAACTTGGAGCACCTTCCAGTGTCTGAAGGGGCTACAGGAAATCCAGAAAGGGACACTTCATCAGGAACTGGAGGGACAGGACAAGGAGAATGACTTCAAACTGAAAGAGGGGAAATTCAGGTTAAATATATGGAAGAGATTCTTGGCTGTGAGGGTGGGCAGGCCTTGGCACAAGTTGCCCAGAGAAGCTGTGGCTGCCCCATCCCTGGAATTGTCCAAGGCCAGGTTAGCTGGGGCTTGGAGCCACCTGAGATAGTGGGAGGTGACCACATAGGATGAGATTGTCTTTAAGGGCCCTTCCAACCCAAACCATTCTGTGATTCTGTGACTCCACATCCCAGCCCATGCTTGTTACATCTCTTCCCCATCCCATGACTGGGAACAACTTCCAACCTTAATGATTCTATACTGTCAAAAATGCCTCATTTTGCAGTGTAGGCAAGGAATGACTTACATCCCAACTTCCTGCTGTGCACTGCACACCATCTCCTGTGCCATCCTGGCTTTGATCTAGGAATAGATCTTGACAGCCCTCACTGGTGTGCAGTTCATTTGGCATTCAGGATGTGTCACCTCTGTGGTTGTGGGCAGAAATGAGTTCCCAGACTTCAAAGTAAACACAACGGAGGTTGTATGAAGAATAGAACAAACTGAACAGAGAATGATGCTTTGGAATGACAAATAAACCCAGGGAATGAAGGCAAGCCCAGCTCTTGCAGTGCCAGATTGGCATCTCATGAACTTCAGGTGACCTAAGGAAGATGCTCCAGGATCCAAGGGACAGGGAGAAGGGATCTGTGCTCCAGAAAGGGGGGCTGTCTGCTGGTGGTGGTTGTGAGGGGGTGTTTGCTAATGCAGCAGAGGACATTTAGTGATGACAAATGCAAAATAATGCGTGCAGGGAAAACAAACTGTAATCATGCAGTTACATGGATGGGGCCTAATTGCACTATTATCACTCACAGAAGAGCTCTTGGAGTCGTTGAAGTGAGTTCTCAGGAACAGCAACATGGCACTTGACTGGAGGAAGAAAGACAAACTGAGTATTAGTAATTGGGAGGAAAAAATTGGGAAGCAGAAGTTAAATATCATTGTATTGGATCTGTCAGTGCCTACATCCCATGTGCTGAGCAGGGGGTTACCCCACCTCAGGAGGCTCTGGGCAACAGAGAAAAAAAAAAAAGCTACAGCAAAACATTTAACCACTGCCATATGAGAAGAGAGGAAATAGCTTTGGACTTCTCATTTTGGAAAAGGTATAGAGGGGATGGATGTGACAGAAGCCTCTAAAATCATGACTGTGTGCAGAAGGCCAGTGAGGGTTGGCTGTTCACTATCCCTCATTATCCAAAAGCTAAAGGTAATCTAATGAGTAGCTTTTAATTTGCTGCTTGCTAAATAAAAAGAATTCCAGGGACTTCTAGGATCTGGGGTGGAAGACACCTGGGATGTCTTGACCATATTAAAACTGGCAGTAGTGTGTGATCCAAGGAAAGAAGAAGAAAATACCTCTAGGACCAAATTGGATAAAAAGTAACTTGAATAAATTAATTAGGAGTATGTAGCCACTCAAGTATTAGGAAAATCCGATCAGTAAAGACTTCTTGGTCAGAGAGGCTCTGGGATTAGTGAGTTGACCTAGAGGAGGCTGGAGGGAGAACTATAGATGCTCCATCTATAAAAACTGCAAAGCAAAGATGGAAGAACTGGGCTCTGTGCACTGTAACTGTGGTTGAGATTAAGGATAATTTAGGTATGATGCTTAAGAGTGACTAATAACTTCAAAGTAGTGTTTTACTTCTCTTTTAACCAGCAGGGTAAGATAAGAACAGATTTGTGGGCTGAGACCAGGATGTGTCCAACTTCAGCTGGACCCCAGAAAATACCCAGAACAGAGGAAGAACAGGGCAGGTAGAGCCTGTGCTGATCCCTCATATTGTCTAGCCTTCCTATTCTCCACTGTAAGGAATGTGGGTTTACATTATACGACAAACTTATAAGACTGAGAAAGAGGAATCAAATAACTGGATGATGTGGATATGGGAACCACAAGAATGGGCTGAAATCCAGTGATACAACATGTAACTTATAACATTTATAACAGACTTTCCATCTCTAAACCAGGAGCCATTGCCTCAGCCAGTGAGGACCACTGAATGTGTTTGGTCAGGCTTTGCCCTACAGGTTGTGCAGCCCTTAAAAAGGCAGATGTGCTTCTAATCCTACCAGATGAATGTTTCCTGCAAGGCTCAGGAGACATCAGCACAGGCTGAGATCAGCAGAAGGCTCTGGGCAGTGAGCTCTGCAGTGCTGTGAGAAGGGTGGTGGGTCGTGTTCATCACAGAGAGCTCAGCTGGGGCAGGTTTAGAAACAGCTTTGAGGTTGGATGGGGCAAAAAGCTCCTGAGGCTGTTCTTTCTGTTCCTGGGAGGAGCCAGATAGCCCAGAGTAGATTCCCTGATTCAAAGGGGCAGTTTTAGCAAGACAAGAAGGCCATCAGAGTTATCATTGCAGGTGTCTGTTACCAGAATAATGTTTGCCCAGAGAAGCTGTGGCTGCCCCATCCCTGGAAGTGTCCAAGACCAGGTTGGAGCAACCTGAGACAGTAGGAAGTGTCCCTGCCTATGGCAGGGGATAGAGCTGGATGATTTTAAGGTCCCTTCCAACCCAAAGTACTCTGAGATTGTATGATTCTGTGAATCATAATCAAGCAGGATGAGCTGGTGCGTGGGCAGGTCACTGGGTTTCACAGTGAGGATGGAGACAGTCTAAAAAGAATTGTAAAAATTATCCCAAGTGATGGAGATATGAAACACCAGGTAGATAAATTTAATGTAATGTATATTGGAAAAATAAGATTCTACTTCCCATGCCCTTTAAGTGATGCTGAGCTGGTTATTATCATTCAGGAATGAAAGGCTGGAGTTACGAGTTCTGTGAGTGTGTGAGCTCTGTGCTCCCAGAGGCAAAAAGCACTCACCAAACCCCAACCCAATCCAAAATGGGATGTTAGGGTTTATTAGGAAAAGAAGAGAGAACAAAACAGAGAAAAATCCCCATCTCTATGTGAATACATTCTAAATAAATCTTGAATGTGCAGCATTCCCACCGCCCCCTCTGCTGCTCCTCAAAGACTAGAGGAGAATGGGAAATAGTACAGAGGCAGGAACAATAAAAAGAAACCAGATAATAAAGATTGCATCATTCAGTACAGATAAAGATTGCAAAGGAAATCAAAAGGCTGCTTCTGTGTGAGGAATTATTGAAGAGGGTAAAGCTCTTCAACCTCAGAAGGAGACAGGAGAGGGGTACTGAGGACTTGGAATCCTGAGTGATGCAGAAAAGCAAGTGCCAGCAGGATTGTTCCCTGGTTTTCCACTAGACAAACAGGTTATTTTAGCAATTGAAAAGTTCAGGCAGCACGTCAAAGGATGTACTTTTCCACAGGAAGCACAGCTAATCCATGTATCTCCTGCCCACAGGGTGCTGTAGATGCCAAAAGTTTGGTTGGTATCCACGGCAGCTCAGGCTCAGTCATGAGGGGAAAAATCATCAGTGACTGTTAAACACAAATATCCCAGAATCCCAGAATGTGCTGATCTGGAAAGGACACACAAGGACCATCCAGACCAACTCCTGGCCCTGCACAGGCCCATCCCCAAGAGTCACCTCCTGTGTCTTAGTGGAAGGTGTCCCTGCCCATGGCAGGGGGATGGAATGAGATGGTTGGAAGTCCCTTCCAACTCAAACCATTCTGTGAATTCATATGATTCTATGAATATTCAATTCTACTTGGGCATTTTCAGGTTGGGGGACTGGCCTCTGAGAACGTGAGATGGGCTGAGGCTGTGAAGGGCTTCAAAGAGCAGCAGAGCACCTTGTGTGGAGATGTGCTGCTGATTACAGCCTTTGTGTCCTACCTGGGCTATTTCACCAAGAAATACCGCCAAGAGCTCCTGGAAGGCATCTGGAAACCGTATTTGCACCAGCTGAAGGTGAGTCCTGATCCCTCTGAAAAGATGCTGGGATTGGGATTAACGTGGGCAGAAACTCTGGTGCCCACAGGGGATCCCCAAGGAAGGGCATCTCAAACGAGGGGCTGTGTGCCACTGAGTTGGGTCAAGGATGATTTGTGCCTCTGTGGGGAAGATGTGGTGTCCTGGCTCCATCCCCCCATGCACTGAGGAAAATCCCAAGCCCAGAGCCCAGGAGCTGTGTGGTTTTCAGGGATGGCCTAGAAGGAGGGAGGAGAAGGAATGGCTTGAGCAGGCAGAGCTCACTGCCAGCTCCCTAGTAGGCTTGGAAAAGCTCCAGGTGTTTTTTCCATGCTGGACACCAGCTCTGTTCATGCTGGCCTTGCCTCTCAGCTGGTTTTATCCATGTCTTGCTGTTAGGAGCAGATGGAGATCATCATGCTGCAAACTTGTTTAATATTCCACTAATTTTTAACAGGTTCGTCTCGTACATCAGCAAATGATGCCAAGAAACTTTTAAATAAGGTTGCAGGAGGCAGTGATGCCCAAATCAAAGGGCTGACAAAAGCAGCCAATTCCTTAGGCTGAGAGAGGAAAAAAATCGTTCTGTATTTCTTAAAATTGCACCAAAAGTTAGTTAAGAAAAGTAGTATTTTCCCAAAAACGACCTGACTCTGTTCTTAGAAATGTCATGGAACTGCCTGTAACTCTAATAGGAAGTAGAAAGCCCACTCTGCTCAGACACCTGGCACAGGTAACTGTGGTTGTCACACTCAGAAATGGCCTCCCCTGCCAGAGAAGCATTTCTGGACCTGCTAATGCTGTTTTGCAGCACAGCAGCAGCTTTGGGGGCGTTGATGATGTCCTTCCAGGCTGTCCCAGAGAGATGGACAGGGTAGAGTCTGGTCCAAGACAGTGGGACTGGGCTGGGAAGGGATGAGGGCTCTGCAGATAAAACCCTTGGATTGCTTGTACAGTGTATGTTTGTTCACAACAGGACTGGGAAACAAAACTAGATCAAAAGTACCCTGTGGAATGGGAGACCACTGATAAATCATGGAATCATAGAATGGTTTGGGTTGGAAGGGGCTTTAAATATAATTTTGTTCCAACCCCCTGCCATGAGCAGGAACACCTTCCACTATCTCAGGTTGCTCCAAGACCCATCCAACCTGGCCTTGGACATTTCCAGGGATGGAGCAGCCACAGCTTCTCTGGGCCACCTGTGCCAGGGCCTTCCCAGCCAGGAATTTTTTTCCAATATCCCATCTAACCCTTCCTCTGGCAGTGGGAAGCCATTTTCTGTGTCCCGTCCTTCCATTCCTTGTCCCAAGTCCCTCTCCAGCTCTCCTGGAGCCCTTTCAGGAACTGGACGGGGCTCTAAGGTCTCCCTGGATCCTTCTGTTCTCCAGGTGAACACCCCCAGCTCTCCCAGCCTTGCCCCTTGGCAGAGGGCTTCCAACCCTTAGAGTGTCTTTATGGCCTCTTCTGGATTCGCTCCAGCATCTCCACATCCTGCTGCTGCTGTTCCCCAGGGCTGGAGCAGCTCTGCAAGTGGGATCTCACCTAAGGGGGCAAAGGAGCAGATTTCCCCTCTCAACCTGCTCACCCTGCCAGTGCCGCAGCTGAACCTGTAGCAGCTTTCCATTCACTAACCCTTCCTGAAGTGCCTTTCCCCTCCCTGCCAGGTGCCCATCCCCGTGAGGCCGTGCCTGGACCCCCTGGCCCTGCTGGCCGACGAGGCGACCGTGGCACGCTGGCACAACGAGGGGCTGCCGGCCGACCGCAGCTCCGGCGAGAACGCCGCCATCCTCAGCTCCTGCCAGCGCTGGCCCCTCCTGGTGGACCCCCAGCTCCAGGGCATCCAGTGGATCAAAACAAGCCACGGCCAAGGGCTCCGAGTGATCCGCCTTGGGCAGAAGGGGTAAAGCAGCAACCTCCCCAAATGGCACCTGGGGATGTGCCTGGTGTGGGTGGGGAGCAGTGGATGTTTAAGTGCAGAGGCAAACCCTCAGCTGGGTTTGCTCAGATTATTTGTTTCTTCATTACCAAAATGATAGAGATTTCTCATTAAATAAAGGGTCTGTTTAGTGCTTGGCTCAGTTACCATAGAAACTCCTCTAAAGTGAGGATGGAGGGAGCTGTGCTGAGGCTCAGCTCCCTGATCACAGAATTCCAGGGTGGTTTGGGTTGGAAGGGGCCTTAAAGCTCAACTCATTTCAAACTCCTGCCATGGGCAGGGACACCTTCCACTATCCCAGGTTGCTCCAAGCCCCATCCAACCTGGCCTTGGACACTTCCAGGGATGAGGCAGCCACAGTTTCTCTGGACAACAGGTCTGTGTAGCATTTCATCCACTGGGCTTGTTGCACTGACCCAGGAGAGTGATCAGAGCTTCCCACTTCTTGGAGAGAGGGCTTGGGCATTGACAGCCAAGCTGCCTTGAGGGTCACTATGTGCTGCAGCCCAGGTGGACTGGCACTGCTCCCACTCTGGCACCAGCTGGATGTTCTCCTTGCAGCACATTGATCTGGATAAACCTTTCATGGGAAGGCTTTTCCACTCCTGGCTCTCGTCTGCAGTCAGCCCTCAGACTGACCCGCTGTGTCAGCTTGCACCCATCTCTTCCCACTGATGAGGAGCCCCAGAGTCAAATCCCTGCTGAGATTGGTGCTAATGTTGGTGTTTGAACACAGAGCAAAGCACTGGCAAGAGCCAAGAGGGACCCAAGCCTGGTGCTTGCAAATTCAGAGATTTGGAGATGTCTTGGCATTGCCCCTGTTTCACTGGTGCCTCCTCTGGCGCTGCCCACGTTTTTTTAATGGTGCTCTCTCTGCTTTCCTCATCAAAAATAACAATGAGTTACTACATCTGATCCCATGTGGGATTAAAATAAGGCTCATTTTTCACTAGAGCAAATTTCTCTTCCCTGGCCAACCTGCCACTGTGCCTTGAAGTTTTCAAAGCAGTCTGTGCAAAAGCAAGGATCCCAGAGGGGGCACCTAAATCTGAACCTCCAGGATGGAACCAGAGGAACAGACCCTGTAACAGCAATGCCATCACAGTTTACTGTCCAAGCACAACGTCCCATTTTTCCCTTCATCCCTGGCCACATTCCAGGCTGGCAGAGGCTTTAAGAGAATTCAGTGTACTGCTGTGATGTCTCAGGGCTGTGGACTGAAAGCATCATCACTGTCCTGTTGCAGTAATCAAAGGAATGTTCCATCATCTGGGAAATGGAACTTTGCTTTCAACTCCTGTGAGAGGGATAAACATCCCCCATCACCACTTCCTTCAGGAAGGGCCATTTGAGCAGCTCAGGGGCAGCTGCTGCCTTTCCCTCTGACTCTTTCTTTGTATAAAATACTCTTGGACTCCTCCTGCCGATCAGGGCACTGTGTCAGCATATTTTATTAAAGGTCAGGCCTAGAGGTCACGATGAGCTTATTTCCGACCTTTCTGTCACCTCTTGAGTGTGAATTTTGCCTGGTGGAGTTACTGGGGTGCTGCAGTGGAAGTGAAAGTGGAGCAATGCCTGGAGCATCCTCCCCTCCTGCCTGGGGCCCTGCTCTCCTCTGGCAGTTGTGTGAAGTGCAGAGCAGGCCTGAAGGAGAGAGCCCAGGCCCTTGACCCTGCCCTTCCTGATCCAGAGCATCCCAATGTAAAGCATCCTTGTTTCACAGACAAACACTGGACAAGGAGGTCACTTTTCTTGGGAGGAAAGAAGCTGTTCTGTGACCCTAAACCCTGGGCAGAATGGAGCTGGAACTTGCTCTGTCCTTGCTTTTGTGCAAGATGAATTGCACCAGTGGGTTCTGAGTATTTATTCCCTGAAGACAACTCCAGGCTGTCCTTTGCTCACTCAAACTCTTCTTGGGAAAGACATCTGTGTGATCTGTGTGATCTGGGAGCTCTGACACCTCCTTCTCTTTGCTGGACAGACAGGACTCTGCCAGTGCCATTTTCTGCACCAGGCACTGACCCCACCTTACCCCTCTTTGTCTCTCCAAATGCTGGCAGGTGCCTGTAGGTGTGCAGACCCCCCTCAGTCCCCCCACATCCTCCTCAGTGACAGTGTCACATCCTGCTGTGCTGCAGGAGGTGCCAGTGCTGTTCCCAACAGGTATCTGGACACATTGGAACGAGCCTTGGCTGCAGGAGAGCTGGTTTTGATTGAAAACCTGGAGGAATCTGTGGATCCAGTGTTGGGGCCGTTACTGGGACGAGAAACAATCAAGAAAGGCAGGTGAGTTTGGAGGAGGCTTGATGGCAACCGGGGGTGGGGGGTGAGGGTGTTGTGCTCTCTGTTCCTCACCTCAAATTGTGCCTGTTCAGATCCAGCAGCACTAACATCCTGCCTTCAGGGGTGAAGGCATTTTAAATCAGGCAATCACAAGTAATTCAGACACAGGATGGCTGGATTTCTCATTTCATTGCACAGTGTCATTCAAACCTCGTGTAAAAAGAAAGACCTGTAATTCTCCCATTGAACAGTGAGCAGTGGCCTGACACTGAATTAGCACCAAAATAGCTCTTGCTGTTTTGAAGTAAAAGTAGCCTTGAATTTTGGCAAACACTGCACAGAGCTTAGGAATATAGCTACAGGTTTCTGCATTCAGGATATAAAGTGTCCCTTGATGAGGTCAAGCTCTTCATGGCAGATCTGGTCACCCCCAGACAGGAGGTCAGCAAGAGGGGCACCAAGGGAGCTTCCTTGTTACTTAAGTTCTTTGAAGATTATTTCCTTACTTGCCTAAAACATCCCAGGGTGTTGTAAACTGCTGGGCAAGGCAAGGTGTCTGCAGAGGAAAACACCATGAGAAAGGCGGCTGTGAATGGGTTTGGCTGCAGGATGGATGAGGAGGATCTGTCCCAGTGAAGGGATTGAAATGTTGGAGAATGTTGGGATGGGGGTACAGCAGGGAAACACTCACTCACTCACTCACTCACTCACTCACTCACTCACTCACTCACTTATCCACTTTAGGGACTGAATGCTCTCAGAACTCCCTAGGAAATCCTGTGTTTCCTAAGAAAGGGAATACAAGTCATTAACCACATGGAAAGTCTCTGGGATGTGTTTCCAGGCCATGAGCCCAGACCCCATGGATAGATGTTGTTATTCCCAGAGCAGGAGGGTTTTGCTGTTGGGATCTCTGGGGGCTGCTGTGAGCTCCCTGTGCTGGGGGATTTCACTCTGCCTCAGTCTCCCAGCTATTGAGGGCTCAAGTGAGTGACATTTGACAGGGAAGTGTATTCAAACTCCCCTGAGAACATCATCATTCCCACAACAGTCCCATAACATCCCCAAAAACATTCCTGGTTTCTCTCTTTTTTCCAGGAATAGTTTGGGTTGGAAGGGACCTCAAAGCTAATCTCATTCCACGCCCTGCCATGTGTTGGACACCTCCCACTATCTCGGGTGGCTCCAACCTGGCCTTGGACACTTCCAGGGATGGGCCAGCCACAGCTTCTCTGGGCACCCTGTGCCAGGGCCTCCCCACCCTCCCAGCCAAGAATTTCTTCCCAATATCCCATCTTTCCCTGCCCTCTGTCAGTGTGAAGCCATTCCCCCTTGTCCTGTCACTCCAGTTCCTGATGAACAATCCTTTTCTGGCTTCCTTGTAGCCCCTTCAGACATTGGAAGATGTCTCTGAGGTCTCCACACAACTTCCTCTTCTCCAGGCTGAACAATCCCAGCTCTCAGCCTGTTTCCATAGAGGAGGTGCTCCAGGCCTCTTATCAACTTCATGGTTTCCTCTGGATTTGTTCCAACAGTTCCGTGTCCTTCTTAGGTTGGGAACACCAGAACTGTACCCAACATTCCACGTAGGATCTCACAAAAGCAGAGTAGAGGGGTAGAATCCTCTTCCTTGACCAGAGTGATTTTGATGCAGCTCAGGATTTGTTTGGCTTTCTGGGCTGGATTAAACTTGAGTTCAGAGTATGTTGATTCCTGGGATCACTGTGAGTTTTAGACATGATATCACAAATGCAGAATAGGAGAAGCTGGATTTTTCTGCATAATGTTACCTCCTAAGAATGGCAACCAGCCACTCTCCAAATGTGGCTTCACTGCTCCAGCTCAGTGTGACCAGAGTTGGCCTGATCAAAGCCAACAGACTGGGCAATTCCAGCTGTGACTAATGAAAAGTTACCACAGATTTATCACAGAATAGTCTGGGTTGGAAGGGACCCCCAAGGATCATTGAGTGTAACTCTTCAGTGAATGGCCCATACAGGGATCAAACCCACAACCTCAGTGCTCAGAGGCTTTTCCTCCCTGTACCTCCAGCTTTAAGGTAGAATTCAGCCTCTCTCAAAAGCTGGGAGGGTTCATGTTTGAACTGGCCATGTGAGTCTTCTCAAACAGGATCCAAAATTCAGGAGTGACTCAGGTATGTCCAATGTTAAACCTTTTTTTCTTTAATAGTGATGTCTATGTGCAGTGCCAGGTCCTGTGCTGGGAGGTGACATTGACTGAGACCACCCTTTGTCCTGAGGTGAAATGTCCTGGCACAGACTCCTGCTTCTGATTGCAGGTACATTAAGATCGGGGACAAGGAGTGTGAGTTCAGCCCTGCTTTCCGTCTCATCCTGCACACCAAGCTGGCAAACCCCCACTTCCAGCCCGAGCTGCAGGCCCAGTGCACCCTCATCAACTTCACTGTGACCAGAGATGGGCTGGAGGAGCAGCTGCTCGCGGCCGTGGTCAGCAGGGAGAGGCCTGACCTGGAGGAGCTCAAGGTCAGCAGCTGCAGTTTTCTCTGGGAGCACGTATAAATCATCCTCTCCTTTTCCTTCTATTCCTTCTCCTTCTCCCACTCCTCCTCCCCCTCCTTCTCCTCCTTCTTTCCCTTTCCCTTTCCCTTTCCCTTTCCCTTTCCCTTTCCCTTTCCTTTTCCCTTTCCCCTTCCTTCTTTTATCATTATTATTATTACTATTTACTGTTATTTAAAGAAAACAGCATTTCACATGCAAGGTTGCAGAGACTGTTGAGCTCATCATAAAATCAGATTTCCCTTGGCTTGAAGATTTTTCTTCTTCAGTCTTTTCTTGGTATTTTGGGAACACTTGTGCTACAATTTCAAGTTTTTTCTCTCAAAACTTGGGGAAGAATGTTTTTATTTTCCTCTTCTTCTTATGACTGGAAACTGAGATTCTTGTTATATCAGGTTTTTTTCTGGACTTCACAGATTTAATTTTGGAGGAGGATTAATCTTGCTTAATTTTCAGCATTTGTGGTACAGGATCCTCTCTGTAAATATTGTGAGGCTGGAAATGACATTTTTCTCTCCTGGTTCGTCCTCCCACTTCTTTGTAACAGGCCAAAATATTCTCTCTCTCTTTTAATAAGTTTGGCTTCAATTTCAAGATAATTGGATAAAGAAAATCCTCTATTCTAAGGACACATTTAACAATGTAACAAACATGGATAATACTAAATATTTTCTGAGAGTGGGAATAAATTTACTGCACAAGTTCAGTCAGGCCAGGCCAGTTTTGTAATAATCTTTTCATTTAATGAGGTTCTGAAGTGCTTTAGCTGGGTCAGCCTTAATGAAGCATTGAGTTTGAACCAGGCTCATGTGCTAATGAGCCAAAAGATGGCATCAAAAATACATAATGAACTGATTTAATGTGTGAGCCAGGACTGTCTCACTGGGGCCACGAGGGACCAAAACCCCTGGTCTGATCCCTGGGGAGCTCCTTGAAAGCCCAGATATAAATGTTTGGATTTCCCAATGGACAGGTCACCTCCCCAGGTGTGTGTTAGTCCATCCTCTCTCCCCTGGGAATAAAGGGAGGGGGGTTGGTGTCCTGGGAAGATTTCTGGCTATGGCTCGATGGCAGAAGGTGATTCCTCCAGCACTGCACAAGAGTCACTGAGCTCAAAGCTCACCTGCTGTGTGGAGCCCAGAGTTTATTGCTGATATTCTCATCAAAATCCATCCAACAGCTCTTATTAATCCAATTCCAACAACATCAACCTATGTAAAATGTTTCCTTAACATGCTCTGTTTCCATAATCTCTTTCTTCATTGGTTCCCAGTTATTCCCTCTTTCTGTTCTTCCTTCCTTTGAAGTTCTGCCTCCTTCCCAGGATTGCTCTGCTTTGTGTACAGTCTGAGTCTCTACCATGTGGTGGTTCTAGAGGCAGATCCCAGTTGTCCCAGGACAACTCCTTGCTCTCACTCAACATTAAATCCAGGCTGGAGCAGGGGGAAGGCAGCAGGAGCCTGGCTGTGAGACTGTCCCAGCTGGGAGGAGCCCAAACCATCTTAGGCCAAGGCAAGCAAAGCCAAATTCCCAGACCTTCCCTCAGACCAGTCCAAACCCTTTAACCAGCCTTTTACTGGTCACATGTGCAACTCCCCTGGGTGAGGGTGACTCTGGTCCATGTGCTGTGTCACCAGGGCTGGTTCCAGGGATCTCTCATCTTCTCTAGGCTTCACTGTTTGGCTGAAATGCCTCAGAGGGTAGATCAGGAAGGCTGTTTGATGCCTGTGGCCCAAGCCACGGCTGGATAAATTAGGGACCTTGTGGTTCAGAGGTAAAGCGTGTCTGAAACACAGGGTGGAGATTCTTCCTCAGGAGCTCTGCAGGATTAGATATTGGAAGGAATTCTTCTAATTGAAATATCTAATTCCAGTATAGCTAATTGGAATATCAAATGCCTAATCCAATATCTAATTCCTTCCAGGGTGCCCAGAGAAGCTGTGGCTGCCCCATCCCTGGAAGTGTCCAAGGCCAGGTTGGAGCCACCTGGGATAGAAGGAGGTGTCCCTGCCCATGGCAGGGGATGAATAAGATGAGCTTTAAGCTTCTCCCAACCCAAACCTCAGGATTTTTTCCCCCCTCTGGTTTGTGATGTTAAAACAACACAACAAAAGCAGCAGAAAGGAAGAGGAAAGGTGGCTGCTTGGCTGAGCTCACAAGGGGCTGACAGTGGAACCTGCAGAACTGGCCTGAACGTCTGATGGATTTTTTTATTTCATGGAATGAAATTTGGGAGGCTCTGGGAGTAACGTGTTTCTCAGAAGCAGCACTGTTATATATCAACTGTGAAATAAAAGATAATGAGCTCCACTGCAGAAATAAGGAACCATGACCCTGCTGCTGCTGCAAACCATGACAGGATGAAGCTGCAGGTGCTGGGGGCCCCAGCAGTGTCTGTGCTTCTGAGGGTGCTCCCAGAACTGTGTGATGATTGTAGATTATTGGTGCAAAAGTCCACCCCCTCCTCATTAATAACTTCAGGCTCACAGTCCATGGTCTGCAATAATGGCTTGCAAAATGTCATTTTTCAAGGCATGCTCTGCTTGAATGACAGGAAGGCACAACATTAGCTGTGTTAGTTTTCTGGTTCAAGACTTGTGAAATATTTACCACCATGGGCCAATTCCTATGTATAAAGCCTATGGAACAGGCCTTTAAAACAGCCTTTTCCAGCTGAAAAACCAGGAGCAGACACACTCCAGTGCCCACTGTGCTGAGCACCTGGGCTCCCATTAACATGGAATGAGTGTGTGGACAGCAAGGTTGGGAAATTTCATCCCAAATATTGAAAGATAAGTTATGAATGAGTCAGTTGATCTGATGGAAAACTTCTGACAACAGAGCAAATCCTGTGAGCTCCTTTCTTTGGGTTGGGATTGGGAGTGGCAAAGAGTCCCATTTCTCATTCCACACCCTATATGTTTCTATTCCACACCCTTTATGTTTTACCAAAGCTGTCTTTGGAGTCTCTTGGCTTATGACACTGTCTTTTGCCAGATGCCCAGGACTTGTCTCAATTCCATGTACTCCATGTCTTCTGTTTCTCAGAGCTGGCTGGTTTTTCAGGGCTATAAAACACTTTTGCAAGTTGTTTTAATGTCTTGGTTGTGTCACTTCACCCCAGTGTGAGGATTTGAGTGTCACCCAGCAGTGCTTTGTGTAGCAGGATGTTAGTGACCGGCTTCATTGGTGCAGGGAACAGTCACAAGGCTCAGATCCTGACAGCAGCCCAGTCAAAGGCACAGCTTTCCCAGGGCATGTTCCCTGTGAGAGCTCTAGAAATAGGCATTCACAATAGGGCCATATCTTGGAATAACATAATATACCTGAAATCCAGGAAAGATGCCATTTCTCTGAGCAAACACAGAACTGGGCAATCACGTTTCATGGGATAAAGCCTGTTTTGGAGGAGCAGTTCAGAAGGATGGGACCCTTTCCTTCACCATGAGCAGCATCAGTGATGGTGGTTCTGCAAGGGAGAGGGAGATGGCACCAGAAAAATGGAGAGAACAGAGAGGGTATTTCAGAGAAATGGGAAGAATTTGCACTATAATGCAGATGGTTGATGACACAGAATTGTTGTTCTGGTCTGTATCTTGACCATCTTGTGCTGAGTTTGCAAATCCTTTGACAGTGGGACCTCCAGGACACAAACAGGAACAGCTTTGCCCTCAGTCCTGAGCCTGGGATGCACTTTGTGCTTCACTCAGGAACTGAGGGACTTGGCTGCTGCTTTTGGCACCACGTTTGAACTTCAGGGCCCCCTTTGCTGCTGTAACTGGGAGGGGGTGGAGGAGCCAGTGCAGAGGTTTGGCAAGAGGAGTGAGGAGGGGGGACTGGAAATTAGTGTGGTGGTTTAATCCACCTTTTAGCGTTCAGGGGGCAGGTTCAATGAAAGCGATGGAAAACTGAATAGAATTTTTCAGCAGGTGAACAATTTATTACAGGGGAATTAAATTGGAGGTAGGGATAACCCACAGGAGACCCCAGAATTACACTGAGGGACCCCCAACACGTAAGGAATAAAAACACACAAAAAGGGAAAAAACAAAAAAGAAAGGGAACTGTTCTTTTCAGCCAGATGACTAGTTGAAAGAAACAGGGAGGAAGGGTAGGAACAGGTGTCTCTCCCTTCTCTCTCTCTCTCTCTCTCTCTCTGGAAGCATTTCCGCCGCCCCGGAGGGACGCTGGGGGTTCCCCATAGCCGTGCCCCCAGGCCGCTGCTCGCCCCGGGAAGCCGCTGTGCCCGTGCGGGCCGGGCCGGTCCCGGGCTGTGCCTGTGCCCCCGCAGCTTCCCTTTGAAGCTGACAGCCCCCGGGGCCGTGCGTGCTGCTGGTGATCGGCCCCCGGCAGCCCGGGGCAATGAGCCGCCGCCCGGCCCACAGCCCTCCAGGCCGGTCCCGGCGGGGGTGGCTCCGTCCCGGCCGAGGGCAATCCCCCTTCCCAAAACGGCTTTGAGGAAAATTGAATTTTAACTCAGGTGAGTGGGGTTACTTACATTCTTCCCCCTCCCAAAATCCAAGAACAACCCCAAGCCCCATGCCCCCTTTGACCCCCCCATGATCCCAGCCCCCCCAAACCAGTACAATTAGGCACCAAGGGACAGGACATATGTTTGAGATGGGGATAAAGGACTTTTCTTCCTGGTTCATTTCCAGCATTTTCATGCATTCCTGGTGGAAGGGCTCAGTTCTCCTGATGTTTTCTGTGCTGTTGAAGGTTTCTCTGAGTTGATGGCTTGTTGGACCATGGAGAGATCTCAGAGCTCTGACCATTTCCAGGAGTTGCAGAGATCAGGAATAAGCACTACTGGACTGTGGCAATTGGCAGTGAGAAGCCTTTTCCCATTGAAAGGTGGTTAATCCACGTGTTTGGTGGCTAAAACTTTCTGCATTTTGCATTTGCAGTCAGATCTCACCAAGCAGCAGAATGGATTCAAGATCACCTTGAAAATGTTAGAGGACAACTTGCTCTCTCGGCTGTCAGCAGCATCTGGGAATTTCCTGGGAGACACAGCCTTGGTGGAGAACTTGGAGATCACTAAACAGACAGCTGCAGAAATTGAGGAGAAGGTACAAAGAGAGAGATAGCCTGGAGAAAAGTGTGTATGATGTTACTTTTGAGGCTTTCTGGGTGGAATGTAACCTCTGCTCTGCCCATCTTTGCTCCTTCTGCTGAGGATAGAAATTGATACAAATTGAAGTGCTCTCCATTCTGGAGACCTTCAGGCTATTTGGTTCTTTGGAGCTTTTGTGTGTTAAATGACCTATTTAAGACCAAGTGAAAGCATCAGTGTCTGATGTAAAGACAATAAAATTTACACACTGTATCAAGGCAGCTTTAAACTGCTCCAGCATAATCCTGAGTACATCACACTGCCTCACTTAAGGTGGATTTTAGTGCTGACCTGGGACTGGAAGCTGGTGAGTTTGTGATCTTGAGTAAAGCTGCAGGAATCTGGGCATTTCACACCCTTCCATTCCTTAGAGTACAAGTCTGTACACTGTGTCAGCACAGAATCCCAGAATCACTGAAGTCGGAAACAACCTCCAAGATCACTGAGTCCAAGCTGTGCCTGGTGCCCTCCTTGTCCCTCAGCCCAGAGCACTGAGTGCCACAGCCAGACATTCCTTGGACGCCTCCAGGGGTGGGGATTCCACCACCTCCCATCTCCACAGCCACACTTCCCTCCCCAGCCCTCTGGCTGGGGGTAAGACCTTCACATGGGGTCAGGCTGGAACTGCCTCTCCTTTCGTATGCTGCAGCCCCAATGGCCAAGAAATGAAGTGATCCTCCCTCTGTGTGAAAAGTTGGAATTACTCCTGGGAGCTATTTGTGGTGCATTGGATGCTTTCAGCTCCCTGAGGAGGGTTTGCCTGAACCCCCATAGGGGTGTTGAAGGGATGTTTTGACATGGCAAACCTGGCATCTCCCTCTTGAAATAGGTGTTCTTGAAGTGCTGCAACTTCTAAAAGAGCTGTGGTTGCAGAGCTGGTCACTGCCAGCTCTGTGCCAACAGGGAAAAACTGTGGGATTTCCACATGCATTTTATGAGTTTGTCCACCCCTGGGAGGCTGTAGCAGAGCCCTGTCAGAGGTTTGCTGTCCAAGTCAACCCCACTCTGTTCCTGGCCTGTTTACCCACAAAAAACGTTTATCCGGGATTTTCCTTCCTATGAAAGTCCTCCCTTCTCTCTTTATAGAAAGCAACAGTCTGCACCACCTCTGGCCTTTATTTAACTGAAATTATTAATCAGCTCTGCTCATGGGGATGTGCCCACACATCCCAGCATGCGGGGGTTGCACACAGCACATTAAGGCTCAGTCTGAGCTTCCCTGGAAAGGACTGATGTGCCCTAGATGTGCTCCCACCAGCTCTGAGGATGGCACAGGGACCCCAGGGGTGTGTTTGAGGGGCTGTGTGATGCCTTGCTGCTTGTACAGCGTGTGATGAGCCCTGTTCTGCCACAGGAAGCCAAAGAGAGGGACTGAGAGGGAATTCTGCAGTGACTGGACAAGGGGGAATGGCTTTAAGCTGAAAATGGATAGATTTAGATAGGATGGTAGGAGGAAATTCTGCCCTGTGAGGGTGGGGAGGCCCTGGCACAGGGTGCCCAGAGAAGCTGTGGCTGCCCCATCCCTGGGAGTGTCCAAGGCCAGGTTGGAGCCACCTGGGATAGTGGGAGGTGTCCCTGCCCATGGCAGGGGATGGAATGAAATGATTAATGTCCCTTCCAACCCAAACCATTCCATGATCCCACAGCATGTTTTGCTGAGCTGGCTGGATCAGCTCTGGCTCAGCAGCTGCTGCCCATGTTACAAGACATGTCTGTGCACAGCCAGGGTCGCTGTGCTGCTGAAGTGGAATGAAAGAACAAACTGAGCTGATGATGGGGTGCTGTATCTGCCAAAGAGATTTGCACAAGTCCATCACAGCAGCTGCAGCCCTGGCCAGGGAGATGGCGAGTGTTCAGTGCTGCCGAGGAAAGGCAGAAAATAATTGTCAGAAATGCCCTGGGGAAGCTGCCTGAGAGCAGCACTGGGGCAGCTCCCCCCTGTGCTCTTAATGACCTGCACACCAGGGTGGTGATTAACAGGAGGAACTCATTGATGGGAAAAACAATTCCACTTAGTGAAGAGCAGGCAACACAGCGGGGACTTGGGAAAACAGGGGCTTGAGCAACTGGGTGGAAAATGATGGGAAGGTTCCAGAGGGGGAGGATGATGAGGAGCTGCACCAGGGCCCAGGGTGGTCACCTGTGGCTCTGAGGATCTAACTGATGTCCTCCCTCCCCGCTGGTTCTCACAGGAATTCTGTTGTGTGTTTCCCTGCAGGTGCAGGAGTTCAGGGTGACAGAAGCCAAGATTAACGAGGCCAGGGAGCACTACAGGCCTGCAGCTGCCAGGGCCTCCCTGCTCTACTTCACCATGAACGACCTCCACACCATCCACCCCATGTACCAGTTCTCCCTGAAGGTGCTGAGCCCCCCACAGCTTCTCTGGCTTCCTGAGCTTCATAACACCCCAGAATGACAGCATGGTTTGCCTTGGAAGGGACCTTAAAACCCATCTCCTTCCATGGGGCAGGGACACCTTCCACTAGACCAGGTTGTTCCAAGCCCCCTTTAGAAAGAATTCCAGTTTTAATGTTTAATAAGTAAAAGACTTTTTTTTTTAATCACAAGAAAGGCATTTTGGGGGCTAGAGGGTTAAATGAATTGGCATCCTGGTCTAGAATTTCTTCCAAATGATTTCTTACCTTGACAAGTGACTTGGAAAAAGGAATTGAGAAGAGACTACAATCTGTTGAGCCTTATCCACAAAGAAGCTTTTCCTTTTGATATCTACAACTCGTTTGTGGAAGTAATTTTATCAGAAAAATGTACAGAATATCTCTTGTGCCTTTTGAAAGATTCATTCCCTACACATACATAATATAAACAGGGGTTCCTGAGGTTTCACATTTAATCTACATCTTCCATAGTTATTTTGTTTTATGTTTTCTAGTTAATATTTGCAGTGTGTATAAATACGTGGAAAATTATTGGGTGAAATGTTTTTATCTAATAAATTTTGATGACAGATCATAAACCATTGTGTAAAGATGCACAGAGATGATTTTAGAACACTTGCCACACAGCTGGGAGCCCATTATAAATGAGAACACAAAGATTTATGTGCTGCTCTGCTGCATGTTTTAACAGAATTTAAAGAAATGTGAAGCAGGAAAATGTATTCTGCAATTATTTAATAATGCATTAGGTATCAATGTTGCTTTAATTTGTTAAGGCATCGTTTTTCTTTGTAGAACCCCAAAAATAATGCTGCCAACACACTCAGGCTGTGTTCTTGGTTATTTCCTTTAGCTGGGCCCACCTTCGGGAGCCTTTGCATTGCTAAGCAGGACTTGGGGTTTAATTTTCTTTTTTTTTTTTTTCCAGTTGAATTTGATAGTTTGCAGATGTTTTTTTCTTTGGATGGCTCTGAAAGTTTTTTGTCTTTTCTCATTTAGATCAGAAATGTTTTTGCAAGAATCCTTAGTCTCTTATCTAAGAGGATTGTTCTGGATTCAGGCACCCATCCCCAAGGGAACTGTGCTGGCTGCTTCATCCCACTGCTCCTGCCCCCAGCCCTTCACATCCAGCCTTCTGTTGGATTCACTCAAATACTCGTGGGACTTTTAAAAATTATTACTATCATTTAGAGGAATTGCTTTTCTCCGAGTTAAAACATCTGTGCACTGGGAGTTGTGCTTTACCCTCTGCTCTGCTCTCATGACACCTCTCCTGGAATATTGGGTCCAACTCCGGGGTCCCAGCACAGGAATGCTGTGGAGCTGCTGGAGCAAGTCCAGAGGAGGCCACAGAGGTGCTCCAAGGGTTGGAACCCCTCTGCTCTGGAGCCAGGCTGGGAGAGGTGGGGGTGTTCACCTGGAAAAGAGAAGGATCCAGGGTGACCTTGGAGCCCCTTCCAGTGTCTGAAGGGGCTCCAGAGGAGCTGGAGAGATTTGGGACAAAGACATAGAAGGACAGGACAAGGGAGAATGGCTTTAAGCTGAAAACGGGTTGATTTAGATATTGGGAAGGAATCCTTCCCTGTGAGGATGGAGAGGCCCTGGCACAGGCTGCCCAGAGAAGCTGTGGCTGCCCCATCCCTGGAAGTGTCCAAGGCCAGGTTGGAGCCACCTGGGACAGTGGGAGGTGTCCCTGCCCATGTCAGGAGGTGGAATGAGATGATCTTTAAGACCCCTTCCAACTCACACCATTCTGGATTCCACTCTGGGAACTCATCTGGGAACTGCTGTCTCAGCATTTGCAGAGCAAGTGTCCTGTGCCATCCTATGGGAGCACTTTGGTCAGAGAAACCTCTCCCATATGCCTTGTGTCTGAGTCCCTCTGCCTGTCTCTGTGCTGCTTCCTCAAGCCCTGGAGAGCTCAGTGTCACAGGGAATATCATCCTTGCCAAGCTCCGTGTTCCTGAGAAGCAGCTACAGGCAGACCCAGGGACTGATCTCCAGCTATTCCCCTGTCCCTGGAGCCCCAGAGATCCAGAATCCAAGTTGGCATCACTGACACTTCAGGGGATACCCTGGGGCACTCACAGGGCATGTGATGTCTCCCCACACAGGCATTCCACACGGTGTTCCAGCAGGCCATGGCGAGGGCGGCTCCAGCCGAGGGCCTGGCGGAGCGCGTGCGGAGCCTCCGGGACAGCATCACCTTCTCCGTGTTCCAGCACACGGCCCGGGGGCTCTTCGAGTGTGACAGACTGACCTACAGTGCCCAGCTCACCTTCCAGGTAAGCACCACCAGCATTCAAAATCCATCAATTAGTCAGCTTGGAAAATTGCTCCCAGGCCATCGAGTCCAACCCGTGCTCAATCCCCACCAGATTCCTTAAAGGTTGTTGCAAAATCCAGGGATCACCCAACCACGTATTTACTGCTCCGCTTTTCTTCTACACAGTCTCTGCCAGACAGGAAAAAAGTTTTGTCAGTGTACCATTGTTTAGAAAAGGCAGATTCCCTGCAGATGATCAATTAATTATCATCAAATCACACAATCGTTGTGGTTGGAAAGGACCTTTAAGATCACTAAGTCCAACACTCAACCGACACCACCATGGTCTCCACTAAACCATGTCATTAAGTTGCCATATCCACAGGTTTTTTGAGCATTTCCAAGGATGGGGACTCCATCACTTCCCTGGGCAGCCTGTGCCAGGGGTAACAACCCTTGAATTGAATTATTTTTTCCCTAATATTCAATGTAAATGTCCCCTGGCACAACTTGAGGCCATTTCCTCTCATCCTGTCCCTTGTTCCCACAGTCATTCACTGAACAAACTTCCTCTGAACTTCGCAACGTCATTCCAAGCACTATTTATTGATTGCATTAAATGTCAGCATAGGGATAGACAAAGGCTTTCCGGAATTACCTCAACCATAGCTTGTCATTTATTCTCAAAAGCCCCATTGGTACCAAATACATTGAAATGTTCCAGGTGCTCTGCAGTGCTTCAAACCCCAGGGAGCTGTTTATTTTATTGGAGCAGGAGCCATACGGATGTTGGGGATTCAAGTTTGGGTTTTGTTGTTGCTGTTTGTTGGTTATTTTTCTGAACACTCTCATTATGTCTCCATTTACTTTCTAAACTGAATAAGACAGTGAGAGATGGCCAAGCCCCTGGCAGCATTCCCTAGAGATGCTCTGGTTCCTCTCAGGGAAGTTCTCTGCTCTCCAGCTGTGGATTCCAGGCCCAGGAACCTGGAGCACATCCTTCAGCCCAGCTCTGCTGCCAGGAACTTCTCCTCAGGGTGCTCTCCATCCACCTGGATCACAGTCCTTCCCACACAGTTTTCCCAACTTTATTCCTGTTCCTTTGCCCATTTCCATACTCATCCCTGCTCCTGTTTTGGTGAGACCCAAAGCATCTACAGGGTGTGTCCAATATGGGCATGTGTTTTAACCACTCATTTTTCAGGTCCATGAGTTGAATAATTAGTCTGCTTCTCTGCATCCTCAAGGATGTCTTGTTTGTTTGGAATTACAGATACTTCTGATGAGTAAAGAAATCAACCCAGCAGAGCTGGATTTCCTGCTCAGATACCCAGCACAACCTGGAGCCACGAGCCCAGTGGAGTTCCTGTCTGATCATTCCTGGGGAGGAATCAAGGTACCTGAACCACAGGAAATCTTATTCCCTCTTATCCCCTGTAAAACCTTTCAGCCCCTCAGGTGGGTCCTTCTGGCACTTGGTGAACAAAGTTCTGACCAAACACAAGCCCCAGACCCAGAAAGTTCTGCAGGTACAGTACTGACTTCGTGGGATCTTCCTGTGCTCCTGATGTGTCCCCAGGAAGGTGATTTTTCCCTCTGAGATTTAGGCTTCTCCCTGTGGAACCAGAAGGGGAACACCTTCTGGGGTTTGTGGTTATGGTTTGTAAAGCATATGGAGGTGTCACTGCATCTGGGAAAAGGTGGGAATTTAAGGCTGATGGGACCATCTGCAGAGATGTGCTGGGGTTGGAATTGTGACCCAGACCTGCAGGAAAAGGCTGTTGGGGAAATGAGCAGGTCCAACAGGTTCTATGGGTTTGGAGTGAAGAGAATCCCAAAGAGATGTGAGTTATCCCATCTCTGCTCCTATTTATCATGATGTGAATTGAGCTGGGTTTGGACCCGATGCAACAGGGTGGGGTTTGTTTTCTGGAAGGGGTGAAAATACTCTCCAACCTCGGCATGTTCATCCACACTTTGCTGGAGCTGAGGTTGTGTCTCCTTGGTGACTGTGGCTTCTGAGCAGTGTCTGGCACCTGAGGTGATTTAGGAATCAGTTTTATTTACAGCCTTTGTTGGATATTTCCCCAGTGCTGTTAAGTGGGGAGTGAAGACATCCCAGTCCCACTGGGATAGTTCTCAAATTTTCACCTGGGACATTGGGGTTTCCCTTTCCCTCCCTGCCACCATTCTTGTGAAGAATGTATCTAGTTCCTGGGGAGTGACCAGTCAGAAAATCTTCATCGAGGCCCAAGACATCCCTGACACTCTTTGCCTGTTTGTACTGTTTTGTGGGGCTTTCCAGAGTCTTTCAAAAGCCCTGGCTTAAGGTGCCACATGCCTTTCTAGGCAAGCCTGAGCTGGGCTGGGCTTAACTGGGCAAACACTGTCCTCAGGCAGCACAGAGTTCAGCTCCAGGCTGCAAACTGAAGCTCAGGAGTCAAACAAAGTTGATATTTCTAACACAGGTGACCCAGAGTGATTCCAGATGGAAGAACTCATGGCAGATGTGGCTGCCCTGACCAGGAATTATCATCCCTGTCTTATCACTGGCAGTGGGAACAGGGCCTCTGCCTCACTCTGCATGACCCAGCTCATATTAAATGTCACAATCACATTTTCAGCCATAAAATAAGCTTGGAACATCTTACTAAACCAGCTCTGTCCTGTCTTTAAAAGACATATTTCCATAATAATGAAGGAATTAAAACAAATCCTACATCCTTTCCTTAATCATCTTTTCTTCACTGGTGAAACTTTGCTGTTCAGACAGGAGCAGCTTTACTTTTGTTCCTTCTTTGAAGACAAATTAAATGGACATTTAGGGCCAGTGCACATAATCAGGAGGACTCACCCATCCAGCCCAGGAAATACAGGCTTTGCAAAAGGATTGTAGATGTGCAAACATATTATTGCTTGAAATCCCAAGTGTTCTCAACTCTGCTCTGTCCCTGCCCGTGTTCAGCTGGGGAATACACAGAGGGAATGGTGCATTTCAGTTCTCTGGATCCCTCTGGTTGGACTTCTGCACTGCTTTGTGTTACAAAGCTTCTCTCTACTTCAGTCCTTCAAGTTTCCTCTGGAGTGTGAACTTCCTTCCACCATGGATTTAGAGGGTTTGGGTTCCGATTCTCATTTTGGACATCCTTTAATGCATCTTAGGAAATGTGTGTTTCTTGGCCCTTGAGGACATGGTTTAGTGGCAGTGCTGGGCTGATGGTTGGACTTGGTCTTAGAGGATCTTAGAGGTCTTTCCCAACCTTAGTGATCCCATAATGCTCCTTTGGGTGCCTTTGCCCCCTGCCTGCAGGTGGTACCTTCTCCAAGCAGATACCTTCTGGGTTTACAGAGAGTTTTCTTTGTGAGATCATCCCTCCTGTGCTGCAAATTCCATCCAGTGCTGGTGAAATGGCTCTTTATTGTTCCCCATGTGCTTCATTGTGATTGTTGCCACTTCTTCAGTACTGCAGTGAAGTTGGTCCAGTGCCAGCTCAGGGGCATAAACACCAGAAGAAATAGTCATGTAATAATTATAAATAGTCATAAATCCCCAGCCATTCCTTATTCAGGCTTTGTTCCTGCATCATTCCTGCCTGGAGGGGCAGCTCCAGTCTCTGCTCTGTGGGGACCAGGGCCAGGAGCCCAGGGAATGGGCTGGAGTTGTGTCAGGGCAGGGTCAGGGGGGATCTCAGGCCAAGGCTCTTCTTTGCCCAGAGGGAGGTTGGGCACTGCCCAGGCTCCCCAGGGCAGTGGGCACAGCCCCAAGGCTGCCAGAGCTGCAGGAGGGTTGGGATGATCCTCTGGGGACAGGGGGGACTCTTGGGGATGGGCCTGTGCAGGCCTGAGGGTTGGACTCCATGATCCTTGGGAGTCCCTCCCAGCTCAGCACATTCAGGGATTCTGGGATCCCTGACACACCCAGAACAGTGCACAGGCTGCCCAAGCACATCCTACGTGAGAGCAGCAGAGCAGCTGCTTCTCAGAGCCCACACTCTGGGAACTCATGGAACAAGGGCTTCATCCATCAGCGTTCCCCAGCTCCACCTCCACCAGTACCCTGCATTCCATCATACCTGGGCCATCCCAAACTACAGTTTTGGGCATTTATCTTGTAGTCACTGAGGGGAAGAGAGTACCTGCAGGCTTAGTTTGAGGTTGGCAGGAATTAAGGGTGGGCTGTCACCTCAAGTCCCTTCCCAGGCGATTCTCTTGGAGATGAGCCCTTCCCACGCACCTTCCTCTTCCCCCCTGAGACTTTGAGATTTATGGTTGAGAAGGAAATTCTGTGAAGCCCAGAAATGCTGTTTCTGCTGAGCTGGGACAGGGCAGGATGGAAAGGTTTCCAGGTGTGCCCTGTCTCAGGTGTCTCCAGCCTCAGCCTGCACCCACTGACCCCATGAGCTGCACAGCTCCACGAGCCACACTTGCTGGCCAACAATCTGCACTGATTTTATGCATTTCAGGATTTTCTGATGGTGAATTCTACATTCTCAGATACTGAATACCCTTCAGATTGTCTTTTGTGACGATTTCAGTATAGATTTGGCTATAAATAATATGGTTGGTGTCAACTTTATTAGTGTTTATGTTCAGTTAATGTCTGTTGGTTTATTAGCCTTTGAGTTTTTGGCAATTCCAGTTACTTGAGGCATGGATTTAATACAATCACATTTTGTCACAGACTGCTATAATTAGGTTAATTAGTCATGGCTTCTACACAGCTTATTAGCAGACTAAAATCTCCTTTTCTTTCATCAAGAAGATTAAGTGCTATAATAAATTGTTTCTTCAACAAAGCTTGTGCAAAGTACATTTCAGATTCATATTTCAAATTCGAAGTGAAATTTAGCATTCTGCTAATTTTTCACAGAAACACTGAAAATGCTCCAGCCCAAAGGGCTCTTCTTGCCAGGGGGTTCTGGCCAAGATAGTGCCAAAAGAAATCAATATTGATACTTGTGGCCTATTCTGAGCCTCCCATTTTAGGCACATTAACTTCAAAGGAAACCTCATTAAATGTTGAGGGCTCTGGGCATATGTGACTTGGCTTATTATTTATTGGTGGTGGTGATTAATTATATATAGAGGCCAAGAGTCCTTTGCAGTTGTGCTGCTGTTTTCAGCTCGTGGTGCTGGAGCATCTGTCACACGTTTATGATTTAGTTTTCTGGGGTTTTTTTAAGGTTAGGACAAAGTTTCACAGAGCTTTTTGCTGTAAAATGTGTGCCAGGGCAGCTCAATATTTGGCACTGAATGAAAAAACCCATGTTCCTGGCCAGAAGGTTTGTAGGGAAAGGTGATAGCTGTGATTGTATCTCCTGATAGACTTGGGGAAAATAGGTACATTTCAGGCTCTTTGGTGCTTCTTTAAGCCTGAAACAGGAATTGAATTCAAGCTAAGTACAGGCTGAGAGAAACTGCTCTGGGCTGGACTTGATTCCGTTCATCAGTCCCAGTGTTTGGGAGGAAATGGTACCTGGGGAGCCCCTGTGGAGGCGCATTAGTTGGGAGGGGAGATGTTGGCAAAGGGCACAGTCATTAACATCGTGCAAATACTGCCTCTGAGTCATCGAGGGTTAGTTAAGAGCGGGAAGGGGACAGAATCCTGTCCTTTAATGAAAGTAGTGCCTCTGTCGAGTGTCTGCCTTTGGTGCTCAGCACAGTTGGTCATTTCAGACCTAAGGGCTGTCGTTTGCAGGTACTTGGCAGAGTTCTCCTGAGAAGACAGAAGTGTTCTCTTACTCCTAATGAGCTTTTCTGTCTCTTTTCAATTTCCTTTATTACAGCCTGTCGTACTTTCCTCCCACTCCGTGTTCCCAGTGCCTGGTTTGAAAGTTTTTTATTTCTGTTGGTACTTCTGAAAGCATCTTGTGTGTTCTTGCAAGAGTTGGCCATTTCCCTCGAACTTGGCTGGTGCTTTCCTCCTCAGTAAATGTGTGGACACACCTCAGATCACAGAGATGCTGCTGGTGGAACTGCACAGGCCCTCAGGCCACAGCCATGTGCAAATGGCCCTTTGGATATTCTTTGTGATTAACATAAAATCCATATAAGAGATTGGCCTCTGGAGGGTTTTCCTCCTTTTTTTAATCTTCTTGCTTTCACTGGAACATCTCCGGTGTCATAAGATGGCGATGTTGATACCTTGATGGGAAGTGGGTATTGTTGGCATTGATGCTCCTTCAACCCTGTGTGGAGCCCAGGCTGCCCATTGAGCTGATCTTAGTTATGCCCAGGTCTAGGACAGACAGCTCCTGCCATTACACAGAATTACACAGAATTAACGAGGTTGGAAAAGATCGTTGAGATCATCAAGTCCAACCTTTACCCAGCTTAACAACCTATCCAGCACCAGTCTAACATCCAAACCATCTAAACCATGCCACTAAGTTCACCATCCAACCTCTCCTTAAACACATCCAGGGACGGTGACTCCACCACCTCCCTGGGGAGCCCATTCCAGTGGGAAATCACTCTCACTGTGAAAAAATTTCTCCTGATATCCAACCTAAACCTCCCCTGACGCAGCCTAAGACTGTGTCCTCTCACCCTGTCACTGGGAGCCTGAGAGAAGAGACCAACCCCACCTGACTACAGCCTCCTTTCAGGTAGTTATAGACAGCAGTAAGGTCACCCCTGAGCCTCCTCTTCTCCAGGCTGAACAGTCCCAGCTCCCTCAGCCGCTTGTGCTCCAGCCCCTTCACCATCCTCGTTGCCCTTCTCTGGACACGCTCCAGCAACTCAATATCCTTCTTAAACGGAGGGGCCCAGAACTGGACACAGCACTCAAGCTGATTCTCCTCTGAGCATGGATATAGGAAGGACATCTCTGGGGTTGTTTGGTCTTCCAGACTAACAAGTAAAATGGGCCAGCAGTTCTTTACTGGCTCTGGCAGCACCTGAATCCATCCATCCATCCGTCCGTCCGTCCGTCCGTCTGTCTGTCCGTCCGTCCATCCATCCATCTGTCCATTCATCCATCCCCTCACCTTGGCAAACTCATCTGTTGTTCTCCCTGAGCAGCCTCTGGAGTGCCCAGGCATTTCCTGAGACCTGGAGAGTCAAGCTTGAGCCAGCAAGATCCTGGCAAATTGTTTGGCTGCTGGTGAGCTTGTGCTTTGACACCTTCTGTAGGCACAGATGCAGGAGCAGATCAGAAGGTGACAGAACACTCAAGTGAGCTGGATCTGACAGCAGCAGGGAGGAACTCCTTCTTCCCATAGTCTGAGACAGCCTTGCTCTGGAACAGCTTTGCAGGTGCATGGGTGTGGTTTAGTCCTGAGGTAACACCCTGTGCCCTGGCTTATTGGCTCAGGCAGAGCCTCACTCAAAGCCCAGTCACGGCTTTGTCCTGACCAGGCTTGTGTTGCAAGGGCTTCAACAGAGAACTTTATTTACAGAATCACAGAATATTCTGAGTGGGAAAGGACACACAAGGATCACTGAGCTCCACCCTGAAGTGAATGGTCCATACAGAGGGTTGGACCTGTGACCTTCCACTATTAGAACCAAATTTTAACCAACTGAGCTGATCTCAGGGTCATATGTGCCTGGGAAAGGTCATCTGAACACACCCAAAGTGGAGCCTGGCTCTTCTGGAGCTGCACCACTGTTGGTAAATCATGGCCCTCATGGTCTTCATGCCTTGGCCAAAACCAGCTCTTCTGGGAAAATGAGGGTTGTTCTCTGGCCACACAGAGCAGCTGGAGGTGGGATAAGTCACAAGTCACGGGATATTCTGAGTTGGACTCCAACAAGGATCATGGAATACAACTCTTACATGAATGGCCTATACAAGGATCAAACCCATGACAAGTGGCTCCTGAGGCAAAGCTGACCCAGACATCACTCTGGCATTCCCAGATCCCTGCTGTCAAGTTCTCCCAAGCTCCAGCTCCCTCCATGCCCTAGGGAGCTGTGTCCATGTTTCCCTGTGCCTCCTACAGCTCCATGCTCCCTGATTCCCATGGCTCTCACCATGCCAATCTGTTCCCACAGGCTGCATGCCAGCAGTGCTGGAGCTCTTTGGTTTGGATCCACATTTCCCAGCCTGATTTCCTTTGTGAGATTTCCTGCAGTTCCTCTTCCTTTCTGAGTGTAGATGTGTCCTGTAGGATAAGAGAAGAGCATTTCTATCCACCAAGAATACACCTGGCCAGCTCAGATTACTCCTTCATCCCAATCACTTCCCTCATCTTTTTCTGAAGAGGAAGAATTTTCATTCTGTAGATATGAAAACGCTGCTGAAAGGGCATTGTTTAATAAGTGTGATGAGGAAAAATGAGCTCTAAATACTGAATTCAGCTTTCGAGGAGGAGAACAGCACCAGACAAAGTCGTACATTAACTCCAGATTTCTAATTCTGCAGAATGCAGATGATAAGACTGTGTGTGGGGCTTCTCAGATAAAATACCGACTCATATAGTCTGCATTTAAGAAAACGGGATGTTTTGGACAAAAGAGCACAATTCTCCCTCCCAACTTTCACTTTTTGTACTTTTTAGATACAGAAATGTTTAGTTTTTTGCCAGGATTCATTGTGACACAATCTGCTGCATACATTGTGCTCTCTGTGCATAAGCAATGTCCTTTGATCAGGCTGGTCAGGCAGCAGAGGCTGCAGCTCAGCTTCCCTTCCACACTCAGAATTATTATTATTCCAGAAAAATCATAGTCTTAATTAAATATCTTCCATTAACTCAGTTCTTCAGATGTACAGCCTTTTAGGATATCTTTGATAGAAAACATTGATTGTGACACTTCAATGGACATTTATCTGCTCTCATCTAGAAGTTTCCTGAGGATGTTCTTCTATCCTCTGTATCAAGTCTCAGAGAAATATTCCCAGTGTCTCACAGCAATTCTACTTGAGAATATTTTACTTTTTTCCCCCCTTTTCTAACCTGCTGGCAAAGGGTCTGATGCTTATCTGAAATACAGCAGAGATTGTGATCACATCAAATATTTAGAGACACACTTTGTCGGTTTGATTGTGGAGTGGAAATTGAGTTTTCCTGGATGTTTCTGCAGCCTCTGTCTTTCATTCCACCCCAACACAAAGCCTGCTGTCACCTGGGCACGTTGGATGTAAAGGTTCTTTCACCTTCTGAATGGAAGGAAAGGGAAGTAATGGCTTCATCCTGCCCTTGGGTCACACCAAGCCCCTGCAGCTCCAGGCTGGAGCAGAGTGGCTGTGAAGCTCCTGGTGGGAAAGGCCCTGGGGGTGCTGGTGCCAGTGGCTGGACATGATCCCAGGGGTGCCCAGGTGGGCAGGAGACCAAGGGCACCTGGGCTGTGCCAGCCCTGGAGTGTCCCAGGGCAGTGACTGTCCCTGTGCTGGCTCTGCTAAGGAAACATCTCACATCCTGGGGGCACTTCTGGGCCCCTCACAACAAAAAGAAGTCATTGAGGGGCTGGAGCGTGTCCAGGAAAGGGAACGGAGCTGGGCAAGGGGCTGGTGCACCAGGAGAGGCTGAGGGAGCTGGGAGGACCCAGCCTGGAGAAAAGGAGGCTCAGGGGGCCCCTGGAATTCTCTGCAATCCCTGACAGGAGGGGGGAGCCAGGGGGATCAGGCTATGCTCCCAGGGAACAAGGGACAGGACGAGAGGAAATGGCTTCATGTTACCCTAGTGGAGGTTTAAGTTGGATATTAGAGAAAATTTCTTCAGAGAAAGGGAGGCCAAGGATTGGAACAGGCTGCCCAGGGCAGGGGTGAGTCCCCATCCCTGGAGGGATTTAAAACTCGTGTGGATATGGCATTTGAGGACATGGTGGTGCTGGCTGATGGTTGGACTTGGTGGTCTTAGATGTCATTTCTAACCTGAATAATTTTATGTTAGAGCTCCTCATGGAATAAAATGGCAAAGCCCAGAACTGTTTCCTTTCCCTGGCAGTGCTGGTTCCCACAAACAGCTGTGAGGTTGCAGACTTCAACTGGGAACGATCTCTGGAGCCCCAGTGATAAACCCAAGGTTTCCTTGTGTTGGGACACACGAAGTGGCTTTTTGTGGAGGCTCCATGGTCTGTGTGTCATCCCCACTGAGTGCTCTCAGAGCATCACTGGATCCCAGTACCAAAGAGGAGCCCTGGGACTTTGCCTTTCTCTCAGAACTGGCCAAGCCTCTGCTGCAGTTTGGTCTGATCTTTGAGTGTTGGTTCTAAGTAGGATGTGGACCTTTTGCAGACAGAACAGAAGGGGACAGTGAGAAGTGTCAGACACCTGAAAACATGACTGTAAGAAGAGATTGAGGAGAGGGAGAAGAGGAATATCTGAGGACCTCAAGACTGAGAGGACAGGAAGGTACGACCTTTCAACAGTGTCCTCTGGAGAAGAAAAAGCAGCTGGATTTCTGTGTCAGTAAAGATTAGAACAAGGGCCATCTCAAAGTAGCACAAGAAAAATTCACAGCAGACATGTGGAAAGTCTCTGTGAAGCACTGAAGGGTGGCTGAGATGCTGCAGCCTCCAGTCCTCCAACTCTGGTTGCCTGTTCTGGAGGCCAGTTCTGCTGCAGTGCCACATGAAACCTTGGATGAGATCACAGTGAAGAGCTGTGAGAAGCCTCATCAAGGGAGGAGTCCATGTGTGTGTATTTGTGTCTATCAGGACACAGAGCCAGGAGCCTTGAGGCACGTGACATGTGAAACAGATCCTACAGCTGAGTTCTCCCATCCATGACACTTCTCTTTCAGTTTTGCTGTGCATTGGCTCATGGTGATGACCCCTCTGGGATTTATAACAAGCAAATCCAGGGAACTTTTCAGGAATACACAAGTCTCCTCTTTCAGCTGGGGGTCCATGGCTACCTTCTGGTTCTGTGTCCCCAGTTTGCTGAGGAGCATCCAAGGATGAAGAGGAAATATTGGAGAGTGTGACTTGGGAGAACAACCTGATTTTGCAAGGCCCATTCTCAAACCCACTTGAACAACCTGTGCAGAACCTGGCTGGGAAACATCTCAGGCAAAAAGAGGAAAAATTAATGGGTTATAAGCAACTAGAATATAAAGATTAACACTACATCCCAGTTCTGTCACTGACCTTCCCTGTCCAGTGGAACTGCCTGGAAGAATGTGGTGGTAGGAAGGAACTGAAGCCATTGTTTCCTGATTTATGATACACTGGAAATTTTCCAAGGAAAGGTAGTGAAATCCAACCCGTCACTCCTCAGACTGGTTCTGGTGTCCAACCACAGGGTATCTGCATGTTGTGATGCTGTAGGAAGGGTCCTGCAGATAAACAGGATGGGTTTGTACAGTGACATGTTGTGGCACTTCTTTTTAAGTCCAGCAGAATTTAGAAGCAGGAAGGAGGAGTTTGAAGTGAGACAGGGGCATTCAGTGCCCTGAGCTTGTCAGTCAACTTTTATCAAAGAAATAACGAGAGTTAAAATAACATTTTTGTGTTGAGAGGTGATTGAAGTTTGACAAACCCATCAAATCTCTATTTTCACCTTTGGTAGAGGTTTTTCTTATGAGTTAAATTATTCAGGTAGTGCAGATAAACAGAAAATAACACCTTCAGTGGATGAATAATACAACCCAAAACACAGGATGGGAGAGATGGCAAATAATCCATCATCTGCTACATTAATTCTTCTACTTAACAGTGGTATTCAAATGGACCAATTAATCTGCCTATACATCTCCTTCCTGAATGATCCAATCTGTCAATGGAAGCCAGGTGCAGGTCTGACTTTCCCATTCTTCCAGGAGCTCTCACTCTCCAGCTGTGGGGATGCTGGTTTTCCTAAAGACTTTTGGGCCAGCTGCAGAAAATGAAGGAAAAGAGTTATGAATATTCACAGAAACCTTTGTTAGCAGTGCCTGTGGACAGTGTGAGACCTTTCCAAGGAGTCTGAGAAACCATAGACTTGGAAATTACAGAATTAAGTTTGGAAACGACCTCCAAAATCACCAAGTCCAAACTTTGACCAACATTCTCATATCACAAAGTTCCACATCTTGTTTTTTGAGGGACTCTACCACCTCTCTGTGCAGCCCTTTCCAATGCCTGACCACTCTTTGTTGGATATTTCCTAATACCCAACCTGAACCTCCTCTGGCCATTTCTCCTTGTCCTGTCACTGGTTTCCCCCCCAGCTCCTCACAAGCTCCTTTCAGTAGCTGTGCATGAGGTTGTTGCCAAGCTCAGGCTTTCATGGAGCTTTAAACCACGGGCAAAATGTCACCCATGAGCTGCTTCCAACTCCTCCAGCCCATGGACAGAGGACCATCTGGGCAGCTGGACTGTGGTGGGACCTTCCCCCACCTGGGAGCTGTGTCCTCGGGATGGAGGAGCTCAGCTCTGGAACACACAGCCAAGCCCTGGGGACATGGCACAGCTCAGAAGCTGATTCTACACTTGGAATGCAATCCTTGGGCAGCTTTGCTCAGCCTCTCCTGATACATGGAAATGGCTCCCCTGCACCTGTCCTTAGTCTGGGCTTTTAGCCTTAGGCTTGGCTTTCCAAGAGCTGGTCTGTGTGGGAGTGGGGGCCTTTAGACAGAGTTTAATAAAGAAGCCCTGACATTGAGTCATAAGGAGCAGAAAGAATCCCCTAAACTCCTTCTCAGAGAAGAACCTGAGTGTGCCTGGATCCAGTCTTAGCCTCAGACTTTGTCAGTGGTTTAAATTTAAGGATTTATAGAGATGTGATTGAACCACTTTTCCTCACAGCTTTTAATGATGGCAAACTGAGAATTATATAAAATGAATCATTTATTATTACAAATGATCAGACAAAGGATCTCAATCAGAATTATTGACTACACAAGTATAAGAGGGGATAATGCACTAGATTGAAGCAATTAGGGAAGCGATTACAGTAAAGCTATCAAAAAGAGAGAATTATTAAGTAGAGATTTGATGTAACCCACCCAGACCAGTGATCATGGGGAGATCTTTTCTTTCAGCCTTGAGGAGAATCCTTGGAGGATGTCCCCACACAAGGAAGGAATCTCTATTCATGCACCAAGAAGGGTTGTATCAGAAGAACCTTCCTGTATGAAAGGACTGGACTTTTACAGTTATGAAGTGATTGATTGCCAGTCATATATTCCTAGTTTATCTGTCAAATCCTGCTTCCCAAAGCAGGGTGTATGCTTGGGTCAGTGGACCAGGCTGGTTTTAGGTCAGTTCCACGCCAAACCCAGCCCTTTGACCCCAGCACAGCTCCCCACAGGCACTGAGCACATTTTGGGGCCTGGCAGAGTAGAGCATCCCATCTCACCCACCCTGGGTGCCCGTGGCTGATGGGGCCACCCCTGGCATGGGAACCCTCTGAAGAGGGGACACAAGAGCAGGGCCAGCTGGGCTCAGGAGCAATTGATCTCAGGGTCAATTGATCTCAGGGTCAATTCAATTGATCTTGGGATCAGTTGGTCTCAGGATCAGTTGATCTCAGAGTTTGTTGATCATAGAGTCGGTTGTTCTCAGGATCAATTGATCTCAAGGTAAACTGATCTCAGGATCAGTTGATCTCTGGATCAGTGGATCCCAAGATCAGTTGATCTCAGGATCAGTTGATCTCAGGGTCAGTTGATCTCGGGGTCAGTTGCCCAGCTGCTGAGCACCATGAACTTCTCTTTTGTGAATCCTGTTCTGCTTAAGAACTATGTAACACAATCCATAAAACCACAAAAAACCTCAAAACCAAAAAAAACTCTCCTTAATTCTGCAAGTGAGATCATGACTAATCATCAGTATTTAATCATCTCACAAATTATTACAACTATGAGAATATTAAATATATTTCTTTCCAGTACTGTTAAGTTATATGATTTTTAGAAAGAGCTGTCTGATGTTCAGTGTGTTCAATATAAACCTAATTTTTTTAAGCAGAGGGTTAATTTTTTTAAATAATAGCAAGATATATAAGGGGCTAAGACTGAAAGTACAAATCAGGTATAAGCGGAAGCCTCAAAACCTCCTTTTTACAAAACCCCTCATGTTCCTTTAATTTGAATTTCTTATGTCTTTTAAAACCCAGTTTCTTGGCTGCCGAGGCAGTAACTGGGTAAAGGGGTGTTAGGAGTGTTCTGGCAGCACTTGCTCTGGATTATTTTCCACACTCTGTGTCAGTTCAGGGCACAGCAATGAGGTGATTTTGCCTTTCCCCACCTTTCCCCAGAGCTGCTCTCAAGTCTGATGGATCTGGGGTGTTTTAAGTTATGGAAATATTTTAAAACATGAGGAAATCTTTTTTTTTTTTTAAGAATGATTTCTTTAAAAACTGAGGAGAAGAAAACATGGTGATAGTATATGTGTTTGGGGTTTTTTTAGATTTTATAACACTTACAAAGCAACACCTAAACTTGAGGCCAGTTTGACCAGCTGGTGTCCTTAGAATATTTGCCTTTAGTGATGAGAGCAAGTGTTTAGTCCCTTTGCAGCAGCTTGTTGTGCTGTGTCTGGCACTGGGAGATGCCTTGGGTGCAGCAGCAGTGACAGCACCCCCTTGCAGTTGTTCTTTTCCCTGAGGACTCAGCCCATCCTCTGGGCACTGAGGGTTTCATCTCTTCCACGGGTCTCCTCGTTGTCTCTTTCCAAAGATTCCCTGTTCCCTCTGATGCTTCTCTGGCACCTCCTGAGCTTCCCAGTGTTGCTCTGAGATGGAAAGCAGAATTCCTCTTTCAGAGCCAATGTTGTGTTTCCTAGAGCTGTGGGGGAATGGGAGAAGTTTGCAGTGTGATCCCACGGAGCTGCTGCCACAGCAGCTCCACATCAACTGTTCTGACTTTGACAAGAAACTGCCAAAGAAAACTGAAGTGCTAAAGCAAGTTGTGATTCTGTGACTCACAAAGCATTTTCCCTGAGAGAACAATGATCCTTGACATGGTGTGAAGAGCCCTGTTTTGCTGGCAAAGTCTCATTTTGAGGTAGAAACTCAAGCCCCTGTGTTTCCATCAGAGGGGATCGTGGCGTGGGTTACAAAGCCAGCATTTGGAGTCCTGCAGCCCTTTGGATCATATTTCATTTTGACCAGTGTTTTTTGTCTCTCTCAATTTCCATGACAACTCCAAGTGACAAATGTGCTCTTCATTATGTGGACAAAAATAGCCCCATTGCACAGGTTGATGTGCAGTTCCCATCTGCTGCCCCAACGTGCCATTCCTGCTTGGAAACACTGATATGCCAGTGTTGGACTAAGTTCCTTGGAAAAATTCCCAGCAGAGGTATTGAAAAGCAATTAATATTCACAGAAAGATTACTGATTAAGATAACTTTCACTCCACTGGCTTTTAAATAGCAGCATCTCTTATTAATGCCATCACTCCTAATAAATGCAATTAAAATTGTTGACTAATGAAAATTTTAGTGTTAATTTATATAATACAGACTTTTTCCTTGCAATTAGAGCTTTCTTGATTCTCTAACATGTTGTTCAGAGAGGGAGCGAGGGAGAGACACTATCATCCCTGATTACACGTCTGTCATTTGGTAAGAAAAAAGCAATTTTTCAGAGTCTCCCTTGTTAACATCAACCAGGAGACTTCTTGAAGCCGCAGCAGCCAAAGTCCTGAAGTGATATTTTAAGTAAATCACATCAAAAGTCAATAGTGATGTTTATATAAGCACTTCACTGAGAAGCCACTGAATTCAACATTTGCCATTGTTGTGCTCAGTTTTGAGAGGTGCAGTGAATGCATTTATTGCTGCAAGGACCAAGGTTTGGCAGCTCAGAATATTCCACCATTCCTGGATTTTCAGTTCCTCATGTTCTCTGCTCTGGTTTCTGGTTTTTCACAGGGTAAGGCACTGAATTTGGAGAAGTCCTTTTGTCCCTGACATTTTTCCATGTTAATGCAAATCCACACATGGAAACAACAGCTGTTGAATCACTCACACTCTTCATGGAATCTTCCAGATCCCTGGGAGCTTGGCGTGGGGATGGGCAGTGCCAAGCTGAGTCAGCCCAGGCTGTGGCACTGCAAATACTCTGCTCTTACAAAAGGAAACAGCCTCAAGTTGCTTCAGGGGAGGTTTAATTTGGATATTAGGGAGGATATTAAGTTGGACTGGGCTTGGAGCAACCTGGGATAGTGGAAGGTGTCCCTGCCCATGGCAGGGGGTTGGACTGAGATGAATTTTGAGGTCCCTTCCAATCCAAACCATTCTGTGATTCTGTAAGCCCCGTTGCTAAAGATGTGAATTCATTTTTTATCAGAAGCCCCTTTTTCTGACATCTTCCTTCTTTCCCTTCACTCTGTGATTACATTCAGGCTGTTAGAAAGACCAGATTTTCTACTGCACACCTTCTCAGTGGGAAGCCTTTCCCAGAGGAAAAGCAAGGTTGTCCTGCAGTTTGTAAAGCACAGTGGCCTTCAGTGTCTTCTGCCTTGTTGGCAGCAGCATCACATCCAAAGCCATCTCTCACCCCTCTGCCAGGGCACATGTGTGGCTTTCAAAGCCCTGGGCAAATTTGATCTGAACAAGGTGTGACACCAGCGTTTTTCAAGGAGCTGTCTCCTGAAGCTGAGTGGGATGAGAGCTGGAGCACTGGTGGTATGGAACATCCCTGCCAAGCAAGAAGCTCCTGCTTCTGTCTGACTGTGCCCTTCAGTTCCTACAGAAAACAGCTCATTCACTTTTATCCTTCCCTTGTGTTTCCCACTTCATGTTCATCCTCTCACACCTTCAGATTATGCAAAACTCCCTGGAGATGTTTGTTTCAGTGAGAATTTTACTTGGCTCTAGAAACCTTGTGAGCTGTGCCACCACTTGTATGAGAGACAATTTGGATTCTTTCCTTCTCTGCAGATATTTAGAGTTGCCACTTTCTAGCTACAAAATCTAACTACATTTTCAGTGTAATTATAATTTATTTACTGCCTTGCTCAGCTGGTTTTGGGGACATCCTTCTGCCTGTTTTTGCTGCAGACTTGTAGCACTGAGAAGTTAATCTTTGTGTAATCTTGGCAAATACAAACCCGCTGCTGTGATTGCAGTGTGTTTGTTGGATTCCTGGCTTCGTGGTTACCAGGGCTGTGTGGGGAAGGCTCAGTGTTGTGGCTTCACAGTGTGAGCTCCACACTGAAGAAGAGAGGGATGTGAAAAAGAGAACGGGGAGAGGAAAACTAATGGATGTCAAAGATGATGCAACCCATGGCAGGGAGATGGAACGAGATGATCTTTAAACATCTCTTCCATCCTAAACCATTTTGTGATTCTATGCATATAATTAATATTCCAACTATGAAATCCCTTTAAAAAACCGTTTTGGTGAGTGTGGCTTGTCTGAGTCTCTGTTTAGCTTTGGATACTGAGCACCTTGGATACCAAAACATATTTTTCCAGCACCTCTTGTGGGTTTTGCTGTATAGTTCTCCTTGTTTCTGTGGAATCAGTGAGGAGACTGTGGACATGCAGCTCACAGGAATGCCAGCAATGTGCTCTCCTGTTAGATATGGACTTCAAACTTCCAGCTCCATCCAAATCAGGCATTTCAGGGATAACTGGCACTGGCAGGTCCTTGTCACCTGAGATTTTTCAGACCTGGTTTCCAAACAGAAGAGATTTATTCGCTGTTTGGGTAGTGACAACTACATGGTGGCTGGTTCTTTCATCCTTTCCTGTGCTGTCCCTTCCAAACTCCCGTGTCAGTGGTGCCCTGGCTGGGGAGGGGCAGTGCAGAGATGTGGGTGAGGCACAAAGAAGGCTGGATCAGGTGCAGCATGACTTCAAAGCTGATGTACTGAGGGGAGCCTTGAGAGAAGACCTTCCACAAGTGTGAAAATCTCCTCAGTTCTACTGTCCTGTGGCCTTGGAAATGGGCTGTGTTCATTGCTGGCCCTGTGATGATCTGCTGACCACAGAGTTGGGAGAAGGAGAATCAGCTAAGTCTGGTCTCGGGGACATGATGTGACTTTTGGGAATGGTTCTGTACAGGGCTGTGGGTCCTCCATGAAACTTGTGTGTCCCTTCCAACTCAGCATATCCTGGGATTCCATGGACCTGGTGGGTTTTTGGCTGTAGTTCCCAGGCTCCAGCTCTGACCCTTCTGGTGGAGCAAAACATGAGCAGCCCATAGTGGTAGAGAAACAGTTTAGAGACACAAAGGATTGTTATTCTTGAACCTTCCTTGATTTTTTTCCAGGCTCTCTCATCCATGGAGGAATTCAGAAACCTGGACCGGGATATCGAAGGGTCTGCAAAACGCTGGAAGAGATTTGTTGAATCCGAGTGTCCTGAAAGGGAGAAGTTCCCCCAGGAGTGGAAGAACAAGTCACCCCTGCAGCGCCTGTGCATGATGAGAGCCCTGCGGCCCGACCGCCTCAGCTGCGCCCTCAGGTGGGACCTGGCTCTGTCCCGGGGGCTCCTCCCCATCAGGAAGGGGAAATTCTGTTTTTCAGGCAACAGGAGTAATTCAGGAATATGTTGGTTATTGTAGAATGTGAGTTCTGCAGTGTGGTTTCCTGTCAAGGAGTCTGTGAATGAGCCGTCAGGTAACTGAGGGTGGGCAGGCCCTGGCACAGGGTGCCCAGAGAAGCTGTGGCTGCCCCATCCCTGGAAGTGTCCAAGGCCAGGTTGGAGCCACCTGGGATAGTGAGAGGTGTCCCTGCTCATGGCAAGGGGTGAAACTGCATGGACTTTGAGTTCCATTCCTACCCAAACTGTTCACAGAGTCCCAGAACCTGCTGAGTTGGAAGGGACCCCCAAGGACCATCCAGTCCAGCCCTCAGCCCTGCACAGGCCCATCCCCAAGAGTCCCCCCTGTCCCCAGAGGATCATCCCAACCCTCCTGCAGCTCTGGCAGCCTTGGGGCTGTGCCCACTGCCCTGGGGAGCCTGGGCAGTGCCCAAGCCCCCTCTGGGCAAAGAAGAGCCTTGGCCTGAGATCCCCCCTGACCCTGCCCTGACACAACTCCAGCCCATTCCCTGGGCTCCTGGCCCTGGTCCCCACAGAGCAGAGCTCAGGCCCTGCCCCTCCTCTGCCCCTGCCCAGCAAGTTGTCCCTGCAAGGAGGTCTCCCCTCAGTCTCCTCTTTTCCAGCTGAACACACCAAGTGCCCTCAGCTGCTCCTCACACCCTTCCCCTCCAGGCCCTTCCCCACCTTCCTTCCCTCCTTTGGACTCTCTCTCTAAGAGCTGTTCTGTAATTCAGTGATCTCTAAACTCTGCAAGACAATCAACAAACATTCAATTGAGGTGGAATTTCTTGCTTCTAGACATCCAAAGCAACAGACAGGCCAGGTCACAAGTGTTATACATCTGCTGGAGTCTTTGGGTGATCAACACAACATCTAGAGTTCAATATCATGGCTTTTAGTTCCTTTTTGGCCATTCCTTTAACACCAGAATAAAGTGTAGAAATAAAAGAAAGTCTTACAGAGGTTTTCTCTCTTTTTTCCCTGTAAAATGTAAAATTTATGTGCTGCTGGTTCTAAAACTTGTAGTTGTGAATTATGTAGTGAAGGCAACTGGGCGAGACTAAACTTCTCCAAGTTATGCAAAAGCAACACATTTGTTCCAGGAGAAACTTAAGGTCATTCACTCCATGAGGATTTGGGTTTTTTTCTTCTGTGTCCTGGTAGTCAATATTTTGACATTTCTCTGATGTCTCTCATGCTCCTGCCTCTCCAGTAGTTTCTATTACTGCACCACCTTGCATGTGAATGTAGCTGGGTTGTTACTGTGCATGAACTAGAGCTGTTTGTGCTTTAAAGTTCACAGAAAAATGCAGACAGAGCTGAGTGAAGTCTCCCCATGGTCAATGTTATTATGTTTTATTAGAATAAATACTATAATTTTTCATAATCATTATAATCTAAACCATCTTCTTATTCATTTCTTACTCTTCTGGCTGGATTTTTCCATGTGCCATTCAGCTGAAAATATTGTTGTTTAGCTTGAGCAAAACAAGCTCTTTTTTTGGGGGATTTTAAGTGCATATTTCATTTAAACAAGTTTAATCCCTTTCCTTCTTACTCACACGGCTCAGAAATAACTGGAACAAATTTCAGCCCCTTTCATATCTCTCTCTTTTATGAAAAGGGAATCCAAGTTCAAAAGCTTGGCTGGATATTTTTAGGGTCTGGGCACATCGAGCTTTTTTGTTTGCACACGAGTATTTAGATGGTTTTTATGGTTTGTTTCTTATCTAGAAGGGGGTTAGAACACAAAAAAGTGCAAACAGCAACAATTCACAGCACCTTCCCCAGGACTTTGGAGATGTGATTAAAATTCTTCTTGAAATACAGGACAGACGGACACAGGACAGACACAAGGCCCAAACGGCTTAAGAAGAGAAATCGCACACCTCAAAGGCAAAGACAGTCGAAATGTGTTTGACTTGCTGGTCCCTCCTGGACAGAATCGTGCTCCTCAGACCTGCCTTCAGCCACAGCCTGACTCAGATGAGAAGGAATTTGCCATTCCTGAGATCCAGCTCTCAGGAAATGCAGTGATCTGTTCATCTGTTCTTCTCTTGTCAGCCAGCAAGGTCCAGTGCTGGGATGTCAGAAGGAAAAGCTCTCTCTGGATTGGGTGGAACAACACAACCAGCATTCCCAGGAGCCCCCACACAGCAGGCACAGGACAAAGTTCTCAGAATCCCAGATTACGCTGAGTTGGAAGAGACTCCCAAAGATCATGGAGTCCCACCCTCAGCCCTGCACAGGCTCATCCCCAAGAGTCCCCCCCTTGTCCCTGAGAGGATCATCCCAACCCTCCTGCAGCTCTGGCAGGTGCTGTGATCACCTCCCTCGTGTTGTGTCTGTGACCCCTCAAAAAGCAGGATCCTGTGGAGAACTGGGCACCTGATGCTCTGCCCATGGGGACGTCCCTCTTCACATCCCTCCTGCTGCCAGTGGTGGTTCAAGTTTAGAAACCAGATTGTTTTGCAGTCCTCACCTTGCAGGTGTCTTCCTTCTGTGTATCAGTTACAGCAATCTGTCAATATATCAATCTGCCAACATTAAACACCTTGCTGGTGATCAATGGACATCATGACCAGTCCAGACCTTCCCGTCTCTCTGGGGTTCTTGACAAGAACTTGAGTGTATTTTAGGAGTCAAGGAGTAACTTGATGGTTTAACACAGATGCCCAGGGATATTTTAGGTGTCCCACCTCATTTTCAACTGCTGTTCAGAAAGGTGTGAGACACTTTATGTCCCATGTCATGTGTGCCAGCTTCTTGATGATATTGTAGGAAGATCTTTGATATTTAAAATGATCAATCCTTGTACAGGCTTCATGCATTTCCCTGCCTGGGAAGTTCATAACAGATCCCGGGGATATTTACAGAGTCTGTTTCATTCTCTAAGCCTGAGGAATCAACAGGAGAAACCACTCTTACCACAAGTCACTCCTTAGAGCTTTGATGCCAGCACTGCACCAAAAACTGTAATTTCCTCAAGAAGGATTTTCCATTGTAAGTTCTTATTTCATCATTCAGTCTTCCTGAGGATTATAAACAAAAAGCTTCTTGCAACAACTTGTGCTCCCACTCTTCCACATCCATGATGAGGTCAGACCAGTCCAACAGCCATGGAAAAAGTGTGACTTGGTCATGGAAAGTCCTTCCAAAGGCTGGTGCTTCTGCCTTAGAGAGAGTCCTTGGAAACAGGAATAAGAGCTCTGGCAGACTGTAGTGGTTTAACTCGGGTTGGATGTCAGGGACTCACTACAGCCACTCTCTCACTCCCTCTCACCCAGTAAGAGAGGAGAGAGGATATAACAAGAAGTTTTGTGAGTTAAGGACTATAACAGATTTTTTGCTAATTACTGTCACAGGCAAACCAAGACTTTGTGTGGGAATAACAGTCAGGTTTATTACTAACAAGGTCAGAGCTTAAGAGGGAGAGACAATAAGGGACACCTTTTACCCCCCACCCCCTCCTTCTTACATCCAACCTGCTCTTCCGCAGCGGTCAAGGGAAGAGGCGAGGTGGGGGGGAGGTGTTGCTGTGGTCAGCTGCTGTTCTCAGCCGCTGCTTGGGGAGAGGAGTCCTTCCAGCCATGGTCCCATCCCTCACAGGACACAGTTCCTCTCACAAACTGCTCCGGCGAGAGTCCATCCCATGGGCAGCAGCCCTTCACCCACAGCTGCCACATGGCTGACATTCCACAGGGTGCAGTCCCTCAGGCACAGGCTGCTCCAGCGTGGGCCCCACGAGCCACGCATCCTAACAGGAGAATCCTACTCCAACGTGGGCTCCTCTCCCCACAGGCTACAGTCCCCTGCCAGGACCCAGCTCCACCTTGGGTCTCCCACGGTCTGCAGCCTTCCCCAGCATCCACCTGCTCCGGCGTGGCTCCTCGACGGGCTACAGGTGGATCTCTGCACTCCTGTGGTCCTCCATGGGCTGCAGGGGCACAGCTGCTTCACCATGGTCTTCCCCATGGGCTGCAGCTGGATCTCAGCTCCAGTGCCAGGAGCATCTCCTCCCCCTCCTTCTCCACTGACCTTGGTGCCTGCATTGTTGTTCACAAGTTCTCACTCTGCTCTTCTCTGGCAGCCATTTTCTTTTCTTTTTAACTTTTTTTTTTCTTTCTTTCTTAAAGATGTTATCACAGAGGCGTTCTTTCAACTGTTGATTGTCTTGGCCTTGGTCAGCAGTGGACCCAGCCTGAAGCTGGCTGGCACTGGCTCTGCTGTACATGGGGAAAATTCCAGGAGTTTCTCGAAGAAGCCTCACCCTCAGCCCTCTCGCTGCTACCAAAACCTAGCCACAAAAAAACCCCAATACACAGATGGTGCCACCAGCCATGGTTATGGCACTTACATGGACTCCTCAGATAAAGGCGGGGCAGAGGAGGGGCAGGGCCTGAGCTCTCCTCTGTGGGGACCAGGGCCAGGAGCCCAGGGAATGGGCTGGAGTTGTGTCAGGGCAGGGTCAGGGGGGATCTCAGGCCAAGGCTCTTCTTTGCCCAGAGGGGGGTTGGGCACTGCCCAGGCTCCCCAGGGCAGTGGGCACAGCCCCAAGGCTGCCAGAGCTGCAGGAGGGTTGGGATGATCCTCTGGGGACAGGGGGGACTCTTGGGGATGGGGCTGTGCAGGGCTGAGGGTTGGACTTGGATGGTCCTTGGGGGTCCCTTCCAGCTCAGCATATCCTGGGATTCTGAGGTTCTGTGAGCACAGCCCTCCCTTTCTTGCACGTGTGGTCCTCTTCAAAGCCTCCCACTCAACATTAGTTGTGTTTCCCAGTCCCCAAGGTACCGTTTCACAAGGCTGAAATGTGATGTAAAACAAGAATGTTGCGACCTCAGATCTGATGGACTTCTTTAAATTTTATGAACTGAAGCTTTCTAGCAGCAATTTAGCAAATCTTGACCCAGAACAGGAAAGTCTACTTGAAAGAGGTACCAAAAAAAGCGGAAGCTCTTTTTTTGCAATCCCTCAGGTGTTTCAATTCCAGCTGCCTTTCAGCAGTCCTTGAAGGAGCCTCTCAGCTCTCTTAGAAAGCGGCTGCCTTCAAACAGCCTGACTCATGTATCTCCACTCCAGCAACATTCCTGGGCTTTGGCTATAATATTCCTACCTTTGAATCAGTGTTCAGTGTATCTTCTTTTTCTGAGGTGGGATGTGAGAAGGCCTCCCTGGGGGATGTTCTCCATACTCTCTGTTCTGCTCAGGCAGCTGCTGTGGAGCTGAACGTTCTCCTTTTCACTCTGTCATATTTTTCTTGTGACTCTCCTGCCAAGGCTACACACACCAGGTATTCTCAGAGCTTTCCCTTTTTAGCTTTCTAGATCAAGGTAATTTTGTGGATCATCTGGACTTTTTATGACTTGGTGCTTCCTCTGGAATACTGTTGGGATTGCAAAGCACATGGCAGGTTCCTGTAGCTTCACTTATTTCTTCTCACTTGAGATACCCAAGTCAAAATCAGCTAGTGCTTGAACTGCCACTCTCAAAGAGCCTTGGACTGGCAGTTCTTACACTTCTGCCTTCTCACTTCATTTGTCAGGAATGAGGGTGCCATGTGTCATCCCACCCTGTACAGTGTGCCAGACCTTGCTCCTGAGGGATAACCCTGGAAGCCCAGCCTGCAGATCCTCTCCACAATTATGTCATGCCCATTTTCTTAATTTAGTTTCTCATTTGTTTGGATCAACAAAATCAAAACTAATTGGAGCACAGGTCTGATAAGGAGCAGCTGACGGAGCTGGAGGGGCTCAGCCAGGAGAAACAGACCCTCAAGGGGGGACCTGGAATTCTCTGCAACTCCCTGACAGGAGGGAGGAGTCGGGGTGGGGTCAGGCTCTGCTCCCAGGGAACAAGGCACAGGAGGAGAGGGAAGGGCCTCAGGCTGGGCCAAGGGAAGTTTAGACTGGATATTAGGGGGAAAAATTCAATTAAAACGTTGTTACCCCTGGCACAGGCTGCCCAGGGAGGTGATGGAGTCCCCATCCCTGGAAGGGCTCAAAAAACTTGTGGATGTGGCACTTGAAGACAAGGCTGAGTGCTGACCATGGTGGTGCTGGTTGAAGGTTGGACATGATAGTCTGGCAGGCCTTAATGATTCTGTGATTCAATGATAATTAATTATTTGCAGGGAATCTGCTTTTTCTGAACAATTGTAGACTGGCAAAACTTTTTTCTGTCTGGCAGGGATTTTGTAGAAGAAAAACTGGGCAGTAAATTCGTGGTTGGGAGATCCCTGGATTTTGCAACAACCTTTGAGGAATCTGGGCCTGGAACCCCAATGTTTTTCATCCTGTCCCCAGGTGTGGACCCACTCAAGGATGTGGAGAAACATGGTAAATAAATCCTGTCTCTAGGCATAGCACAGCATTGCTCTTTATCTGCTGCATAATTATCTTAGCATGACATTCCTGTTTTGTTTTGGTTTTTCTTCCTCATCTCTTTGAAGATAATGAAGTAATCTGTTAAAAATAGATAATTGTGAGAGGATTGGGTTTTGGGTTTTGATTTGATTGTTTTTCTTAATGTTTTTTGCATTTTCATCCAAAGTTTAAATTAAACTTGTCTCCTTCCTGCATTGCCTGGATTCCCAGCGTAGTTCACACTGCAAAGATCTCCGATCTGGGTCTGTGCTCAGCCCAGAATTTGCATCAGAGGTGCCCAACATGCTGTCAGACAGCTGCTTGTGGCAGGAAAGGTTGAACCAGAGAACCCTTGAGGTCCCTTCCAACCTGCTATTCCATGATTTTATGAGAACTAAAAATAAGGAACAGCTCCCTATAACAGATTGCTGTTGGTGGCAAAGTTTCCAATTTTTATTCCCATCCTTGCTGATGTGGATGGTCAGATGGAGAGCTGTCAGCTGGCTCCAGAGCCAGAGGGGCTCCTATACGATCCCAGAATCCAAGCTGGAAGGGACCCCCAAGGATCATGGAGTCCAACCCTCAGCCCTGCACAGGCCCATCCCCAAGAGTCCCCCCTGTCCCCAGAGGATCATCCCAACCCTCCTGCAGCTCTGGCAGCCTTGGGGCTGTGCCCACTGCCCTGGGGAGCCTGGGCAGTGCCCAACCCCCCTCTGGGCAAAGAAGAGCCTTGGCCTGAGATCCCCCCTGACCCTGCCCTGACACAACTCCAGCCCATTCCCTGGGCTCCTGGCCCTGGTCCCCACAGAGCAGAGCTCAGGCCCTGCCCCTCCTCTGCCCCTGCCCAGCAAGTTGTCCCTGCAGGGAGGTCTCCCCTCAGTCTCCTCTTCTCCAGCTGAACACACCCAGTGCCCTCAGCTGCTCCTCACACCCTTCCCCTCCAGGCCCTTCCCCATTTCATTCCCTCCTTTGGACACTCTCCAATGGCTCAATATCTTCCCCATACTGTGGTGCCCCAAAGTTGCCCATGTGCAGAATTTACTCTGGTTTTCAGCCCCCCTGTAGAAAATTTACCATTTTCCATCTGGACGTCCCTCTGGAGCAGAGGGGACAATGCCTTTGGACACTGGGCTGCCCAACGTTGCCTTTCTGTTCATCAGGTGTCTTTCCTCCTTCTCCAGCAATGTGCTCCACATATATCCAAGGCCATGACTTGATCCCTGATGCTCCTATGCTCTGTTGTCTATTCAAACTGTGTATTTAAACTGTATTCAAAGGCAGCAATACAAGAGCTGCTGGCTGGTGTTTAACAGGCTGCTCTCAGGACTAAACATTATCAAGCCTGGCGGCCGTGGCTGAGAGCAGTCCCTCTGAACTCGGCCAGCCCCTAAGGGACTGGTGTGAGAATACTGATCTATGAATTCTTTTTCCTCTCTACAAAACATTCCAGAATCATGTTTGAGTCCATCTTTACCCACATTCCCATAAGCATCTGTCAGAGCTTTAAAAGGCTGGAGCAGCCTCTGCCACAGGCAGCCCAGCTCATGAGGAATTCCTGGGCTTTGCCTTGTTTTTCAGGCTCTTTCTGTCCCCAGACCAGGTGTCATTACTTCAAACTGAAGGAACCGACTCCAGAAAGCTCCTGTGATGGGCCTGGCTTCCCTTTCCTTTCCCTTTCCCTGTGAAATCATCCATTGGTGATCCTGTCTCTAACTGTGTTATTTTCTTGTATGGGAAATGAAGCACTAAAATCCAACCAGGAGTGGTTTAATTGGAATTGTAAAGATGAGTGTAGCTGAGCACCTGGGGTTAGTCAGTCAGAAAAGTTACAGCAAGAAAAAGTGAAAAAAAAATGTAATGAACTCATATCATTGCTACAGAGCAGCTGCACTGGCCCTCAAGCTGCCTCACTGGAGCTGGGTTGGGCTCATTACTGATACTATCTCTGTCCTTCATTAGATTTTATTAAAGTGCAAGCTTGGCCAAATAACTCCTGGGAATGGAATTTGGCTTCTTCCAGAAGCTGCTCATGGGACTTTTCCTTGGGAACATGGGGAGTGCCCTGGGTGACACTGGTGGCTCCAAAAGCTTCCCCACGTGCTGGGGCAGCCTGACTGTCTGTCCCCTTCTCTGCAGCCAGAGCAGCCTCTCCACTGTCCCCCTGCAGTCCTGGTGCCATCTGTGAAGTGGAAATAACAACTTGTATTCATTTATTATGAATCTGGTCTGGGGGAGTGCCCTGCCTGCTGTGATTTGCCCTTTCTTGAGAGTCTTGAAGGCAGAGGAGGAGATGAGAGGCTTTCAAAGTTGGTAGCAACCAGAGATGGTGGGAAAGAGAACTGGAAACTAAAATATGGGGAGAGATGGATCCCAGGGGGCTGTGGGAAGGCTGAGCAGAGAGCTTGGGTTTGGATGTTTCTTTTCCTTATGGATTTACCTGTCTCCAATCTTGTACCATGAGACAGTTCCTGACTCTTGCAAGACAAATCTTTTCCTTGTTTTCCTATAAAACATGCCTGTTTTTAGCAGAATTTGGGAATGAGGGGTACACTGTCTGCAGGAAGGCAAACCTGCAGGTAGAGATAAGTGGAGGCAATCCCAAGGGATCAGCGCGTGGGGATGGATGTGTGTCGTGGCTCCCTGGCTGAGCCAAATCCATCCTGTGGGATGTGGGGATGTTTATGGGGTTGTTTCCCCCTGGCAGCAAAAATTTGGGTTTGTCTTCTGAGGAGTAGCAGCGGAGCGAGCTGGATCCAGGCACCTGCTTCTCCTGTGAGATGCAGAGCAGCCGGTGTCCTCCATCCCTGCGTGACAGATGGATTCAGAAAACCAAACAGATCTTTGGCCATGATGACCTAAAGGGTATGAGGCACTGGGATGTTACAGGGAAATCAGGGGAGTCCAAAGCATCACCACAGACTAAATGAAGAAATGCTAAATAGCTGCCATCCTTCCTCCAGAGCAGGGTAGGAAATGAGATGGATTTTGGGAATCCTAGCCTGCATGTGCAGAGGACAGTGGGAGATGGCTCCTGGAGTCTCCCTTCCCATGGGATTTGCTGCTCTCACACACACACTGGGGGGCATCCAAAGGCAGCTCCACACCTCCCAAAGCCTGTGATGATCCCTGAGAAATCTGGAGGGTTAACTCCAGATCCAAGACATACAGGGGACCTTTTTTGCGGCCACAGGAAGATCACACAGATTTCGTTCCAGCTGCCTTCTCAAAACCAAATGTGTTCCAACCTCCCTGCTGCACCCAACCCACATTACAAGGGCATTTCCCCACCTGCTGGGTGTGTTCAAGCCAAGTTCAGCGGCAGGAAAAGCTTTTAATTTCTCATCACTGTAAAAGATGATTTGACACGAGGTTGCAGGGCAATAATGTTCTTTACACAAGAAGCACGTTGTGAAAAGGTACTTTTGTGTTGATGCTGTGCTGCAATTAAAAGAGGTGGGAAGAAGCTGCTGCTGTTCAAGTGCTTGGGCAAGGAGTGGGTGAGAGCCAAGAGAATGAGACAACAGAATTGTTTTTTAGAAGTGTGATGGCTCTTCTCTGAGGGTTTTGGAATGCGGGAGCTCTGCTCAGTTGTGCTAAACTCCCTGTTTGTTTTTAGGGAAGAAACTTGGCTATACATTTAACAACAACAATCTCCACAACGTTTCTCTTGGACAAGGCCAAGAGGTCATTGCTGAACAAGCTCTGGATCTGGCTGCAAAGGAGGGTCACTGGGTCATCCTTCAGGTAAGGGGGTCACTGACCAGTCCTGCCCTGCGCCCAGGCTGATCCCTTTGTGAGAATCTGCTGAGCTGGAAGAGATCCCCAAGGATCATGGAGTCCAGTCCTCAGCCCTGCACAGGCCCATCCCCAAGAGTCCCCCCTGTCCCCAGAGGATCATCCCAACCCTCCTGCAGCTCTGGCAGCCTTGGGGCTGTGCCCACTGCCCTGGGGAGCCTGGGCAGTGCCCAACCCCCCTCTGGGCAAAGAAGAGCCTTGGCCTGAGATCCCCCCTGACCCTGCCCTGACACAACTCCAGCCCATTCCCTGGGCTCCTGGCCCTGGTCCCCACAGAGCAGAGCTCAGGCCCTGCCCCTCCTCTGCCCCTGCCCAGCAAGTTGTCCCTGCAAGGAGGTCTCCCCTCAGTCTCCTCTCCTCCAGCTGAACACACCCAGTGCCCTCAGCTGCTCCTCACACCCTTCCCCTCCAGGCCCTTCCCCATTTCATTCCCTCCTTTGGACACTCTCTCAGGGCTCGATATCTTTCCATATATTCCTGTCTGGGCAGAAGGGACAAGGTGTCACCTGTGTGTCCAAAGCAATCCCCTTCTCTCTTGCAGCAATCAATACATTGCTTTCACCGGGCACTCTCAGCCTGGTTTCCTTCTCTTGGGTGCAGTTGTGGGGAGGCCTCTGAGGGGAGGTTGTGCTGCACTTCCCTGTGCCTTAATTTGCTCCATGAATAAATGAAGATCTCTGTCCTTCAGGGACACTGGACTCATTCTCTGCCTGCTGCCCAAAACTCACTCTGTATTTCAATGAGCTCAGGACCCACTCACTGAAGGAAAGGCAAAGTCTTTCTGCACTGGGGCTGGTTTCTTGATGCCTCCTGAACCAGGGAAGTGTTTCAATCTCATATCAGAACTCCACAAAATGCTTCAGAGCCTTTGAGAGTGTGGAGGGAGCTCTGTCTTTGTCAAGTGCTCTCTGGAGCCACTCATTTAGTGAGTGCTTGGGTTTGCTGATGTGCAGTGGGTGATGTCAGCTCTCATCACAGGTCTTGAGAACCCCTCTGATTTCCTTGATGTGGATTATATAAACTTGTATTATCACTGAATTGTTTGCATAAAATTAGACTAAGACAAAGCTTTGAGGCCTGATCTGAGCCTGCAGGCCTGTTTTTCAATTGAAATTAAATACCCTTGATATTTTTATCTTAATTTTTCCTTTTTTTTGTTTTGTTTTTTTTGTTAGAAGTTCCCTTTAAGGTAAACAATGCTGAGCTTCTGGTGAGCTTTTCATACGGAGGGGTGCAATACTGGAAGCTGCTTTGAGGTGATGAGGAAGGAAATATGTAACTTTTTGAACCCTGTTCTATTCAGTAATGCAAAATGAAGAGTTCTTTTCTACAGTGATGATGTGATGCTGTAAAGGAACCATTAGGAATGTCAAACACCATGTGTTGTTTCAGTGCTAACAGATGAGCACTGAGGGCCTGAAGGGTTTTTATTTCATCCATTCTCCTCTCGTCTGGTGGCCAGAGCAATCAGTAAGAGGTTTCAGCAGATACTGAAGGTTAAATCAGAAGAAATTGTTCCCTATGAGGGTGGGGGGGGCCTGGCACAGGGTGCCCAGAGAAGCTGTGGCTGCCCCATCCCTGGGAGTGTCCAAGGCCAGGTTGGAGCCACCTGGGACAGTGGGAGGTGTCCCTGCCCAGGGCAGGGGCTGGAATGAGATGGTTTTAAGGTCCCTTTTAACTCAAACCATCCCATGATTCCATTAAATTGGAAGAGCTGCAGAAATTAGATTTCTGTAAAAGAACAATGTTGATAGTTGGGATGCTGCTTTTCCAGCAACACCTTCCAGGTGTGACTGTCTGTGGTGGCTCAGAACAGGTTCCCCTGAGCTTGGAGAGGAGCTGAGCTCTGATGGAAACTGAGTGGGCTGAGCCCAGCAGTCACTCCTGGTCGCGGGGACAGACTGCCTGGGGGCACTGCTGGGGCTCCTCAGGGCCAGCCACATATCTGAGATTTCCTCTAGTGGAGTCACAAAGTGGTAACACTTCATACATGTAAATATTCCAGTTCTGTGCTGTGCTTGGTTTGGGATATAGGCAAGACTGACTCAACACAGGGATCAGAGCTCCTTGTGCCCTTGTTTCTGTAGTCACCTCCTGAGCAATCCAGGCCCTGAGGGCTCCACAGGGAGCTAGAGTCATGCCCTGTGGTCTTGGGACAGACCTGGGCACATCCAGCAGGAGTTTGGGGCAGGAACACCACTCTCAGCATTTGGAGGCTGGATCAGGCACCTGCAGTGACAGCAAAGCAACGGCACCTTATTGTCACCAGATTGGCCAAGCTGCTCCACTCCAGAGCCTGGCTCTGGGTCTCCCTTTGTGTTCCCATCTCCTCCCAAGGGCTGGAGCTTCATGGAACATGGGAAAGAGGGAGAGTGGCCTGAGGGGCCAGAGGTGTGTCCCCTACATTGACAGACAAGACCTCCCTGGTCTAACAACACTCCTTTAGGGTCAGTAGAATTCCACCTGCCATGAAATTGTGAATTAGAAAGTTGGACAAATCATTTTCCCAAGTCTTAAAATCTGCCCTCTGGTAAAATCACTATCGAAACTCATCCCAGCAGGAGTCAAAGGAGTGGTAAGGGTCCCACAAAGGATTCTCCTGCCACCTCAGCCAGAGGTGGATTATAGCAGGGGTTTGGCATGTGGTACTTTATTGGGCAAGATATTTCCTGCAAGGGTTTGTTTTGATGACAAATACCTCCCAAACAGTTTCAGGGGTGTTTGCACAAGATTTGGAGTGACACAGACAACTCAATTTACAAATGTGTCCCAGGATTTGTGGATAATAAAAGAGAGGACAGAGCAGATCTCACGAGGCACTCAGGGTAATTTTACCCAGATTAATTAAACTCATTATTTGAAGGCTGTATCCCACCCACAGGACAGTTTTACTCAGGCTTCCCATTTGTTTTTGAGCAGATAAAAGCAACTGTTTATTTTGTTTCTGTCTTTTGCTATCCTCTGAACAACAGCCCAGCTCATGTGAAGCAGAGCATCCCTTCCCCCCCTGGACTGGCTTTGTGCTGTTGACTCACACGCACCTTCTTCAAGACAAACACTTGAGATGATCATCTGGGTGGCTTTTCCACATGTAGTTCATTACTGGCCCTTGACTGGAGCCAGAAATAATGAGAGTCAAGTACTTTGAGCAATAACGAGTTGGAGAATTGGTTGTTAAAGGTTATTGAGATAGTTGGGAAGTTCTTATTGGATTAGAGAAGCAGGATCACTGTTGTGTTGGGAAGGGTTTCTGTCCTAGGGCCAGCTCCTTCTCAGTCCTTCTGACATGGGAGGAGCAAAATAAGGCAAAAAGCCTCCATGTCTGCCCTGGGAACTACAGAGTTTCTCAGCTCACTGTGAAAATGGCAATTTCCCTAAATGACTGATTTTATAAATCAGCAGAAGGGAAACAGCAGAAAGGCACCCAATCATCCATTTCCATCGGAAGAACATCACTCTCCCACTGGCAGGGCCTGGCCAGAGGTTCTTCCAGCACCACTGTTGTACCTGTCTGGTAGCTGGAGCTTTGCTAAGCCCATCACAGTCCCCACACTGCTGACACAGATGAGGAGAGAAGGAAGCCTACAGTTAAAACTACAACTACAGATGGTCCAACTGCAAACTAGGGGCTCCCAAGGTACAAGTGCAGCTATTTGAGGGAGAACTTGTTACCCAAGGGCTGCAGAGACAAACCCAGCACAGCCCAGCTGCTGCTCTCCCCTAAGTTGTTGGCATTGAAGAGCTGAGGCTGATCTTTGAGCCCCCAAAAAATCAATTTGATAGCAGGTCCAGCCTGCTATCCTTAGCAACAGTTCATAGGTTTGGAAGGCTTTAGAGCATACTAATTCTGGTCATAATAAAGGGAAAAAATTGGGTCTGATGCTTTCAACTCAGGTGTGGGCACCATCCAAGCACTCAGTGCTGAGTGTCCAATGTCACCCGTCAGAGGTACTTTGAAGGGCTGGTAAGGGCTGGTGGGAAGGGGGCAGTGGTGGAGTAGGACAGTGATGAAATGACACCTTAAACACCTGAAAAAGGTTTTACATAGATCTAGATCTTGGGCCTTCTGTTGGTTCCTCTGTGTTGCTAAACTCCTCAACTCTCAATTTGAGGCTGGATCGATGGATTAGTTGTCCAAAGCAGGATGATATCCCAGGACAGGATGGCAGGGGAATGCAGGTGTGGCACAGGCACCAAGTCTCCTGCAGACACCAAGCTTTCCATTCAGTCCAAGGGGTACCATTCACTTTGGAAGTGGAGACAGAGCTGATTGTTCCTCATGGCCAGTCTGTGTCCTGGGAGGCAGGAACAGCTGGATCCCACATCTGCAGATGGTGTGAGGGGCAGCCAGGCTCTGCCCTCTGCAGCTGGCAGTGGAACAGACACATCTGTCCAGTGATGGGGCTTGTTCAGCCTCCAGAAGAGATTTACCTGGGGATTCCATCCAACATCACACCTCATGGTAGGGAGGGAAGGCCACACTCCTCTCAGTGGTGTCTAGTGACAGGACAGGGGACAATGGGGACAACCTGAAATACAGGAATTTCCATTTAAACATAAGTACAGTCCTTTTTTGCTGTGTGAATGGTCAAACAGTGGAAGAAGTCTCCCAGAGAGTTTGTGGAGTTCTCGTCCTTGGAGAAGCCAAACCTGCAGTGCCTGACTCTGCTTTGAGCAGAGGGTGAAGGACCAGGTGATCCCAGACACATCTCCAACCCCGGGGATTCTGTGGTCTCTGCTTTCCCTCTACCAAGTCAGCCACGAATGTGGGGTTTGGGATGTGTATTGTCTCCTCTGTACAGGGAAGAAGGAGCTTTCCACTCCAGGCAGCACTAAGCTGTGTCTGCTGCATTTCCCTCTCTGTGACTACTCAAAAGCTTTTGCCAAGCCAATGCCCATCCCAGTCACCAAATGCGGTGTTTAGCAGCCTAATAGCAAAGGCACAGTGAAATGTGTTTACATGTGTACAGATGCCTGTCTGGGTGCACTGATGCAAGGAAAAGTTCAGATGTTAGATATTCCCAGTCTAATTGTAGTCTTCATTCATTAGCCAAAATGTCACTTCCCTCTCTTTGTGATTAAGTTAATTTAATTCTTGAGCATCTTTCCATTTTCATAGGTTGCTGCTTCACTGAGTCAGGTTCATGTTCTAAATTGGGTATCAGTGAGCTCCTGGAGCAAAACTGTGTGAGATTCAGGCACTGACAGAGCCCTTTGTACTGTGTCATAAATCCCAGGATCCCAGAGTGGTTGGGGTGGGAAGGGACCTCTGGAGATAATCTCCAGCCTCTCTGCTCAAACAGGGTCACCTGGAGCAGGAGACACAGATCACACCCAGGTGGGTTTGGAACATCCCCAGGGGAGGAGATTCCACAGCCTCTCTGAGCAGCCTGTTCCAGGGCCCTGGGACCCTCAAAGTCAAGAAGTTTTTCCTCATGTTCACATGGAACCTCCTGTGTGTCAGTTTGTGCCCATTGCCCCTGGTCCTGTCCCTGGGCTCAGGCTGGTCCATCCTCTGGCCGCCCTCCCTCGAGGTGTTTGCACACATTGATGAGATCCCCGCCCAGAGGTCTCTTCTCCAGGTAGAACAAGCCCAGCTCCCTCAGCCTTCCCTCAGCACAGAGATCCTCCAGTCCCCTCATCATCTCCACAGCCCTCACTGGACCCTGTGCAGTGGTTCCTTGTCATTGTGGGGAGCCCAGAGCTGGGCACAGCTTCCATGTGCAGAGCAGAGGGGCAGGATCCCCTCCCTGACCTGCTCTGGTGGGAGGTGTCCCTGCCCAGGGAAGGGGTTGGAAGGAGATGATCTTTAAGGTCCCTTTCAACCCAAATCATTCTGGGATTCTGTGACTGTGGGAGAGGCTCAGAGGGCATTAAGGGCCTCAGAGAGGGCTCAGGCAGTGCTGCCTGCAAGGGTCAGACTGTTCTTCCCTGTCAAATGTGTCCATGGAGTGAGGTCTGAAAAAGTGATGCTGAAATCCAGGGCTTCCCACAGGTGAGAGATGTGGTCCCACTCTCCCTGCCTGCCCCGGGGGGCTCCTTTGGCTGCTGAGATGTCTCTGTGAGGAGAGAGCACGACTGAGTAAAGCTTGTGGTGCTGCCACAGCTCTGGGATGGCCTCTCCACATGGAGAGCAGCAAACCTGCTGCTCTGAAATCATAGGCTGCCTGTGGAAGGATAGAGCTGTTCCTGAGGATGCATTGGAGTCAGTGATCCTTATGAGTCCCTTCCAACTCAGCATGGTCTGAGATTCTCTGATTCTCACGAGTGGGAGCTCACACCACCCTCAGCACCAAGTGTGGCCAAGGAAGAGGCTCTGAGGGCCCACCCTTGTCCCTTTGGAAGCCCAGCACGAGGCACTGGGAATGCTGGGCTGGCTCTGGCACGGGGGAGGAACAGCAGTGGCTGCTTTCTGAGAGATCTCACAAGAGGATGAGACTGTAAAAACAATTTCCATGGCTCAGGGAGGTGATCTGTGCTCAGAGGGAAAGGAAGGGGCACTTGCAGAGGGGACAGGTCCCCTCCCTGCCAGCAGCGTGTGCTGCTTTGTGGCCATGGGTGCTACTTGTGATGGTCACCATGGCAACGGTTGCATCCTGTGATATATGTTCTGCCTTGGGAAGTGCAAACACACGGAGGTGCTTGGACGTGAATTCCCAAAGAAAAGCCTCTGGTGTTCCCACGTTCCTGCACGTGTAGCCCAGCCCAGCTCTTGCCACAGACCCTCCAGGACTGCCCTCAGTCCCTCTGGGATGCAGAGTGGGGAGATGCTGTGGTGGTGCTCAGTGTGCAGGAAGAGTGGGGGTTTGCCTCTTTTACAGCAGTATTTGGCCCCCACCCTCCATTCATCCAAGGGACTGAATTTCCCTGTTGCTGCGTGCAGCACAGACCTGGACATGGGCTGGGAAGCACCAGGGAGGCCACAGCCACAGCCTGCAAAATCTGCCTGAGAAAACTTGTAACAAAGAATTGGACACACCTCAGTGTGTCCTGGGGTAATATGTCTTCAGGGGGGTTATGGAATGAGGAGGATTTGGAATTGTGTCAAATGCTCGGTGTGGTTTAGGGATATGGAGGAAGATGGTGGAGGGAGGACAACAAATCCTGAGCAAAAGGAGTTGGACAGGCTGGATTAACCAACCCCTGTTTCTTGTCAGTAATGTCTGAGGTAGCCCATGAAATTGGTGGGATTCAGGTTCCAAAACAAGTAAGAGAAGGTTCTTTGATCCACACGTGGCTCAGCTGTGCTTGTGTTAATGCAGCACTGTCTGTGTTGTGATAATTGACATATCACTCAATTACTGTGATAATAGTGCATGTTGCCATTAGTCATGTTCTCTCAAGTTTCGTTATCTGGCTGCTGAGAATTAATTTACAAAGTTTCCTTCAAATCTATGAATCCTTTCCCAGCATCTCCATCTGGTTTGGGCTGATATATTCATTTGAACCATGAATACTTTGTCCCAGCCCTTGTTTTGCTGCATTTATTTCTCTTTTTCACCCTTCTATCACAAAAGGACAGTCTATAAATGCACTCAATTATCATTGGGCTGGAAATATTCCCTAAGCTGGCTGTTAGCAGGCAGTGATACCAACAAATAATGATCACTGGTGTCATGTCAACACAAGCAAAAGCAATTATTTTTCAGCCATCTAACACCACAAAAGCAGCTGGAGGAAGAAACTACCAATTAAAGATGAAAACACTTAAGGTCAGATATGCAGACTATGATTAAAGTGATACTTAAAGCACAGTTTTTCTTTTGGTATTTTGTTGAGCTCTTTCCCTGTTTTACTGAATCTCTGGTGTTTGAAACACTTTATATTTGGTTACAGGTTTCAGTACACTCCTCCTTGATTTTTGGACTTGTGTTTTAAGAGTGAGTTGGTTGGCTGCACCCTGGGGACAATCCCGTCTCCAGAAATCCCAAATGCATCAAGCCCAGCACTGGGACAGCAGAACTCAGGTGGAAGTGCAGCTTCGCTACTGCTCCTCACATGAGCCTGGTTTGTGAGGAAACAACCCTTCCCACAACATGAGCCCTTTGCTCAGACATCTCCTCACCTCCCCCCAGACTCCATCCATATACCACGAACACAACCCTAAATCCCTTCAGGGAAGGAGGGGGACTTTCTGCAGTTCTAAGTAACAAATACTGTTCCCAGGCCATTCACTCAAGAGTTGGACTTGATTCCTGGGAGTCTCTTCCAGCTTCAAATATTCTGTGATTCTGTGACATGTGAATCAGATTTGGGACAAGAGGACTGGAGGGACCAAGGTGTCCATGGCTTCCCAAACATAATTCTCTTGGTCCATCTCGGAGTGCTGCCCGTCCCTGCAGCACTTTCAAACACTGCTCTGTCCCAGCTGTGCCTGAAGGATCTCAGCTTTTCCTTTCTACAGTGTTCCTCCTCTTCTCCAGCCCCAGCTGGAATCTCTCCATATGTAGCTCACAAGAGGCACCTGAACCCTCCACAGAAAAGCCAGGAGAGGGTTCCTGCCTTCCCATGAGGAGCTGCCTTGGTGTTCCTCATACTGGAGCACCTGAGGCACTGCCAGCCCAGGTCCCTGCCCCAGACACATCCCCGACATCAGGGCCAGGGGCTAGAAACAGGAAAAGTGTGCAGTGATGTTGGAACAGGCTGCCCAGGGCAGTGGTGGAGTCCCCATCCTTGAAAGTGTGCAAAAAACCCATGGATGTGGCACCTGAGGATGTAGTTTAATGGGGACCGTGGGGTGGTGCTGGGTGATGGTTGGATTTGATGATTTTAAAGGTCTTTTCCAACCTTAACAATTCTGTCATTCTCTGTTTCTCTCTTTAAGCCCAGCTCAGCTCTGTGATTCTCTCAGCTTCCAAAGCACCCTGTGGCAGTAAATTGGCAGTTTCATTTTGTGTCACATGAAAATGCACTTCCACTTGGTCCTTCAAAGCTTGCAGTCGCTCTGTTCTCCCCTCCCCTTCCAGGCTTCACCCCCTCCCTCCCCTGATCTCTGCTCTCTCCAAACAGAGACTCCATATCCATTTAACTCCTTTTGTGGGAGTTGAATCTTTTTGGGGACAGAGGAGTAAAAACTGGGGATTGTTTTCAAAATGAAGGCCCACCATAGATTTCTGGGGTGGCAAAATAATGTTTGCAGTTTTCCTTTCTGTGTCTTTGCTGGCATTTGGTTGTTTTTGCATTGTTTGATTGGTTTTGCAGTGAACTGTTATTTGCAGGAAATAACTGTAAGATCTGTTCCCTGGGTGATAATAGTTCGAGTGTTTTTATCTCTAGCCAGGGTTGTTTTTTGAGTGCATTACTTTGCATCTCTTGCCACTGAATTTCTCCTGCATTGCCACTTATTTGGACTGATGGCCACCTCCTGCAGCTTTTCACCACCACGTTTTATTTTCAGGCCCTCAAATGACTTTGTCTTTCTGGCTCACTTTGTCAGCTCACTGATCATTTACTCCTCCTGGTGTTTTTTTAATATGGTGAGAAGTTAAAACTCCATCAGAAGCTTCCTACCCCTGTTACCTGGGTTTGAACTGGTTGGCAGCTCATGAGACCTTCCCTCTCACCTGCACCAGTCCTGGTAACTGGAACATAAATGGCTCAGACTGAGGAAAATCCAAGCCTGTTTTCTTGCCTGGAAACTGCAGTATAGAACTCTAGGGGGAAATGGAGCCTTGTCTTCATCCTTTCCACCATCACCCCACAATGCTGCTTAATTTTCTGAGGGATATTTCTAATTAGTGCATGAATAAATAAATGTCTTATGTTAAAGGTCTTTATGAAACCGCCTGCTTGTCTTTTTTGCTATTGAGGGTCCTCAGTGTTATTCTGTTAAAAATGAGCCTTTCATTTGAGCTTTGTGGAAATGTGGGAGGGAATAACTCAGCTGATATTGCTGTAAGGAGAGTGAGAGCCCAGCCAGCCCAGCTAGGCCTTGCTGTACTACTGCTGCTTTATATTGAGGATTTTGAATTTAAAAATGTACTTGCTGTGAGTGGATCTTGGGGAAACTGCACCCAGACTGTCCTGGGACAAGAGCCCCATTCCAGAGCACCTTGGGCAGTGAGATGGATTCAGTGCCTGCTCAGGGAATGGGGGCACTGATAAAGCCTTGTCTCCTTTGTCCTTTCCAGAACATCCACCTTGTGGCCAAGTGGCTGAGTGCTCTGGAGAAGAAGCTGGAGCAGCATAGTGAGGGCAGCCACCAAAATTTCCGTGTCTTCATCAGCGCAGAGCCAGCAGCTTCCCCTGAGAGCCACATCATTCCCCAGGGCATCCTGGAAAACTCCATCAAAATCACCAACGAGGCCCCGACTGGGATGAAGGCAAACCTGCACAGGGCCCTTGACAACTTCAGCCAGGTTAGAGCTCAGTGAGACTCAGGGAATCCCAGAATGTGCTGGGTTGGACCATCCAGTCCAACTCCTGACCTTGCACAGGCCAAGGTTCCCCCCCCCCCGTCCCTAGAGGATCATCCCAACCCTCCTGCAGCTCTGGCAGCCTTGGGGCTGTGCCCACTGCCCTGGGGAGCCTGGGCAGTGCCCAACCCCCCTCTGGGCAAAGAAGAGCCTTGGCCTGAGATCCCCCCTGACCCTGCCCTGACACAACTCCAGCCCATTCCCTGGGCTCCTGGCCCTGGTCCCCACAGAGCAGAGCTCAGGCCCTGCCCCTCCTCTGCCCCTGCCCAGCAAGTTGTCCCTGCAAGGAGGTCTCCCCTCAGTCTCCTCTCCTCCAGCTGAACACACCCAGTGCCCTCAGCTGCTCCTCACACCCTTCCCCTCCAGGCCCTTCCCCACCTTCATTCCCTCCTTTGGACACTCTCCAGTGGCTCAATATCTTTCCCATGCTGTGGTGCCCAAAGTGCCCCAATATTGGAGGTTCAGCCTCCCCAGGTCAGAGCAGAGCAGGACAATCCCCTCCCTGGAATGCTGGTGATGGAACCTGCTGTTGAAATTGCAGCTGAGTCTCCTGTGCAGGGGACAGGACACTGAATTGTGTGGAAATGATGGAAATATTCCTGGTGCCCCAGAGCGGGTGGCTCAGTGTTAGAGCTGTTGTTCTGTGGTGATTAAATGAGCTGTGCACTGTGACCTCACTCCACTGCTCCAGCACTGCTGGGCAGGAGGCTCTGGGAGCAGCAGGGCAGGGATCAAGTGCTGGACTCCCCAGGGAACAGCCCGTGGGTCAGGGCAGGCTGGAGGCATCATATCCCACTGCTGGAGGAACAGTTCTCCTGCTGACCCTGTTTGCCAGATGGCACAAAAACTGAGAGCTGAGCATTCCCTTTTCCAATGATTCCTATCCTGGAGATGCAGCCACTGCTGCCCTCAGGACTCATTACCCTCACTCACACACTGCCCTTGGCATGGCCAGCTCTCACAGCAGGGCCCAGTGCTGAACCTCAAGCAACCAGGAGGGTCTGAAGGTACTCTCAGCCTTTGAGATGCCTTTTTTGGATCACTGGTGCTGAAGTTCCTGCAGCCTCTCCATTCTGCCCACGGCTGTGCTGGGAACACACAGGGCGGATCTTGCAGGATTGTTTTCTCTTGTGGGAAACTCTGCTCTACTGAGAGCCCACCTGCACTGCTGAGTCCAACTCTGGGACTCTAAACACTCCTAGAGTGAGTCCAGAGGAGACCACCTAATTTGGTCCTGGGTCTGGAGCAGCTCTGCTAAGGAGGCAGGCTGGGAGAACTGAGGGTGTTCCAGTCTGGAGGAGAGAAAGCTTCAGGAAGAGCTTAGAGCCCCTTTCAGTGCCTAAAGGGGTTCCAAGGGAGATGGAGAGGGACTTGGGACAAGGACTTGGATTGACAGGACCAGGGGGAATGGATTTAAATCGAAGAGGGGTGGATCTAGATGGGATATTGGGGAAAAAATTCTTCCCTATGAGGCTGGTGAGGGCTTGGCACAGGTTGCCCAGAGAAGCTGAAAATGTTCGAGGCCAGGTTGGACGAGGCTTGGTGCAACACAGGATAGTAGAAGGTGTCCCTGCCCATGGCAGGAGGACTTGGATTGGTGAGTTTAAGGTCCCTTCCAACTCAGACCATCTTCTAATGAAGCAAAGAAATGAATTCCTTGTTTCTTTCCATACAGTGTCAGTTTGGACCAGACAGGAACAGCCCCCAGTCAGTGTGGATCCCAGGCCCTGGTCCAGGGACAGGGAAATGGGGGCAGCTCAAAGCTGGATTTGCACTTGGACTTGGGAATGGAGGGAATCTCAAGAGCAGGAGATAACATTGCTGAGTAGGTGAGGGGAGAGGCACCACACAGGATTAATGCCCATAGTCAGGGAAGATTATTCCATTTTTTATCTACTGTCATTTGCCATCTTGAACTCCACAAAGTGTCCTGAGGAACAAGGGAGGGGAGAACCTTCACCTCAAATAACATTTTCATCCTGCCTCTGCTCATTTCAATCAGATTGTAATTAGCATTTTCTAAATTGCTGGAGTATTATAAAATATCTCTTATCAGAAATCCTGGAGCGAGTGGGTGGGGTCGCTTTTACACCTCATTTCCCTGCTTTATACAGAATGGATGTTCAAATTTAGCTTTCACCTGAAAGCTACAAAGAAGGTCCTTTATTCTGTGCTGGGGATATTGTTCTGCTTTGTAACTGAAGAAAAACACACAACTGAAGAGGGTCTGGATGAGACTGAACTGGATTCTCTGTGTTCACTCAGGCAGGTGCCCTTTGATGTCTGGGGATGTTCCCTAAAATGAGAAAATGCTCTGCACATATTTGAAGCAGTTCTTCATTGGGTTGCTGATAATGAAGGGAGCTTAGAATGGGGAAAACAGGGTTTGGGATGTTCTTGATCATCTTATGCAGTTGGTCAGTGTCTTGTACCCTTTATAGAAATGGATTCCAGCACAGCCCCTGAGTTCTGCTCCCAGCTGATTAGAGGTCTAACAGGGCATATTTTTAAGATAATGAAGGGAAGCCACAAGGGGCTGTCTCTGAGGAAGGAGGATGGAGGGGCTGGTGTAGTTACTCTCTCCTTACTCAGCCACTTGCTCAGCTGTGCAGGGCAGAGCTGCAGTACCCTGGAAATGCTGATCCCAGGGAGGGTTTGCAGGCAAACCTTTCCCAACCTGTTCATCTCCCAGATCTTTGGAGATCTGTCTTGTTGGATGTGGAACATCTCAGCAGGTTCCTGCTGAGACATTGGGCCAGAGATGTGCCATCCCCCTCCTGCCTTCAGCCACAGAAAGGAGGTCCAGGCTCCCCCGTGAGGGCTCAGCTCCAGTCTCATGTTTCACATCCCTCTGCCCTCATCCCTTCAGCTGCTCTGCTCTCACTGCTGGGAACAGGCAGGGCAGGCCAGGTTGCCCTTGTGCTCACTCCCAGTGCTGGGCATTGCTCTCTGGAGAACAGTTCCCTTATTTGTTTTTGTGGATGAAATGACTCAGACTCCTTGTCCTCCACCTCCTGGGCAAGGTGTCCCAATCCCACTGTGGTGACACAGGTCTGTTTGAACCAGTCCAGAGGAGACCCCACGATGATCAGAGGGCTGGAGCAGCTCTGCTAGGAGAGCTGGGGTTGATCAGCCTGGAGAGGAGAAGCTGTGAGGTGACCTAGTTGTGGCCTTACAGAAACCTGAAGGGGCTCCAAGAGAGCAAGAGACAAGGGCCTGGAGGAACAGGACAAGGGGAATGGCTTCAAACTGCCAGAGGGCAGGGTTAGATGGGATATTGGGAAGGAATCCTTCCCTGTGAGGGTGGGGAGGCCCTGGCACAGGTTGCCCAGAGAAGCTGTGGCTGCCCCATCCCTGGAAGTGTCCAAGGCCAGGTTGGAGCCACCTGGGATAGTGGGAAGTGTCCTTGACCAGGGCAGGAGGTGGAATGAGTTGATCCATAAGGTCTCTTCCAACCCAAACCATTGTGGGATTCTGGGGTTCTCTCTCCATCCCTGGGGAGGGATGTTGAGCACTTGCAGGTGATGGGACATTGAGTGAGTGCACGTGTCTTTCCCTTCTTCAGTGTCAATATCTGCTCCTGTGCAAAGCCACTCTGAGCTGGAAACAGTAAATGTTAATTCAGAAAATATTCACTAGAATTTGCCAATAAATTTGCAATGCAAAGCCACTGACTTCAAAAATTAGCACATGTGTGTACCATGCAAAAATTAATTGGGACACAACTTGATTGGCCTCTTCTCCCAGGGAACAAGCTGTAGGACAAGGGGAAATGGCAACAAGCTGCACCAGGAGAGGCTCAGGTTGGATATCAGGAAAAATTTCTTCACTGGAAGGTTGGTTAAGCATTGAAACAAGCTGGTCAGGGAGGTGGTAGAGTCCTGGAAGTGATCAAAAAACGAGCAGTGGCACTTCATGATGTAGTTTAGTGGGCATGGGGGTGGTGGGTAAGGGCTGATCTTGGAGGTCTTTTCCAACCTTGGTGATTCTGCGATTCTGAAATTCCCCTCTGTCCAAATTCTGATATATTTGTGGTCCCTGAGGGCAGAGGGGACACACACAGCCCTGTGTTGCAGGACACCCTGGAGATGTGCAGCCAGGAGAAGGAGTTCAGGAGCATCCTCTTTGCCCTCTGCTATTTCCACGCTGTGGTGGCCGAGAGACGCAGGTTTGGCCCCCAGGGCTGGAACTGCCCCTACCCCTTCAGCACTGGAGACCTGACCATCTCTGTCAACGTGCTCCACAACTACCTGCAGGCCAGTCCCAAGGTGGGTGGTTCCAAGGGGAGCTCTCTGGTGGCTCTTCACCTCCAGGGGGGGACTGGTGTGTGCTAAGACTCCTGGGAAGTCTCCTGAAATGCCACTTCTTTGAATCTTTGTGTTTATTTGGTGGAACATGGGAGGCCTCAGTGCCATTCATGCCCATAGCAGCTTAGAAATCCCAGCAAACAGTGCCTGTGGTTTTTATTCATGGGAAATAGTGGTGTTTTGTTTAACAGAGCTTAGAATAAGTTTGCTTTTCAGTGAGGAACTGCCTGAAATCTATGCTGTGATCCTGTTTTCCTTGAGCAGGGAAATGTCTGTTTGCTGAGAAAACTGAAGTAGTGAGGTGGAAGCACTGAGTGTGGAACCTGCAGCCCAGCACTGCTGGAGCTCTGGCTCTCAGACCTTCATGTTTCCTAAAATGAGACTCTCTGTCTCCCTGTCCACCCCCAGGTACCCTATGACGACCTGCGTTACCTCATTGGTGAGATCATGTATGGAGGTCACATCACAGATGACTGGGACAGGAGGCTTTGCAAAACCTACTTGGAAGAATTTATTAAGCCAGAAATGCTGGAGGGAGAACTCCTGCTTGCTCCAGGATTCCCCCTCCCAGGGAGCATGGACTACAATGGCTATCACCAGGTAAGGTCTTTGTTTTCTGGCATTATTTATACATCTAAATGTAATGTCTTCCATAATCTGCCTTAGGAGGCAGGAATAGGGCTGCAGTGTTCATGCACACCTCCTGTTATTTCCCATTATGTTCTGTTTGTGTAGATGTTTCAGCATTCCCTTGGATGAACCAAGTCTAATGGTAATTTGCTACTTCATCATGGGCTCATTCTGTTCATGCATGAATAGAACAACTGTATTGGTGCTTGAGACTTGAGCGGGGCTCCTGGAAAATTACATTTGCTAAAATGGCCCTTTCAAGCTCCTTTTATCATCAGTTTTGATGAGAATCAGTGAAGGGTCTTGTTGGTCTACTTACTGAGCTCATCTGTTCTTTGTACACAAATGCAGGAGCAGAGAGAGCCATATGAGGCTGGATTTGTTCATAAAACTTAACTACTGGAAGCTAAATTCCCACCAGAGATTTTAGGCTGCTGCTGCTGAAATGCACAGTGGATAATTGCTAGAGAAGGTCCAGCCTGAGCTATAGAGCCAAGCCAAACTTCAGCAATTACTGAATTTTCCCAGCAGGAGTTGAAGCAGTTCTGTAAACAATTTTACACTCCTTCCTCCATCACTTCCCTGGTGTTTCAGCCACAAGCAGAGCTGTCTCAGCCTGGGCTGACCTGGGAGGGGAGGATGATTCCAGGGCCTTGAACTCTGCTGGCAAAGTGCTCTGGGCTCTGTATCCTGATCCTGAATGTGTCTGTATCTAACCTGATCCTGGATCCCTCAGTATTTAACCTGATCTCAATCCCTCTGTATCTAACGTGGTCCTGAATCCCTGTAACTGACCTGGTCCTGGATCCCTCTCTATCTAATCTGATGCTCAATCCCTGTGTCTAAGCTGACCCTGGGTCCCCCCACACCCAGCCTGACCCCCTCTCTCTGTGCAGTACATAGATGAGGCCCTGCCTCCCGAGTCTCCCCACCTGTACGGACTCCATCCCAACGCCGAGATCGGATTCCTGACGCAGAGCTCGGAGAAGCTCCTGCACACAGTGCTGGAGCTGCAGCCCCGGGACAGCAGCACTGGAGAAGGAGGAGTGGGGACCAGGGAGGAAACGGTGAGAGAGGCAGAGGATTCAAGCCCTGCCTGACTCAGGCTGTCTCCCAGCTGCTCATTGTGCCTTTGCTGGGGGCAAACCCAGCCTAAAGCCTTGTTCTGTGAACAACATCACCATGGAGGGAAGTAATTGGAGCATTGGCAGTAATAGGATATGGCTTTTAACTACCTCATGCACTGCAGGGCCTTCATTATCAGCCTAGGAAGGTGTTGCAAATAAACCTGGTGTGGCCTCCACTGTCTGTGAGCCACCAGTCCCTGTGCACCCCCCTGTGACTGGCATAGCAATGGGCTTCTGAGTGCACTGGCTGCCACTAAAATGTGCCACCTTGAGCTCAGCCCACCTCTTACTGGTGCCCCCATGTCCCACCCAGCTCCCAAACTCCCAGAGGCTTCATAATTCCTTATTTCCAGCTGAACCTCTTTGCTGTGCCTATGTAGTGGGCTCAGCCCTTCTCCTGGAGACTCACAGTTCATTAAAACATTGCCCAAACATTCCTACCAGGATCTGAAATCAACCAACACATGCTCAGGTTTTTATTTCTGCAGTTTTAAGAACCCCAGCTCTGTGTTTCAAGCTTTACAAATTAAGGAGTGGCTAATGGGAAGCTTTTATGCAGCTTGTGGGTCCATGTGTGCTTCCTTTGGCTTGGTGTGGGGCTGCAGAACTGACCTCCTTCACTTAAGAGGCTCTTAGAAGTGCCCAGCATGATAAATTTTCAGTTTCTATTGGAATTTGAGGTAAGGAGGATAATCCAGAGGTAGCAAAGGCAAAGAAGATGCTCAGAGGTAGCAAATATTGCTGCCTCTTCTCCCCCCACATTCCTTTTGCAATTGAAATACAAATAAATTCCTCAAGCAGAGAAGCCCACTGAACAGTGGGTGTTCCAGCAGGGCTGTCACAGGGCATGGCCACCCTGCAAACTGCAGCTGACACCCAAGAAGGATCTCACAGGAGCACAGGAGTCCTCATGGCTCTTTCTGGGAATAAAATCTGCCTGAGAGCAACGAGGGTGTGACCTGAGGGTTGTGTCTGGGGTTTTCTCCCACAGCTCATGTCCTTCCTGAGGTGATCCCTGTTATTATCCAAGATGTAACTGCACTGGCTGTGTCCACTTGGTCCTTGGATAAGAGCTCCTCCACTGCAGGATTTGTCCAGCCCCTCGTTCAGCTGAGGTGGCTTTAGGGAGCTTCCAGGAAAACTGGGAGCCTGTCATTTTCCTGAGACTTTGACAAGTCCAGTTACTCCCACAGGTTTCTGAGGCCACATTACAGAAAACAACCTGTAATTGTTGTGAAGGAATCAGAGCCAAAGGGATTTGCAGGGGAGTTTCAAATTAGAGGATATTTCTGTACTGCACCCAAGGTGCAGCTGAAGAGCCTTCCCAGCTGAGCTTTGCTCCAGCATTCAACATTCCAACCTGTATGTTGGAATAACAGCCCACACATCACTTCTGATGTGAGTGGGGAGGGTTTGGAGGAGCAGCAACAGGAAGAAATCAGAGTGCAGAGTCCAAAATAGGAATGTTGATGGCCATGGCAATAAAATGCCCCTGGGAGCTGGTTCTGGCTCCCACAAACCAGGTCTTAATGTTGGATCATTGAATTGTAACTGTATTGTATGCTCCTGAAAAAACCCCAAGAAGCAAAAGTCTTGCTCAGGTTCCAGCATGGAAGTAAAGCAAAGTATTATGTGAGATACTTCCAGAGCAAGCTGCCTAATGTTCCACATAAACCTGGGAAATCCAGCTGATCCCATGGAGCTGAGGGGCTTTATGCCTCATTGTCAGCCAGAAATGGGTTTATCTATTTTATTTAATCTTTTAGACAGCAAACATCCTGTTGCATTGGAGATTTCCCTGTTTAGTACTCAGAGTTCCAAAAAAGCTGTGACAATGACCAGAAAATAATCTTGTTTCATAATGCTTTTCTTCTATAGCTCCATTAGTTTAGAATGCCAAATTCAGCTTAAAATTTAATTTTATATAATCACCTCTCTCTGTCAAAATACCAGAACAAAGCAGCTTGTAAACTCCATTGTCCAGAGGCTCAGCTGGGGCTACAGCCCTGTCCATCTCCTTGTGTTGGGTCCGACCTCAGGAGAAATAAGAACAGAGGTTTGAAAGACAAGCAGGGAGCAGGCTGCAACATGTCATGGGGACATTTGTAAACCATCATTTTGAAAGCTGCTCATTTGACGTTAACTTTTGTAAGCATTTGAATTTTAATAGGATGGGGCAAGCTCTCACAGAACCCTTGGATCACAGAATCTGCTGAGCTGGAAGGGACCCAAAGGATCAACCCAACCCTCAGCCCAGGCCCATCCCCTGTCCCTGAGAGGATCATCCCAACCCTCCTGCAGCTCTGGCAGCCTTGGGGCTGTGCCCACTGCCCTGGGGAGCCTGGGCAGTGCCCAACCCCCCTCTGGGCAAAGAAGAGCCTTGGCCTGAGATCCCCCCTGACCCTGCCCTGACACAACTCCAGCCCATTCCCTGAGCTCCTGGCCCTGGTCCCCACAGAGCAGAGCTCAGGCCCTGCCCCTCCTCTGCCCCTGCCCAGCAAGTTGTCCCTGCAAGGAGGTCTCCCCTCAGTCTCCTCTTTTCCAGCTGAACACACCAAGTGCCCTCAGCTGCTCCTCACACCCTTCCCCTCCAGGCCCTTCCCCACCTTCCTTCCCTCCTTTGGACACTCTCCAATGGCTCAATATCTTTCCCATATTGTGGTGCCCAAAGTGCCATGAGTAGCTAACTTAGATGGTTTTGGGGACACTGTCTGGCCAATGGGGTTTTCCTGCTACATTCAATATTGGAGGTTCAGCCTCCCCAGGTCAGAGCAGAGCAGGACAATCCCCTCCCTGGAATGCTGGTGATGGAACCTGCTGTTGAAATTGCAGCTGAGTCTCCTGTGCAGGGGACAGGACACTGAATTGTGTGGAAATGATGGAAATATTCCTGGTGCTACATTCAGGGAGCTGAGCTGGGGAGGCTCAAGGATCACTCTTGACCATCCCTCTCTCCTCCCTTTGTCTCCCAGGTGAAAGCCCTTCTGGAGGAGATGTTGGAGAGACTGGGGGATGACTTTAACATAGCAGAGCTGATGGCAAAGGTGGAGGAGAGGACTCCCTATGCTGTGGTTGCCCTCCAGGAATGTGAACGCATGAACGTCCTAACCGGGGAAATCAGGCGCTCGCTCCTGGAGCTGGAGCTGGGGCTGAAGGTAGGAATGCTGGAAAATCCTGCTGAATGGTGCTCAGGGAATAAAAGGGGTCACTGGCAATAAGAGTGGTCACATGCTGCTGGCTGCAAAGTCAGCTTGGCTCTGCGGGAAGGGCTCACAGATGGATTTCAGACTCTTTGTCCACAGGCACTGGGAGGGTTTACAGGCACACACAGCACTGGCTGCTCTGTGGGAACATAGGCCAAGCACTTCTGGCCACCACGAATCATGGTACAGCAACAGCAGGTCACCCAGAAATTGGGACATGGCCTATTTAAAGGTGAGCCAAAAATCACACCTTTTCATAAAGTGTCCAGGTGTGGGGGAACTTGGAACAAAGTATCTTAGAGGCACAAGCTGAGCTGAAGCCAAAGATTGGCTGTGTGTGAGGACACAAAATGTTCAGGACTATAAGACAAAAAACTTAAAATCCCAAGAGTTTTGGAAGAGGTACAGCTGCCCTTGCTGGGTATGAGTCATTTGCTGATGGAGGAGGGCCAGGAGCTGACCTTCCCAAGGGATTTGTTGTCCATAATGCTCCACTGCAGCTGCTTCCCACCCTGGTATGACACGAGACTCTGCTCCAGTGGGATGATGTCTGTGTCCCTCTGGGTGGAAGCTTTGGCCACCCCAGCTGGGATGCAGTTCTGGATTCAGCAGAGTGCGAGGGATTGATGCTGCATCCACTGGGAGGAGAAGTCATCTCCTGCATCCCCTCCTGGGCAGCTGGTGGCACAAAACATAAAAGGCTGTGACCGTCCATCAGGGGATCACCCAGCAAGGCTCAGACTGCACTGCCAGTGAGTGAGGACCTGCCTGGCCAGCATTGGTGCCCTGTAACAACACTGCCCCTTCACGTTGCTGTCCACAGGGTCTCTACCCCAGAGCCAGGTGCTGTACATCCCGTGGGAAGGCCTAAGTGCAGCTGAGGAACACAGCCTGGTGCTGGCAGCACAGAGGTGGTAGCTTCAACACTGCCCTGCTGCCTTCCCTGCCCTTTCCACAGAGCTGGTCCCTGGGGGATTTCACAGAATCCCAGGATATGCTGAGTTGGAAGGGATCCCCAAGGACCATCCAGTCCAACCCTCAGCCCTGCACAGGCCCATCCCCAAGAGTCCCCCCTGTCCCCAGAGGATCATCCCAACACTCCTGCAGCTCTGGCAGCCTTGGGGCTGTGCCCACTGCCCTGGGGAGCCTGGGCAGTGCCCAACCCCCCTCTGGGCAAAGAAGAGCCTTGGCCTGAGATCCACCCTGACCCTGCCCTGACACAACTCCAGGCCACTGGTCATCACAGAGCAGAGATTCCATGGAGTGAGGCAACAATTAATGATGTTGCTGGACATTCCCTACTCCATCATTTCCAGAATGACAAGCTGTCATCCCACTTCACCAGAATGCTCAGCTCCTAAAACGAGTTTGCACAAGATGGGAACTATATGCCTGAAGGCTCTGCAATGGTTTTGATCCAGTCCATTGGCAGAAAGAGCTGAGAGGTGAGCAAGGAGTGTCTGTCCTGAATGGAATGATGTCCCAGCATTTCCTGAGGAAGAGAGATCTCCAAAGGACCTCCCTGCGGGGTGCATGAGGAGGGGAGGTTTGGCTATGGGGTTTAGCTGTATCCTGAACACAGCAGCAGCAGCTGCTTATTGTCTTAATTAAAGAGAGACATATCACAGACACTCTCTGCTGGGCCATGTAGACAGTCCAGTTTAAAATAGGCTGATATTTATGTAGTCAATTATTATAAACAGATTTCCCTTATTTTCTAGCATAAGGCAGTGGAATTGAAAATTCTGTTTCCTGAGACAGGTAAACAGAAATGATTTAATGTTTCAATCCCAAAGCACCAAACAAGATATAATTGTGACTTGGACAATGTGTGGCAATTAGATTTAATGTGGGGAAGAATAAGCTCTTTAATATTGATGGAGGAATGAGGGGCTGTGTGGGCTTAAAAAAAACACAAACAAAATAAACCATGGGAATTTATAATAGTGGGTGCAAACCTCTCCCAAAAACTCTGCCACAAATCCTGGCAGAAAACGAGCTGGTATCTGCAGAAAAGGCACCTTTAGAGCAGCTTGAGCACCTGAGATGGGATTCAGGCACCCCACGGCCAGGAGCCCAGGGAATGGGCTGGAGTTGTGTCAGGGCAGGGTCAGGGGTATCTCAGGCCAAGGCTCTTCTTTGCCCAGAGGGGGGTTGGGCACTGCCCAGGCTCCCCAGGGCAGTGGGCACAGCCCCAAGGCTGCCAGAGCTGCAGGAGTGTTGGGATGATCCTCTGGGGACAGGGGGGACTCTGGGGATGGGCCTGTGCAGGGCTGAGGGTTGGACTGGATGGTCCTTGGGGGTCCCTTCCAGTGGAGGGGAGTCTGTGAATCTCTGAGTCTCTTCTGTGAGATGCGCAGCAGCATCGATCTAGATCAGCATTTTTTCATCTGCTCTTTGCTGAAGAGACATATTTGAAGAGCTTGAGAGACCACCAGTGGGCAATTCATAGGATCATGGAATCCTTATAGATGGGAAAGACCTTTAAGATCATCAAGTCCAACCATCAGCCCAGCACCTCCACCATGTCCACCATTAAACCATGTCCATCTCCTCGTGCCTTTTGAACACTTCCAAAGATGGTGACTCAACCAGAGCCTGTTTCAATGCTGTACAACATGCTCCATGAAGAATTTCTTCCTAATGTCCAATGTAGCCCTCCCCTGGCACAGCTTGGGCCCAGTTCCTCTGTGTCTTCAGGCAGAGGCTGTGTGTGGGTCCCTGCAGAGCTGCCCCCCAACACTGCCCAGCATCCCCCATATCCCTTCCCTTGGGGACCAGGGAACAGCCAGGAATGCTGAGGGCTCTGTCTGCTGCCCTGACTTGACAGCTGGGCCTCACACGCAGTATGGGGGAGAAATCCAACTTTAATTGTTCCCTCCCAGAGCAGCTCCTGTGAGAGCTGTTCAGGCTCCTTAATCCTGGAGTGGGGGGTCTGCACTGACAGCACTTTACAACCCAGGAACCTCAGAGCTCAGCAGAGAGTAAATAAAGCCCAGAGGAAGGAAATCTTATTGTTTTTAACTGACTATCTGCCAAAAGAAGGCAGATTTGGAAATGTCATGCCTAATTTGAATTTTTTGAATAATTCATTGTGTCTTTGTAGCGGAAAGCGATTGTTTGGTCCAAAAATAGAAGACATCCCATTAAGAGGAAGAGAAATTGCAATAGACTGGTAGCCATCAAAAATAACTGGCATGTTGCATTTCAAAGCCCTTTGTTCTGCCTGTCTTGGGTGGGACCAGCGACTGGACTGAAGCTCTTGCATGTTAATGTTGTACCAGCCTCATTTTTCAAGCAGATCTTCTATTCTGTAATTTGAGTGAAGGATAAGCCTCCAAAATGAGGGTAATATATATTAGAAAATAACAAAGTTAGACCAAATTTTGATAGGCTAACTGGATATTTCACTGCATCAAGTGAAAATAACCTGAGCTGAGAAAACAATTTGGGACAATAGTGGGCTCATCTGGAGGGAATGGCTGCAGGCTGATTAGGATTTCCTTCAACAGTGTCTTTAATGAAAATTACTCCCAGTATTTGGGAAAAAAATGAAAAAAGTAACTTGAATCATTTTGGATGCACTTCAGTGTTCAGCATCTGAAATGCAAATTTATGCATAATTGTGTTTGGACAACTATATGAGATTGCTGCTGTAGATGCTTTGAACCCTCACAGGAGACTCTGACATTCTGCTTGAGTGCCTAGGCTTTAAAAATTGCTTTTTTCAAGCCTTGCTGAGAATTACATTTGCTAATTCATTTGTTTCCTGAAAGTAAAACTAGACATGATATATGATCAGGGGTTGTGTCTTTAAATCAATTTGACTGCTTGCACACATTTTGCAATATTTTTACCCATGTTAAAACACTTCCAGGAGGGCAAAATCCTTCTGTCTTAGTGTCCTGAGGTGCCAGTGCAGGATCTTGCTCCTCAGATCTTTTTTTTCTACCTCTGTGGTCTTGCCATGGCTTTAGAGCATTGACAGTTACTCTCCATGTCCAGTTTCTCCTGGGATGGAAGATGAGAACTCATGGGATGTGAACAAAGCAGGAATCACAGTGAGGATTCAGGGTTTGTGTCCAGTGGAAGGTGTTCAATAACAAAGCCACGATGGGGTCAAACCATCCTGGAGAAGCTCCCTGCCAGCCCCTTGGATTTTCTGTGGGCTGAGCTTGGATATTGGATCAGTAAATTGTCTTAAAATGTGTTACAGAGAAAATGAAACACAGGTGGAAACCCACACAAACTGCCTTTGTGTTTCTCTGTCACTTCATGGCAAAAGCCAACATGAGGCACCTTACATTTGTGTTTGATCCCTGTGCTTGGGATTACCCAGGACTTCAAAGCCCTTTGACCGGGTGACCCATCACTTTGAGATTCCCTACAGATGTAAAATCATGGAATAGAAATGTTGAGGTGGCAGAGACTCCCCTGGTCCTTAGAACAGCTGAAGTGTTTTGGAAGGTGGTTGCTCATGTTTTAAGTACCAATTGCAAATATCCTGCTTCCACCTTTTCATTGAACCTCACTTGCTGCTTTTACCTTCAAAATCCATCTCTTTGTGCTCCTGATTTTCTCTCTCCACCAGGATCTCTTTGTGGGGACACCCAGCAGGGTCAGCTGCTGCCTTTCAGAGCTTCCCACATTTAACAAGGGGCAGAGGTTTAATCATGCCTTGTTCCAGTCCATCCTGTTGAGACATGAACATTCCCCAGGGAGGGGATTTTGGGATGCAGATCTTGGAGCAGGGAGGACTCTGAATGGAGGTCCCAGGGCTTCTGCAGCTTCCAGGCATGGAAAAGGCAAAAGTGATCTCAGGTCCTGTTGGAATTAGGGGGTGCTGAGTCCTCTTGAAGTCCTGCCCTTGCTTATTGACAGACAAAATGAATGTTACTGTGGATGTTTGGAAATTTTTGCAGGAGTGAAAAAGAATAGGGAAAAGGAAATAGGAGAAGGAAAAGAAAAATCAAAGGAAAAGAAAAACAAGAAAAAAGGAGAAAATGAAAAAGAGAAGAAGAAAAAGGAAAAAAGAAAAAGAAAAGAAAATAAAAAAGTAGAAAAAGTTGTGCCAAAGAAGGCTTAGATTGAATATTAGGAAAAATTTCTTCATGGAAAGGGCTGTCACCCCTGGCACAGGCTGCTCGGGGCAGTAGTGGAGTACCCATCTCTGGAAGGGTTCAAAAAACCTGTGGATGTGACACTTAAGGAGATGGTTTAGTGGTGACCATGGTGGTGCTGGTTGGGGTTTGGACTTGGTGACCTTAGAGGGCTTTTCCAACCTTAATAATTCCATGATTCAACAATTCTAAGTCTTGATCACTCCACACTGAGCTTCCACTTGTAGATGCATTGTGTGCCATCAACAAGGGCACCTGTCCCTGCTCTCCTGTGGTCTGGTGGGTGTCCAGCTGGGAGTTGTCCCACATGGAATGGTCCCATGTCCCACCTTTGTCCCTTGGCATGGTCAGCACAGCAACAAACTGCAAAGATTTTGACCTGCTGGGCTCTGACAAGAGTTGCTAAAAGTCCGAGGTGTTGCTTTAAGCAGATTTCCACTTTTGCTAAAGCTTCCTAGATTCTTGTGGCCCCAATAAAGGGCACCTCTGCTGACCTCATGGCTGGAGGCACTGAAGGCCTGGGATAGAACAGTTGGAATTTTTTAATGTGAATAGACTGACCCAATTCCCTCACCCTTGTTCTCAGCAGCAGCTCAACTGATTTCAGTTAATCTTTCCAAAAACATTCAGCCCGAGGCAAAGAGAAATTGTAAGTCGGATAAATTTTGGCAAAATGATAAGGGGACAAAAGGCAGTTTTTTTATAATGGAAACCAGTGCTCAACATTTTCTGGAGGTCTCTAAGGTGCTGTGTGTGGTGTTGTTCCCCTCCAGCTCAGTGTGGAGTGTGCAGAGATTTGGGTTGTGAAGATCATTCCATACAGGGGAAGCTGAGCCTGTGTTGGCAGGCTTTGTCTTTGCAGCCTGTTTGGCACAATCACAAAATATTGCTCAGGACATTGTCCAGTCCAACCCCAAAGCAGGGACAGGCAGGGCAGGTTGTCTAGGACCATGTCCTGTTGGGTGTTTGAAATTTGCAAGGATGGAGTCTGACAGCCTCTCAGATAGCGAGTTCCAGTGCTCAGCCACCCTCATGTTGTATTCCAGTGGAATGCCCTGTCGTTCTAATTATCCTCATTGCCTCTTGTCTTGACACTGGACAGCCCTGAGAAGAGTCTGGCTCCATGTTCTTTGCTTCTGCCACCAGATGTTTATTGGTGTTGAACAGATCCCCCTGAGCCATCTCTCCCAGGGGCTGAGTGATCCCCAGCACTGGTCCCAGCACAGCAGGTGTGGCCTCCCCAGTGCCCCTCACACAGCCCTGGGCACTGGTGGCCTGGTTTTCTAAGGGCACAGCACTGACTCCTTCTCAGTTCCTTGGCCAGAACACCCAGGGCCTTTCTGCAACTGCAGAAAACTGGTGCATGGGGTTATTCCTCCTCAGGTGCAGGACTTGGCATTTCCCTCTTGAACTCGTCCCAGCTCAATTCTCCAGCCTGGCCAGGTCTCTCTGACTGTCAGCACTTCCATCTCTGGGTATCTTTGAATGATAGAATCCTGGAATGGTTTGGGTTGGAAGGGGCCTTAAAGACCACCCAGTTCCACCCCCTGCCATGGGCAAGGACACCTCCCACTGTCCCAGGTGGCTCCAACCTGGCCTTGACACTTCCAGGGATGGGGCAGCCACAGCTTCTCTGGGCACCCTGTGCCAGGGCCTGCCCACCCTCACACTAATGAATTTTTTCCTAATATCCAAATATTCTCTTATATCCTAATATCCTAATATTCCTTATATCCTAATATCTAATATTCTCTTTCTATTTAAATCCATTCCCCCTTGTCCTGTCCCTCTATCCCTTGTCCATCTCTCTTGGAGCCCTTTTAGGCACTGGAAGAGAGTCTGAGGTCTCCCTGGATCCTTCTGTTCTCCAGGTGAACACCCCCAGCTCTCCCAGCCTGTCCCAGACCAGAGGGGCTCCAGCCCTGGGATCAACTTAGTGGACTCATTCCAGCAGCTCCGCGTTTCTTGTGTGGAGAGCCCAGACCTGAACACAGCACTGCAAGAGCTGTGGAGAAGTCTAAGGGAGTCAGAGAGTGAGGGCTGGACAAAGCTCAGCAGTGTTTGCACAGTGCCCTGGATGCAAACTCCCAGAACACAGTAAATGATCCCATGCAGCGAGACAGGCTGGGAGATGGGGCCTCTGTCCCCTGAAACAGGGAGACACATCCTGCTGTCCCTCAGTGCTCCCTCCTGTGCTGCTGCACGACCCACATTCCATCCTTGTAGGTTCTGTGACAGACAGAGCTCCCACCACCCTCTCCTGCCTGGGCACTGAACCTGTTCTGCAGCTGCAGATCTGCAGGGGGAACAGAAGGCTTGGTCCTGCTGCTGGAGGTCACAGGACTCCAGCCTTTCCTGTGATGAGATCTCCCTTTCCCAAGGACAGACTCTTGCCTGCCTTCCTCTGGTACCAGTGGATGTTGAGGCTTCTCTTGTATCTGCAGGAAGGTCCAGTTGGTCTCTTTCTCATAATCACAGAATGGTTTAGATTGGAAGGGACCTTAAAAGTCTAATTCCAAGTCCCTGCCATGGGAGCAGTTTTGCAGCCTCCTCCTGCAGATCCTTTACAGCTCTTCCACCAACACACACTCCTATGGACAGGGAGATGGTCTCCAATCTCTCCCAGGCTCAAAAAGGCTCCAGGCACTGCCTGCAGTCCCAGGCACAGGGAGATGCCCCTCCACCAGCATCTTGGTGAGAGGTGGGGCTCTGCTGTGCCAGAAACAGCTGCTGTGGGGACAATGTCCACCCCAAGTGCATGGTGCCCTCATCAGGGTTTGTGTTTCTGTTCCAGCAATGAGAGCTGCTGAGAACCTGCTGCAGCTCTGTATGGCCTCTCCCAGCTGCCCTTGCTTTAGTATCTCTTGCTTAGATTTAATGTCATTTCAGCTGGATACAGCAGAAATTTTCTCAAGTTTGGTCTCTCAGACCTTGGGGACCCTCTGCAGAGAACCATGAGTTCAAGAGGGATGTGTTGTTGATATGCAGAACCCCTTTTGGCCATGAAATGGTGTTCCAGCTCTTCTGACTGAGCAAAACTAACACAGGTTTCTAAAAGATTTAAAACTAATTAATTGCTGCATAAAGGAAAAGTCAAACCTCTCTCTTTATCTCACTTGACTGAATCATATCTTACTTTGTTGTGTGTTTCCCCGCTGTGGAAGTAGCTGTGATTACATTTGCAGACAACACGTGAAGCCAAAGAGAAAATCTTGCACTGCAAAATAACAAATGAGGAGGGGAGGGAAGGGAAGTGAAGAAGGGGAGGGGGATAGGACTTGACATAACAAACATTTGGACAGTTTTGGGAGTAGATCATCTGAGACTACAGTATCTCGCCCTGACAGTGAGTAAGAACTTTGTACCCCTGAAAATCTGCCCTAAAAAATCTTCAGTCCATGAGAGAAAATAGGACAAAAAAAAAAAAAAGGACGACTGAGGGACGCCTCTGTTTGCTGCCACTGTCACACAGCTTTTCCTCCCAGCTGTATTTTTACATTAGGGATGATGAAGATGCAGGAAAATGCAACAGAAATTGTTCAGGAAAATCTCAAACTCCTGAAGTCATTCCCAGTATGTGACCAGTAATGACTGTGTGGGGTGACCTGCTCTTCCTCATGCCCTGTCCCAGCCTCTGTCTAAACTGTCAGTGCTGATTGTGTCCTTCCTCCACAGGGAGAGCTGACCATGACCAGTGACATGGAGAACTTGCTGAATTCCCTTTTCCTGGACATGGTTCCTGAGTCCTGGGTGAGGAGATCTTACCCTTCCACAGCCAGCCTGGGCTCGTGGTTTTCCAACCTCCTCGCTCGCATCACTGAGCTGGAGACCTGGACTGGAGACTTTTCCTTGCCCTCCACGGTGTGGCTTGGGGGCTTCTTCAACCCCCAGTCCATGCTGACAGCCATCATGCAGACCACGGCCCGGAGGAACAAGTGGCCTCTGGACAAGATGACACTGCACTGTGACGTGACAAAGAAGAGCAGAGAGGATTTTGCCAGTCCCCCTCGGGAAGGGGCCTACGTCCATGGTTTGTTCATGGAAGGGGCACGCTGGGATGCTCAGGTGAGCTCAGCAAGGCTCTTGGGTTGGGACAGAAACCATGGATGTTGTGTCTTTATTCTTTGGTGCTGTACTCCAGGGAACTTCTTAGTTCCTATCTGAAATAGTCATCTGAGCTGCCTCTTCAGGTATGACAGGTGGGAGATGTGGTCCTGTCTTCTGCAGCCTAGAGAGGTGCCCAAGATCCCAGAGGAATCAACCCCTGGAGCTCAGTTCTGTGGCTCTGAAGGGGTTCAGGGTGCTCAGCTTGGACTGATCCGTCCAGTACAAGGTGAATCTCAACCCCAGTGTTCACTGGCTGAACTGGGCTTAGTCCTGGAGGTGCTGCTACAGATGGAAACCATAGGGTCCTGTCAGAGCTGTGTTGTCCCCACACCCTCCCATGGGTGTGACTTCACTGCTGCCTCTCTGGCGGCAGTGAGGAGAAAGGAGGGGGCTCTGATGTCCCTTGTGTTCACATCCTCAGAGCTGGATGTGTGGGATGGGCCAAACCCAGAGCGCTGTCCTTCCATTGGCAGGTGCTGCAGGATGTGATCGAGCATGAATCCCATGCTTTAGCCGTTCCCTGAAATAAATGGTGAGGCTCTAACCTGTATGGGCCATGTGAACTCAGGCTGGTGGCTCAGGATTGGGGGTGGGCTGACCCTGGACAAGGAGAACAGAATGAGTGTCCTTTACTCTTCTTTCTCCCTCTGGATGGGGGGGATTCCTTTCAGCTGTAGCAGAGCCAACCTCAGGTATCCAAGGGTTCATACCCACCCCTCAGGCATCTGCTGTTCCTGCCCATGGAACCTCTTGGAGCAGCACCCCAGGGAGCACAACTCTCTGTCCTTCTGACAGTCATCAGCTGCAGGAGCACAGTCTGCAGAGCCAGAGCCGTCAGACTGACAATTCCCCACTGGAATTCCCCTTTGAGTTCCCTGGCCTGTGGTGACTCCCAGTTTGGGCTGTGTGGGAATTCAAGGACAGTGGTTCCTGCAGCTCTTCCCGTGGGCAGCCACAGCTCTGCTGCTGCTGCCAGGGATCTGTGAAAGAGAGAACACTGATCAAAGTGGGTCACTCTGAACTTTCTTATCTGTGTCAAGTTTACCCTCTCACAAGCAGAGGCTTTCATGTCAGAAGCAGCTCTTTACCCAGCCCCAGCTCTAAAGACTCTTAAGTCTTAACCTTGAAGATCCCACTTTATCTGCTGTGGGACTTGGTGGGTGGTTGCTGAGGAGCCTGTGAGATACCAAGTCCCAGCCTGACCTTGGAACTGAGATGTAATACTCACCACTTACTTATCAGATCCCTCTCTGAATGGTTTTCCATGAAGGAGAGGAAATTGGGCAAAGCTTTGACCTCACTATCTGATGCCATCCAGTGCATTTGATCACATATCCCTGGGAAGGGCAAGTTTCCAGGCCATTTTTCACTCTGGAAATGGGTTAATTTGTGCACTGGGTCTTGAAAGTCACAGGCAGCAACAGGTCTGTGTCCCCTGACAGCAGAAGTCACAGCAGCAGAACAGGGAGCAGCCCAACCCATTTCCCAGCTCTGATGCCACAGTTCCCTGACTATTCCCTTCTCTGAGCCCCTGCCACACACAACCCCTTGGAATCACAGCCCCTCCCCACAGGGGATTTCAGCTGCCATCAAACACTGACATCTTAAGCTGATACAAGTCAACTGGACACAACAGAGGAAGTTTAAAAAAAATTCCTGGTCTTGCATATCAAATGCTCCATTTAAAAGCAAACCAGTGCCTGCTGTTAGGTTTTCCTGTACCATCATTACCACTATTATTAGAAAATGAGTTCTGCCCAGGTTTTACCCACCTCCGGGCAGTGCTGGAAGTGAAGAGTGAGAAGTTCTGGTGGTGCAAGGCCAGAAGTCTTTTAGGAAACAAAGGCTTTTCCCCTCTGCCTCCCTCCAATAACTGGTCCAGGTGATTGCATTCAGCAATGAGGTTTGTCTGCGGGGACCATCCCCACTCCAGTAAATGTGTTTTTCTGATTACATTTTCCTTATGATTGAAAGATACTGAACAATTACCTTTATGGAACCATTCATAATCTCTGGGTATCGTGCTTCAATTTATTTCAGAAAGGAAAAGGATATTTTCATGGGTTGCTGATCACACTGAAATATCATTTCCACCTAGTGTAACTATTCATTTTACCTGTAATCCAGTGAACAGCAGTATATTAATGGATGCAGGACTTTTAAAACAGGTGCACAGCTCTTCTGGGTTGTGTACTCCTTCCAAATTAATCCTCTGATAAAAATGGCAGCCCATGTTTGGCAGAATTCCTCCGGGAACGCCTCCACTTTTAAAAGAATATTTCACATTTGGGTTGTGCCTCCAAAAAAAGGCAAAAGTACCTCTATGTTCTGCTACTCACATTTTTCTATTTATTTAAACATTTATGTTTGCCCTTGGGTGTCTTAAATTTATAAAACATTCATTACAAAGCAGCAGGCAGCTATTAGATGAAATGAAACTGAGCAGATTATTTTGGGTGCAAATGATCTGTTGCTGCAGCCCTGTTAAAGTCAGTGGAACTCAGAGAGAAAGACTTTGACTGGGGACATTTTATCTCAAGCCAGGGGAGACCCGACCGATTCCTGCTTTCCCTGCTCCTAGCAGTGGAGAGTTGGATGCCAAGGATGTGCCCAAGGGAAGAGGTGGGGTTTGCCCCACATGTGTTACATGAAGCTTTGCCAGGTGCAGACACCACTTGTCACAGAATCATGGAATTATGGAATGGTTTGGGTTGGAAGAGACCTTAAAGCTCATCTAATGGGCAAAGACACCTCCCACTATCCCAGGCTGCCCCAACCTGGCCTTGGACACTTCCAGGGATGGAACAGCCACAGCTTCTCTGGGCACCCTGTGCCAGGGCCTCCTCACCCTCATGGGGAGGATTTTTTTCTCATTGCCCACATCCAGTTGAAGCCCCCAACCCCACCATTCTCTGGAGCCCCTTGGGGTGATGTTCCTGCTGCTCCATTGCTGGAGCCCTCGTTCCCTGCACTGGATCCAAAAGGAAGCCAAGCCTTATTGGGGGTCCTTGGGCCAACTGACCCCAGAAGGGACCTGTGCTGGTGCCACCTCCATGTGCTGCCACTGGAGGGAGGTTTGATGTCCCTGACTCTGCATTTGGGCCCATCATTCACCTCCCCTGGCTGCTGGCACCTGGTTGTGCCTCCAGACCCAGCCACACGTGGCAGTGCCATATGTCCCCTCTCAGTGGCCTGTTGGGAAGCCTTTGAAAAGATCTGAGGCCTGAGCTCTCAAGCTTTTCACCAGGAATGCTGTGCCAGTAGTCAGGAAAAATTGCTTTCATAGTCAAATTAATTTTCTGATGATGGGAATGATAAAAAATGCAAATGCAAATCAGCCCAGACAGAACAAAATGATATGTTACATAGAGGTACCTCAGGAAGATTTCAGCTCTTGTTAACTCAAAATAGGTAGAATATCTCTTGGAAATTTGATTTGAAGAATTCTCAGTGGTAAAATCTCTCAGGAAAAAGGAAAAAGAGAAAGAAAAAAAGGAATGATCAAAATCCAGCTTCAGAAATGAAAGATGTAGATTTAAAAACAGTGCATAATAATGTTTAATAAATAGCTACTTTGCAAGGTATTATAAGAATTATTTAATGTTTGTTCATCACGTTGGAAATACAAAATCCTAAATGAGAGCTGGATTTATCATGGCTTAGTATAACAGATGGCATTAGTACAATTAAACCAAGGTGTGTGGCAAGAGGGATTATTTTTCTTCGCTCATTTGCAGAACTAAATAAACTACTGGAGAGGTTGAATCTCATCCCACAACCCTGATGTAACAGCATTGGAAATAATAATATGTGAAGCTCAGCTGCAGTGAGAAGCCGTTTCTTGAGCTCTGAAAAGATTGCTTCTGTTTCTCTATTTGTTTTCATTTGGTCTCTGTAACCTCCATTAAGTAACTTTGCAGGTTTCCCTGGAAATGGTTTGATGTGTGGGGTATTTTATTGTCAGAAAGAGAGGCAGAAGATGCCAGAGAGACCCAATTTAGAGAAACAAGCTGTTGATTTCTTGCCCTGGCAGAACACTGTCCTTGTCCTGGACCTGCAGCCTGAGCAGGGCATTGCTTGATGTTTAATGATAATATTCCCTCTGGAACACTCTTTTTGGATCCTTGTTGGTGTGATCACCTGTGAGAGTGAAAACAAGCCTGTGGTACCTTTTGGGGCCACACAAACCACTGTGTGAGTTCACTGTCTGGACAAGTGTGTCTGTCCCAGGTCGTGCCCAGATTTTGGTGGTGTGATGGGACCACTCTTGGAGGCTTCCCATTGCTCCTACCATAGGCAACATTTCCCATGAAATGATTCTGGTCTGGCAAAACCTTAATAAACACCTGCATGAGAATAATCACAGAATCATTCAAGTTGGAAAAGCCCTCCAATATCATGGAGTCTCAGCTGCGCCCGATCCCCACCTTTTTCCCCCAGCCCAGAGCACTGAGTGACATCCAGTCATCCCTTGGACACCTCCAGGGAAGGGGGAGCCCCTTCCAAGGCCTGACCACCCTTTCCATGAGGAAATTCCTCCTGATGTCCTCCCCTGGAGCACCTTGAAGCCGTTTCCTCGTGTGCTGTCACTGGGTTCCTGCCAACAGGAAACAGCCTCAAGCTGCACCACGGGAGAAGCCACAACAAGAGAAGTGAAGACTTTGTCCATGACATGACTGGACAGAGCCAGGAACAGTGATCCCCAACAAAGTCCTGCTGAGGGGGGTGGGTTGGAGCATCTGATGGGAGTGCAGGCATCTGTCCCCTGGAGACAACCTGCCCTGAGGGAGGCTTGTGGGGAAAGAGGGAGGCGTTTGCTGCAGACCCTCCTTATCTCAGATTCAGGAAAGCTGTTTGCACTTCCCCAGCAAGACCAGCTTGTATTAAGATGACAGAAGATGACACATATCCTGAAGCAGCTGCTGGACACCTTTGAAGTCTAACGAACTTTGTGTCCTTTCCTTCGCAGGCCGGGCTGATCGCCGACTGCAGGCTGCAGGAGCTCACCCCAGCCATGCCTGTCCTGTTCATCAGGGCCATTCCTGCTGACAAACAAGACACCAGGGCCATGTATCCGTGTCCTCTGTACAAAACACGCCAGAGAGGGCCAACCTACGTGTGGACTTTCAACCTGAAAACCAAGGACAATCCTTCCAAGTGGGTGCTGGCTGGTGTGGCCCTGCTGCTGCAGGTCTAGGGGCACCCACAGCCCCTCATTTGCAAAGACCTAAAGATGCCTTTCTCATGCAGTTTAGCTGTTGAGATTTAGCCCCAGCTCTGTCTCTCTGAGGGACTCTCAGGTTATGTACCCAGGACTCTCTCTGAGCACTGGGGCCACAGCCTAAACAGAGCCCATGAGGAGGGGACAGAGGTGCTGAGGGACACACGGATCAGGTTCTTGACTGCTGTAGATGAATATCCTGTAATTCCTACACTGCTGCATTAGAAGATCCTATCCCACAGCCTGAGCTTCCACACACAGAGGATGCTGAGCTCAAATCTAAATCTAATTTTTATTTCTCTTTCATGATCCAAAGTAGTTTTAAAGTCAGTGGCCCTCTCCAAAACACTTTAAAAGTCCAGTGACTTGTGAAATTCTCCAGATATTATTCTTTCCTCTGTGAGTGTCTCTTTTTCTTTGTCATGTGTGTGATGTTGACAGCTGGGAGGTGAACAGGTGTTGTGGTTCCATACTCTTTTCTCTAAATTTTAGAAGCATTGAAATAGTGTGAATGTCCAATGTGCTTAATGGAACTCACAGTGAGAGTACAGCATGGAGATAATTTAAGAGGAATATTTTATGATGATAGGAAACACTAATAAAATTCATTATTGCTGGACTAGTCTCTAAAAGTTGCTGGAGTCCTGTACTCACAGCACTGAGAGCACACCTGGGGTCAGGTGGGAGGAACAAACCTGTCTGGGCTGTTGAATGTCTAATTCTGACTGGAGTGGGTGAGAACTGATGTGTTCCTAGAGCAGAGGGCACAGAGAGGAGTGTGAGCCAGACACACAGAGCATCATTCTGGGCTGCAGAGGCTGAGCACTGGAAGTTGGGAATCACAGAATCCCAGGATATGCCGAGCTGGAAGGGACCCCCAAGGACCATCCAGTCCAACCCTCAGCCCTGCACAGGCCCATCCCCAAGAGTCCCCCCTGTCCCCAGAGGATCATCCCAACCCTCCTGCAGCTCTGGCAGCCTTGGGGCTGTGCCCACTGCCCTGGGGAGCCTGGGCAGTGCCCAACCCCCCTCTGGGCAAAGAAGAGCCTTGGCCTGAGATCCACCCTGACCCTCAGTCTCCTCTTCTCAGCTGAACACACCAAGTGCCCTCAGCTGCTCCTCACAAGTTTCACCTTGAGCTCCCCTGATCCTCCATGAGAGACCTGGTCCTCCCACCTCACCCTGCACTGGTTGTCAAAGAGGGGTCAGATCTGGCTATCTTATCCCTGTGGAGAAAGGGAGTGAGTGGCTCAGACCAAGATGTTTGATTTGTAGAGTTCTTAAATGAGGTGAGCTATGTTCAGTCATCCTGTTCATGGCTGCTGCAACCCTGGGAGAGGGAACTGCTCCAGGTTAGAAATCACTTCCCAGCTGGGTCTGGAGCTCAGCATTGCAGGAGGCACAGAAGGCAGGAGAGGGACTGGCTGGGAAGGGACAGTGTGTATCACATACCACATTTCCTGGGTCACCCAGCAATGTGTTTCCCCCTGGCACAAGCAGCAGCGCTAAGAAGATGGTCCATGGGTGTGAGGTGCAGCTGTGGGGTGTGTGCCAGGCTCAGGATGGTGGAGTGGTCTTGGGAGGAAGGTGTGGAAGAGGTTCACGTACAAACCACAGAGTCTACTTGGGGATTCTCTGCTGGGTCTTACTGATGCACTCTGAGCTTCTCTGTGTCACCAAACCCACCTTGGCCACTTGAGGAATGACTCCTCCAAGACCTGGCTCAGCCCATGGCTGTGTCCCAATGAGCAGGAGCCACCAGCATTGCAGGAGAGCTCTGCAGAGAAAGCTTTCCATAAACAGGACTTTTTCATCCAGAGCATCCTGAGGAGGTGGGTACATGTAAAATCTCCTAACACACAGCCAAAATCCAGGAAGCAGCAATGCTGATGTCCCCTCTGAGCTCTGCTGTGCTCCATCCACTTATGGCTTTACCTGTTAAATTGTCTTTATGTCACCCCACGAGTTTCTTTAGCAGAACCCAGCAGTTTTCTCACCTCTACCTTTCCACCTCTCTCTATCCCTCTGGAGGGAGGGAGGCAGGGGGTGTGTGGGGCTTGGCTGCTACTGGGTTTAAACCAGGACAGCTCTTCTGTAGGCTTGTTCTGAGCAGAGCAGCAGCTCTTCTTTCAGGAATGAGAACATGTAAAATCACTGGTTTTTGCAATCCTGGAGAAAGACAAATTTCTAGATGAAGGGAAGATGGGGAAACTCTCTGATAAGAAGTTTGTTTAATTGCCAGGCAGTGTCTCCAAGGCACAGCCCCAAAAATTAATGATGAGAAAGTTAGTTATGGCTTAGCAAAAGACATCTGCAAATATCTGAAGCAAAGGAGAGAGCTGTCCTAAGCTGCCTGTTTTAAAATGTCTCTTACCCATAAATGAGGTATGTGAGTCTGTGGACTATCCCACATAATGAGTACCTGGCTAGAAGAGGTCTGTTAGCTGGGGAAAGCTATGCAATTCGATTAAATCCCTCCCAATTTAAATTAAACCCTGCCAATTAGATGTGGAATGTACACTGGTCACTTCCCAGAGCTTTGCAAAGTTGGGCACATTAAATTCTCCATGTATTTCACTGATCAGGTTCAGATGCATGAACAGAGCACTGCTGAATTAAACACAGCAAAGCAGGACCAGAATGTAGAGTAAGTGCCTCGTGCTCCAGATAATCCATCGTGTTGGGATAGTCCTTCAATGGTTCTTCTGCCAGGGAGGACCTTCTGGCTCTCTCCAACTCCCTGACAGGAGGGGGGAGCCGGGGTGGGTTGGGCTCTGCTCCCAGGAACAAGGGACAGGAGGAGAGGGAAGGGCCTCAGGCTGGGCCAGGGCAGGGGCAGGGGGGGAATCAGGACAAATTTCCTCATGGAAAGGGTGGTCAGGCCTTGGCAGGGGTTGCCCAGGGAGGTTTGGAGTCCCCACCCCTGGAGGTGTCCAAGGAAGGACTGGCCATGTCCCTCAGTGCTCTGGGCTGGGGGACAAGGTGGGGATGGGGCACAGCTGGGACTGGATGGTCTTGGAGGACTTTTCTAACCTTGATGATTCTCTGTGTGATTCTCAGTGCTCTGTATGTGGGATTTCCTGCCATTCTGGGGATTGTTACTGTCCTGAACTCCATGCTTCTCCTTAAAAATCCTCTCCTTTTTTTTTGCCAGCACATCAGGACCTTTCTCTTCTCGATATTTCCTTCCAAAATGCCTTCAAACCTACAGAAAAGGAGAAGCTCAGTCATTTCTTAGGATCTTTCCAGATCTCTTTCCAGAGCCATAGCCTGGGTTGTTCTCTTGCCAGCTGAAGAAGAATGGGCTGTTGACAACAAAATGGCTCCAATTGTTTTATTATATATATCTCCCTGCATAATTCACCAGTTGGGCAGGAAGGGTGGTGGGGAGATATTTATAGATACTAGAAATGTCACCAGGGTGCTCATTCTTCATCCTTTGAAAATCATCACTGGAAAGAGTTGGCTGCAAAATGCTACAAGAGGATGGTGAATAATTTGATGCTTTAGGGGGTGAAAAAGAAAAATCTGACAGGCCTGAGAATTTCCAGCCACATCTGCCTAAACCAGGCAATTAAATACAGCTGGCCAGGCTATTCATTAGGAGCAATGCATTAGTCAAGGGGCAATCATTCCTGCCCAGGAGCTCTTGGAAGCAGTTTCCCACTTGGCATTGCCTGGGTGAACTTTCCTCCCTGCCCTGCCCTGGTTGGACTGAAGGGACTGGGCAGCAAAGGACCCTGTCCCCAAAGCTGGCACAGTGCTGAGGTGTTTAACTGGTGGAGCTGAGCATTTGGGTGACCCCAAGGCAGATGTGGTTGGTGTGGAGCAGGGGAGGGTGTTTGGTCACTGCTGGGTGCCTGTGCCAGGGTGGGCAAGTGGGCAGTGGGTCAAGTGGGACCCCACCTGGAATCCTACATCCAGCTCTGGGAAACAGCACATGAAAGACATGGAGCTGCTGGGGAGATTCCAGAGGAGGCCCCAGGATGATCAGAGGGATGGATCAACTCTGCTATGTGGAAAGGCTGAATAATTGGGATTGTTCAGCCTGGAAAGGAGAAGCTTTGGGGCAAATTAATTTTTGCCTTCCAGGACCTGAAGAGTCTCTGAGAAACATGGAGAGAGACTATTTCCAAGGGCCTGGAGTGACAGGACAAAGGGAATGGCTTCAAACTGCCAGAGTAGGGTTAGATGGAATACTGGAAAAGAATTGTTCCCTGTGAGGGTGAGGAGGCCCTGGCACAGGGTGCCCAGAGAAGCTGTGGCTGCCCCATCCCTGGAATTGTCCAAGGCCAGGTTGGAGCCACTTGGGATAGTGGGAGGTGTCCCTGCCCATGGCAGGGGGTGGGACTGGATGATAAAGGTCCCTTCCAACCCAAACCATTTAATGATTTATGATTTTAGGACACTTTGACAGCAGAGAATATGTTGCTCATTTTTAGGGAAAGCTGGAGCCCCTGGGAAGTGACTTTCCCATAGACCATTCTCCAGGCCCAGCCCTGAGGCTTCTCTCCTGTCCTACAGCCCCCTCAGACCTCACCCCCCTCCTTCATCCCATCCCCAGTCTGCTGAACCCTGAGCCTTCGTTCTCCACCAACACCAGCACTGGGCAACCTGAGCAAACACAGTTTTAAACAATCAGAGAAGCATTTCTGGGGTATAGAAATGCCTTTGACAAGAAGAGTGTTGCTCTTGAAGGCAGAGGAGCCCTGTGGCCTTCAGTTCCCTGGCAGCCTTGGGGCTGTGCCCACTGCCCTGGGGAGCCTGGGCAGTGCCCAACCCCCCTCTGGGCAAAGAAGAGCCTTGGCCTGAGATCCCCCCTGACACAACTCCAGCCCCTTCCCTGGGCTCCTGTGCCAGGTCACACAGAGCAGAGCTCAGGAATTGTCCCTGCACTATCTCTCCTGTCCTGGCTGCCCAGGGGATCCCAGACTGACTCTCATCCTTTCTCTGTATCTCCATGGGGCTGCTTTGGGCCTGACTCCTCAAATGGTCTGTGGTCAATTAGTTCACTCCAGATTGGTGACATTTTCCAAAGAGATGAAAGTGAAAGCAAGAAAATTCTGCTATTGAACAATTAATGTGAGGTAAAATTGACTGAACTCTCCCAGGACAGAGAAGTGTCTTTTCCACAGCCTGGGAATGTTGTACCTGCTGCAAATTATAATTGGTAGAAGAGCACAGTTCAAAGCAGAGTCTTCACAAATGCTTTGTGATGGTGTCCCGTATTTTAGGGTTAACCAGCTCCATTCTCCTTCAATTGTTGCTCACAGAGCCAAGAAAAACAAGGACTAGATACAAAAAAGAAGAGCCTGGTCAGTGGGCAGTAGATTGGATCAATTGGGGCAAATTAATTGCAGCTATAATTGGGTGCTGATGATGCCCAGGGATGCAAATTCTGTGTCACTGCTCAAGTGTTTACAGCACAAGACTTGCTGCAACATATCAGCTGGATGCATTCATTTTATAAAGTGTCATTAATACATTTAATTAGCAATGGCTTATTAGATTTATGGCCATTATTATGCATTGTTTTTTAAATGACTGTAATTGCCCAAACAATTCTACAAATGTATTTACCATGTTAATGGCTGTGAACTTCATTTTAAAAGCTTTTAGAAGCTGTTCATGGAGCCATAAGCAGCCCCTCTAATTGGAATTAGTGCCTATTGGTGCAGAAGGGAGGGTTGAGGCTGTGACCACATTGTCTGAAGTCTTGAAACCCACTTACCTGTGCAAAGTTCAAGGTTCACTTTGAGGAAACTCTTACAACATTCATTTTGATTAGTGCCAAAAGCCATGAGGTCAAATGCTGAGCCTGAATTCAGAGTCTTGGTTCAATGGGATGAGGGGAGGTCTCAGCCAAGAGAGCTCCAGGGCCTGCAACCCCTCCAGTTCCTGGGAAGGGCTGTTTCAGGTGCTCCAGGGTCACTCTTGAAAATGTTGACTTGGAAAAATCAGAATATTTGTAATATTGAGTGAGGTTTGGTGGAACCTCACAAGGAAAAGCAGATCATATCCATGGTGGAAGTTCTGTCCAGGGCAGTGGCCCTGGAGACTTTGGCATTCAGGGCATTTGCAGGATAATCACAGCACACCATTACTGAGGTTGGAAAAGCCCTACAGGACCGTTAAGTCCCACCTGTTCCTGACCCCCTCCTTGTCCACCAGCCCAGAGCACTGAGGGACACAGTCAGTCCTTCCTGGGACACCACCAGGGATGGGGGCTCCAAACCTCCCTGGGCAGATCAATTCAATGTTTAACGACCCTTTCCATGTGGAAATGGTATCACATTCCCCTCTTAGGTGCAACAGGACCCTGGGAAAGCCAAGGCACAGCCTGTGATCACAGCAGGAAGGCAGGGGACCTGCAGAAGAGGGAGGTTTGGTGAGGATGAGGACCTGAGCGTGGCTGTTCCCCTGGTTTCTGCCAGCAGGGATTGGAGGCTCCAGGACAGAGAAGTGTAGCTTCCGAAACATCCACAGGGATGGAGATCCAGGGGCTCAGGGCAGGCAGGACTTTTGTCCCTCTGGGGACACTGCCTGTTGCCCTGCAGCTTTCCATAGCCCCAGGAGCTGATGAAACAGACTGGCTGCTCACATCAATCCCACTGGAGCAGCAGGTTTGCATTGGCACAAGTGCAGCCAGAAGCACAGGAAAGTTTTCCCCAAACCCTTTTCTCAGCTGGGGATTAACCCACCTGAGGAGATCTAATGGGCTCAAGGGAGACCTGCCCCAGCTGTGTCTCCCTCTCGGATCCTCTCAGGTCCTGGACAAACCAGGGCTGTCCTGGGGCAGTGGCTCAGGGGGTGCCTGGGCCAGGATGGCCAGGGGTAATTTCACACCAGGATTGGCCCATGAACCTTAAAGTAATGACTGGAGCTGGTGATTGAGTGCTTATTATTATCATTTCTTTCTGGGGGAATGGGCTGGAGTTGTGTCAGGGCAGGGTCAGGGGGGATCTCAGGCCAAGGCTCTTCTTTGCCCAGAGGGGGGTTGGGCACTGCCCAGGCTCCCCAGGGCAGTGGGCACAGCCCCAAGGCTGCCAGAGCTGCAGGAGGGTTGGGATGATCCTCTGGGGACAGGGGGGACTCTTGGGGATGGGCCTGTGCAGGGCTGAGGGTTGGACTGGATGGTCCTTGGGGGTCCCTTCCAGCTCAGCACATTCTGGGATTGTGTGACTGCTGGGCCAGGCTGTGGCAGCAACTCCAGCACACAACACGACACATCCCATCCCATCCCATCCCATCCCATCGAGGCTGTTTGGGGCCTGAGTTGCCCAGACTCTCTGGATTCATTGCACTCCTCCAGTTCAGCCATGTTCCACCTGCATCCCACCAGGAACACACCTGGCTCCAGGTGTCTGAGCTCCCCTCCTGCCTCCTGAAAACCCAAATCTCAGGGCCAGCTCTGCAAGGGGCAGGGGCACATCCTGAAGGGGAACATGTTTTCCAAGCTCAGCTCAGGTTTTGGAGAAGCTGAGGAGCCCTGAGGCTCAGGGGGGGTGAAGATGCCAAGTCTGTTTTTGGGGAAGAACTGAGGGCATTTCTTTAGCAACTCTGGGACCTCTTAACTTTGTGACATTTTACAGCTTTCTGATAAGCAATGTGTGACTGTTTAGAATTCATTACAATATTTATCTCATAGAGTTATGCAGATTAAGATGAGTTTATATTTTTAAGTTAAAAAGCTGCATGAAATTTTTGAAGGAAAAGAGCATTGGATTTTTTACTGTTTCTATTTCTTTTTTTTAAGCTGCAATTTCTTGAAAGGACAATTGTCTTTCTTCAGATAAAAAGTTTCAGGGACACATAAAAGTGAATGTGTGGAGGAAAGAGACTCAGAATGGTCAGTATTTACAGCAGCCTGCAAAGCTGGATAAAGAGTGAGCAGTGAGGTCAGAACACAGCTGGATTCGGGCACTGGATGTGCTTGTATTAAAAAGAGTTTGGAGCCCCAGGGAAGAGGGAGAGGTGTGGTGTGAAGGAGCTTGGAAGCAACTAAGAATTTTTATTATTTTTAGAATTATTAAGGTTAAAGAGACCTCCATGATGATCAAGTCCAACTTTAGTCTGGTCCATGCTTGAACCACGTTGAGAGCTTGAGATCTATCAATTATCCACCATTAAATGAGCTCACTGTTGGCAGTTTTCCTCCATTTTTTTACCACATGAAGAGACTCCAGCACCCCTCTTGCCACTCCTGCCCCCTAATCTCCCACTCCTAGAGATCCTGCCATACAGGGAACATTTCCCACTGCTGGATGCAAAAAGATGGCCAGCAGAAAGCCTCCTGAAATCCAGCTCTCATTCCCAGCACAAAAGGCAGAACACAGGGAATGAGGATGGGGATCTGATTACAGTGGAGAAAGATGTCATTCCTGGAAATTAATGATCTGTTCTTCAAAAGGACCAAGTTCTCCAAATTAATGCTGATTCTGAATAGAAAATTGTAGAGGGGGAAAGGAAAACAAACAAAAATGAAAAAAAATCTTTAAGGAAACGTTTTGGGAAGTAAAAGGGCACAAGCAGAGGCAGCTCTGTCTGCAAGCCTGAAGGGTGGATGGTGTTAGAAACTGGAAATAATGCTGAGCACAGAACAACCACAAAGGAGAAAAGAGAATTCTTCACAGAGGACACTGGAAGAGGTGGGAAATTGCTGAGGGAATCTGAAAACAGTGGGAGAAAGTCAGTAACAGGCAAAATTAGAGTCAGTCATGGCATTCCTTCCCATGGGTCAGGTCCCACGTCCAGGAGTGGGGAACATTCCCAGTAGGAATGCAGAAGGGCACGTTGGGGTCAGATGGATCTCTGCAGTTCAACACTTGTGCTGAGCTGTGCCTCAGGCTTGGCCTAAGAGTTGTGTGGGCACAAACAGCCCCTGGTCACTTGTCCACAGGCTTTATCCAAACTGTGGCACTGGGTGTAATTTCTGGGGTCGGGTGTAGAAGAGCATCCTGGCCCTGTGTCATGGGATGACCAAGACAGACCCAAAGTACCTCCTTCTCCCTGTTCCTGTTTGTTTTGGGGGCTCATGTGCTCTGGTCAATCCCATGCTCTGGACAGATGGACACCAGAGTCTGATGGTTCTGATGGACATTTTGCATTATGGGAGACAGTTGCCTGTGTCCCCTAAAGTATGGGATGAATCCCAGCAATCAGATAAGGGTGTTATTGTCCCCTGGGCTCAGTGCTGTGGCTCCCCAGTGCAGCACTGGGCCTGTCGCTCACCCAGTGCTGTTCACACCTGGGGTGGTTTAAACCACTTTTATCGTCTCAGGGCATGTTCAATAAAGGTGACAGAAAACTGAACAGAGTTGGCAGCAGGTGAACAGCTTATTACAGGAGGTTTAAAATAGGGAAGAAGGGATAACCCAAAGGGACCCCAAAATTACAGAGAAACACTTGATACGCGGGGGAAAAAAAAAAGGGGGGAAAAAGGACAAAGAAAGGGAACTGCTCTCTCAGCTAGATGGCTAGCTGAAAAAGCAAGGGGAAGGGTAGGGAAGCCGTCTCTCTCCCTCCCTGTCTGCTGAAGCAATCCCCAGCCCTTGAAGTTTCTGAAAAACACAAAAAGAGGTGAAAAACGCCCCCTCCCACCACCTCTCCGAAGTGGCTACTTGCTTTCACGAGAGGAAAGTGTGGAGTCACGCCGCGGGGCCTGCGAGCGAGGAGGAGGACAGGGAGCTGTGTGTTTCCCCCCGGAGCAGCAGCCGAAGAAGAGCAGGAGGGCTGTTGCCCTGGGCTTTTTAAGCCCTCTAGTTCTCGCGTGAATCTCGCTGTCTTCTTCCTGGCCAAGCTGTCTCTCCATTGGCCAGCGGGGCCGAGCCCCGCCGTGTTTCCGCCGGTTTCCCGCCCAAGAATCACGCGCTCACGGCCCCCGCGCCATCTTTGATTTCATGTCTGCGGGCACCTCGGGGGATGCCCTGCAGTGACTGCCACCCCTCTGTCACCCGCGCTGCCGTGCCGGGACGGAGGGNTGTGGGGAGGGGCAGAGCAGGCAGGAACTGGGGCTGTCCCGGCTCTTGGACCAAAGGACCGTGCACAGCACGAGACAGCCCCGGGGCCGCGTGTGCCAGCCTCTGCTGATCGACGCCCGTGGCTGCCGCCGCCCTGGCCCGAGACGGCCCTGGGCCGTGCATCGGGGGCCCAGGGGGGCGAGGAGCTGCCACCGCCCCCCCCCAGCACCCCGGACCCGTCCCAGTTGGGGGGGCAGGGGAGCGGCCCGTCGAAAGCAGCCCTCGTCGGGAGCAG
>VXBA01003178.1:649797-827901 GCA_013399895.1 Serilophus lunatus
CCTTCCCCCTCCCCCCAGCTTTTTTTAAGGAAAGCAGAATTTTACACAGGTGAGTGGGTTCTTCTCACACACTCTTCCCCCCCAAAGCCAAGGACCCCCTCAAGCCCCAAAGCCTCCTTTTCAAACTGCCACAACACCTGAGCTGGCCTTGAATACTCAGGAATTTCCAAAGCCCCCAAATGAAAAGGCTGTGTGTGCTTCACTCACTTCTCTGCCCTCTACTGTAGCCCAAAGGGTGAATTGACTCCTCAGGGGGTCACTTGAAGAAGAAGCAACCCTGGCTCTTCTCAGAGATCACAGAGGAGCCAGAATGGCTGGTGTTCAGCAATCCCATTTCTTTGCTTTGGCTGCCCACAAACAAATCCTTCCCTTCTCTCTTCTTATCATCCAGGCTGCTTTCCTCATCCTTTGGCTCTCAGGAGTCATTTGTCCCCGGCTTGGTTGGTTTAGGAACATCTGGGCTGAGTCAGTGGCAGCATCTGGTGTTGACCAAGGCCAGGTTGGTGGGACAGGACAAACAGGGACCTGAGGCATGTGGCTGTGGCCTTGTGGAGCCAAGTGTCAGGCTCAGAGCACAGAGAGTGTGGAAAGGACCGAGCAGCATCTCTGCAAATTAATGAGACATTTGATTGCCAGCTGGGATCTACTCGACTCCAGATGACCTCTGCATCTGGGAGCTGTGCCAGGCAGGGGAACAGAATAATTGGTATGAGCTGATGCAGATAACAATAAAAAACCTCTATTAACACTGACAAAGGATGAGAGTGAAGAAGTGCTTTGTCAGGAGACACCTCTTCTCCCTCACTCTCCCTGTGCATGCAGTGGATTGTCTGGTTTCATGTTAGATCTGTGTCTAAAGAATAGGCTGAGATTAATGTAAATGAGACACACCAAAGAGCTTCCTCCCCACGCTGGCCATCACTCATCACCCACCTTTGCTTGATCATCCATCCCTGGGCTTATGATGAGCTGATCATAGGATGTCAAGTAGTGAGGGTTCCTCCAAACACTCCTTGTGGCCCCATCCCCAAATCTGGGCTAAACCCCTCTAGCTCTCCATGGTGCCATGCACAGGACATATGCCTAATAAATATTTATAATTTTTTAATAATGTATGATTTCTAAGACATCATGGCAGCCAAAAGGGTTGCACTGGGAAATAAAGATGCATCTGGCTCCTCCCTGGTAGAAGAGAACAGCCCCAGGCTGTCCATTGCCCATCTTCAAACCATCCAGCAAGAAATGCTTTCAAGTGTGGCTGGAAAATCATTTTATTAGTTCAGCCTGCAGCAGAAGAACACGGATTTCAGGGAGGTGGATCACCAAGACGTGAAGACAAGGGCAGTCCCAGAGAGATCTTCCACAGACCCATCTGCACTGGAAAGAAGCAGGATGAGTGTCTGGTAGACCCAGAGGAAGGTCCTGCTCCCCAGAAGAGCCTCTGGGAATGCTGAGGTGCAGGAAGTGGGTAAAGACCACGCGCAAAGCCCTAAGGAGGATTTTGGTGCTTCCCCAGGTTGTTGCTGCAGGAACACTTGGTTACTCAATTCTTTCAGATTCCACATAAGATTAGCTCACCTTTTCACCTCCCTTCTCAAAGAGTGGCCATGACAGTGTGTGTTTGCATGAACAGACTCTTGGCAGGGGTGGGAGGTGAGCTGGAGTTGAAACACAACCATCTCTCGCTGCAAAGCCCCTTGGAGAGCTGAGGATGGTGGTTCAGATCACTCTGAGGGCTGGCTGGGGTTGCAGGCTGTAGTTAAAGCTACTCTAGAGAGAATGTGGTGAGTGAAACCACACCAGACCAAGGACAATTCTTATCCAAAGTAGATACCTTTAAATAATTAAGAGAGGGAGAGTTCATTAGCTCAGTGGATGCTTGTTCCTGTATCATCCTTCCTAGTAAAGGTCTGCACAGTTTCCCCATTCTGATTATCCCTGACTTCAGATCCCAGATTCTGCTCCCATTACCTTTCCTACTTCATTGAGGGGCCTTTCAGAACCTGGTGTTTTTCCACATTAAGCTGCTCTGTGTTGTGAGCACATTGTCTTTCAAGTGTCTCCTCAATTAGCTAAACAGGTTGAGGTTTTAAATCCTTCACTTCCCAGTGTCCTCTCCTACCCTCAAATCATTTTTATGGCTCTTTTTTGCACTCATTCACTTTTTATCATCCCTCTAATGTGCGTGGCTGGTCTCAGCCAGTTATTCCCAGAGGTTGGAGTCACCTCTCTGCCCTGGGCCCTCCCTCTCTGCTCTTGGAACACCTCAGAGCAGCGTTGGCTTTCCTGCTGCTGAGTCATGTTGAGTGGCTGTGTTACCCTGACCCTTAAATCCAGGGCAATGTTGGGACTTTTGGCATCAGCTTTGGGTACAGCTGCATCAGCTGCAAAGCCAGGCCTGTCTGCAAAAGCACCAGGGAGCATCACTGATACAGGAAAAATGGAAGGAGATGTAAATTGGATCGTGACTCTGCTCATCACCTTTAAAATAATCTCTCTGGCTTTGCTCCAGGGTTCAGTTCCCCCTGTGCTGTGCTGAGCAGAGGGTCTGGAAGCTCGCCTGAGGCTCTCACTGCCATTCCTGGTGGAGCTGAGGGTGGGCCAGAGTAGTGACATCCCCAGACCCCACTCCAGAGTGTCCTGGCTTCTGCAGGAAGACACAAACTCCCACCAGCTTTTGGCACAGTCACCTCCCGCTCCCCCCACACCTGCCTGGGGTGTGCAGTGCAGGAGTCAGGACACAGGACAAGGGAGAGGGGCTCCAGNCAGCTGGGATCTACTCGACTCCAGATGACCTCTGCATCTGGGAGCTGTGCCAGGCAGGGGAACAGAATAATTGGTATGAGCTGATGCAGATAACAATAAAAAACCTCTATTAACACTGACAAAGGATGAGAGTGAAGAAGTGCTTTGTCAGGAGACACCTCTTCTCCCTCACTCTCCCTGTGCATGCAGTGGATTGTCTGGTTTCATGTTAGATCTGTGTCTAAAGAATAGGCTGAGATTAATGTAAATGAGACACACCAAAGAGCTTCCTCCCCACGCTGGCCATCACTCATCACCCACCTTTGCTTGATCATCCATCCCTGGGCTTATGATGAGCTGATCATAGGATGTCAAGTAGTGAGGGTTCCTCCAAACACTCCTTGTGGCCCCATCCCCAAATCTGGGCTAAACCCCTCTAGCTCTCCATGGTGCCATGCACAGGACATATGCCTAATAAATATTTATAATTTTTTAATAATGTATGATTTCTAAGACATCATGGCAGCCAAAAGGGTTGCACTGGGAAATAAAGATGCATCTGGCTCCTCCCTGGTAGAAGAGAACAGCCCCAGGCTGTCCATTGCCCATCTTCAAACCATCCAGCAAGAAATGCTTTCAAGTGTGGCTGGAAAATCATTTTATTAGTTCAGCCTGCAGCAGAAGAACACGGATTTCAGGGAGGTGGATCACCAAGACGTGAAGACAAGGGCAGTCCCAGAGAGATCTTCCACAGACCCATCTGCACTGGAAAGAAGCAGGATGAGTGTCTGGTAGACCCAGAGGAAGGTCCTGCTCCCCAGAAGAGCCTCTGGGAATGCTGAGGTGCAGGAAGTGGGTAAAGACCACGCGCAAAGCCCTAAGGAGGATTTTGGTGCTTCCCCAGGTTGTTGCTGCAGGAACACTTGGTTACTCAATTCTTTCAGATTCCACATAAGATTAGCTCACCTTTTCACCTCCCTTCTCAAAGAGTGGCCATGACAGTGTGTGTTTGCATGAACAGACTCTTGGCAGGGGTGGGAGGTGAGCTGGAGTTGAAACACAACCATCTCTCGCTGCAAAGCCCCTTGGAGAGCTGAGGATGGTGGTTCAGATCACTCTGAGGGCTGGCTGGGGTTGCAGGCTGTAGTTAAAGCTACTCTAGAGAGAATGTGGTGAGTGAAACCACACCAGACCAAGGACAATTCTTATCCAAAGTAGATACCTTTAAATAATTAAGAGAGGGAGAGTTCATTAGCTCAGTGGATGCTTGTTCCTGTATCATCCTTCCTAGTAAAGGTCTGCACAGTTTCCCCATTCTGATTATCCCTGACTTCAGATCCCAGATTCTGCTCCCATTACCTTTCCTACTTCATTGAGGGGCCTTTCAGAACCTGGTGTTTTTCCACATTAAGCTGCTCTGTGTTGTGAGCACATTGTCTTTCAAGTGTCTCCTCAATTAGCTAAACAGGTTGAGGTTTTAAATCCTTCACTTCCCAGTGTCCTCTCCTACCCTCAAATCATTTTTATGGCTCTTTTTTGCACTCATTCACTTTTTATCATCCCTCTAATGTGCGTGGCTGGTCTCAGCCAGTTATTCCCAGAGGTTGGAGTCACCTCTCTGCCCTGGGCCCTCTCTGCTCTTGGAACACCTCAGAGCAGCGTTGGCTTTCCTGCTGCTGAGTCATGTTGAGTGGCTGTGTTACCCTGACCCTTAAATCCAGGGCAATGTTGGGACTTTTGGCATCAGCTTTGGGTACAGCTGCATCAGCTGCAAAGCCAGGCCTGTCTGCAAAAGCACCAGGGAGCATCACTGATACAGGAAAAATGGAAGGAGATGTAAATTGGATCGTGACTCTGCTCATCACCTTTAAAATAATCTCTCTGGCTTTGCTCCAGGGTTCAGTTCCCCCTGTGCTGTGCTGAGCAGAGGGTCTGGAAGCTCGCCTGAGGCTCTCACTGCCATTCCTGGTGGAGCTGAGGGTGGGCCAGAGTAGTGACATCCCCAGACCCCACTCCAGAGTGTCCTGGCTTCTGCAGGAAGACACAAACTCCCACCAGCTTTTGGCACAGTCACCTCCCGCTCCCCCCACACCTGCCTGGGGTGTGCAGTGCAGGAGTCAGGACACAGGACAAGGGAGAGGGGCTCCAGTCCTTCCTTGGGCTATGTTTTCCATGTTGATTTACTGGATACACCCTGAGTAGTAATAACAGAATCCCAGAATATGCTGAGCTGGAAGGGACCCCCAAGGACCACCCAGTCCAACCCTCAGCCCTGCACAGGCCCATCCCCAAGAGTCCCCCCTGTCCCCAGAGGATCATCCCACCCCTCCTGCAGCTCTGGCAGCCTTGGGGCTGTGCCCACTGCCCTGGGGAGCCTGGGCAGTGCCCAACCCCCCTCTGGGCAAAGAAGAGCCTTGGCCTGAGATCCCCCCTGACCCTGCCCTGACACAACTCCAGCCCATTCCCTGGGCTCCTGGCCCTGGTCCCCACAGAGCAGAGCTCAGGCCCTGCCCCTCCTCTGCCCCTGCCCAGCAAGTTGTCCCTGCAGGGAGGTCTCCCCTCAGTCTCCTCTTCTCCAGCTGAACACACCAAATGAATGTGCATCTGGCCCTGCAAGGAGAGCAGAGCAGGAGGGATGTCATTCCCTGAGCATCCCTTACTTCTCCATGCCAAAATCATTCATCATTTGGTTCAGGGCTACTCTGCTCAACACAGCCCCTCTGTGAGGGCACTGCCTGCTCTGAGATCCAGATCTGGACCCCACATGTGGCTGATGGGAAGATGTTTTCATCACAGAGAGCTTGGTAGGCTGTGCAGGCTGGGGACATGTCTGCAAATGGTGGCTGTGTGTTGTGGCCATGTAGTGCTTTGTTAATTCCAGCCCCAGAAGGTGGCTGCTGCTTACTGAGACATTGAGAAATTATCTGGTGTTACATGGAGAGCCTTTGAATTCCAGCACGGAAAGTCTTTGAATTCCAATGCACCAGAGCCCAGACATTGACTAATGGGCTCTTCAACAGGTGCTAATTTGAATTTACCTTGGGAAAAATACGTGAAGTGGAAGGCAATTAATCAGATAATCCAACATTTGACTAAATCCGTTTCTTGAACTCTTTGATCCATCCAATTACCCGGTCCCAGGCTGCCCTGGAAAAATACCTTCCAAAATCTCAGGGATGGCTGAAAGTCATGAATCAGCACCCCCAGTGTGCAGAGCTGGGCCAGGAAGGGAGGCAGTGGGTCTGACACAGCCTGGTCTGGCTGGGGGAGGGGGAGCAGATGCTCCTCCTGAAGGTGCCCCAGCAGTGCCAAGTCCCAGCCAGCTCCAGGGGACAACCAGAGCTCCCCAGCCCCAGTGTGAGGATTCTCCCTGCACACAGGCAATGAGTAAATCAGAGTGTGCCATCATATTGTGAGGGAATGTCAGAGAATCATGGCATCATGGATTGGTTTGAGTTGGAAGGGATCTTAAAGGTCATCCTTCTCCCCTGCCATGGGCAGGGACACCTTCCACCACACCAGGTTGCTCCAAGCTGTGTCCAACCTGGTGTTGAAATGTCTCCTACTGTCTTGCTTTGGTTGGAAGCTGTTCTTTGCTGCTGTGAGAGAAGGGAAGGTGTAGGGGGAGGATGATCGAGGGGGTTGGGATTGAATACTCAGCAGCAAAATCACTTCAGTGTCAAGGCTAATCTGGGAGTGGTGCTAGGATGGGACTGACTGCACAGAATTGCTGCAGGGATGGCACCACTGTGAGAGTGCAGGGTTTTAAGTAAAGCAAGGCCTTCCCAACTGAAGGTGTGTCAGGGCAGGGTCAGGGGGGATCTCAGGCCAAGGCTCTTCTTTGCCCAGAGGGGGGTTGGGCACTGCCCAGGCTCCCCAGGGCAGTGGGCACAGCCCCAAGGCTGCCAGAGCTGCAGGAGGGTTGGGATGATCCTCTGGGGACAGGGGGGACTCTTGGGGATGGGGCTATGCAGGGGTGAGGGTTGGACTGGGTGGTCCTTGGGGGTCCCTTCCAGCTCAGCATGTTCTGGGATTCTTTTTTGTATTCCCTATTTGTTCTGGAGCCATACATAATCACAGGGAATCACTTCAGTTTCATTCTCTTTAATAAACACTCTCTAAAATACCATTTCAGCTTCATCTTGCAATACTTACCTATTTTTTTCATGTCATCTCCCAGTTTTTCAGTTTGATGCAGAATCTTTCCTGAAAAATGCCACTCTGATTGAAGTTTGAGTGTAACCATGTGGAAAGGAGCCTCTTCATGCAGGACATGCTCATAAGCCAGGATCACACACCACCCCAGCCCTGCCTACCAGGACAACCCCAGAGCACAACACAGGCAAAGCAAGGACAGAAAGAATCTGAGGGAGCTTTAAATTCTGGTATATCAGTGCTAGAAACTCAAATCTAATTGGTACCAAAAGCCTCACACTGCTCACCCAGTCACTGTCCTGTCAAGAAACCATCACTGTTCCAATTACTGTGCCCTAAATTATGCGATCTTCTGCAAGGAGGGTTCTTGTTAAACCAGCTACCTTTGATATGGGGCTGCTCTGCTCCTCCTCCTTTGAAGCACATGATAAATATTAAGATTAATTTAGGATTCTTTGGATCCCTGACTGAAATTCTCTAACAGGCAAAATTTCAGGCAGGAGGGCTGGAACTCACCTATTGCTCAGGTCAGAGCTGGAGGCAAATTCATTCCTCTGTCAAGTACTTCTGGAAAAGAGAAATTCAGTTCTCACAAAGTTCTTCAAAGTTTTAACTGAGCCCTTTGTGATGTGCAGAGAGAGAAAGAAAAACTATTCCAAGCAGCAGAACAGGGGCTGGCAGTGCAGCCCCTTGCCTGGTCTGTGAAAAGGATGCATGAAGATTTCTATCCCATACTTATGATATAGGATAGCAAGAATGGAGAGAACTCCAACTGCTTTCTTTTCTGTAAGTTTATTTTTATATTCTAAGCAGGTTTTGGACCAACAAATACTTGTTTTACTTGAGCGGAATTGACCTTTAGACCATCTGAAAATCTGAATAGGAATATCTGAAGGAGTTGGCTTCTGAGAACTTCTCTGATTGTGTGAAAAGCCCTGCTCAGCTCACCCCCACACTCACCCTGAGGATCACAAGGATCACCCAGTCCAACACTCAGCCCTGCACAGGCCCATCCCCAAGAGTCCCCCCCTGTCCCCAGAGGATCATCCCACCCCTCCTGCAGCTCTGGCAGCCTTGGGGCTGTGCCCACTGCCCTGTTCCAGCTGCCTGAGGATTCATTCCATGAGTGCAGATCACTTTTGTTGTGACCTCATCGCATTCCCTGCCCCAAACAGCCCCTCTGTGGGACAGCCCTGGGCTGAGTGCTGGGGGGATGCTCTTGGCTGTAGAGCCCAGGAGCAGTTCTGGGCATGGAGAAGGGAAGAGCTGCTGGCAGGTGTTGGATGGGACAGGATGCTGCCTGGGAGTTCAGTCCTGCTTGGATAATCCCACACAACAGGCAGTGCTGGTTGTTTGCCTCATTTCCTGGCTAAGGTGGCACCTGATTTACAGGAATGCTCCAAATTCAGAGCTGCAGCTGAGACTTTTCCTTTAAGCCCAAGGTCTTGTGTGATGGTAAATCTTCTAAAATCTGTTACTTTTATAAACCCACCCCTCAGAATGCACCAACACATTTGCTCTTACCTTCCCAAGCCTCAGTTCTTTGCCTGGACAATGAAGAGAATACTGGCCCTTTACCTGGGATGTCTGGAGATAAACCAGGCTTTCTACAGCCTTATCTGTGCTGGTGATGAATGCCATGGAAAAGGCTTCTGGAAGTGACTCATCCCTGAAAGTCAGACAGTTGAAAAGGCATCCTCTCTTGGGACCAGGGCTGGGAATTTGTCTCTCATCTGTTGTGAACACCAGGAGAGGAAGGACAATAAAGAATGACATTTGCTCCACCAGGGAACACCCAGTCTGTTCATGACAGACAGTGACACAGGACCTGGGCATTGAGATGAGGTATAAATTGGAGGTGCACAAGGGTTTTCTTTGCCAGGGCTTCAGAGAAAGAAAGATTATCAGCCCAGAGCCCTGAACTCACAAGCCCCCACCCCTCTGGATAAAGAGGGGCACCATCAGCATTGCCAGGTTACAAGATGTGCCTCTGCCCCGCAGACACAGAGCGCTCAAGGCTGAGAAGAACAGCTCAGGCACCAGGATCACAAGGGCTTGTAGCCACCAGTGGTGCTGCTCAACAGGGTCTGGACATGAGCCCAGGGGTGCCCAGGTGGGCAGGAGGCCAAGGGCACCTGGGCTGTGCCAGCCCTGGGGTGTCACAGGCCCAGGGCAGTGACTGTCCCTGTGCTGGCTCTGCTGAGGCACCTCCAGTTCTGGGGACACTTCTGGGGCCCCTCACAATGAGACACTGAGGGGCTGGAGCGTGTCCAGGGAAGGGAACGGAGCTGGGGAAGGGGCTGGAGCACCAGGAGGGGCTGAGGGAGCTGGGGGGGCTCAGCATGGAGAAAAGGAGGCTCAGGGGGGACCTCTTGAGAAGGGGTTGTAGGCAGGTGTGGGTTGAACTCTTCCCTCAAGTATGAAGTGATGGGATGAGAGGAATGGCCTCAAGTTTTATTAAGCAAGGTTTAGGTTGGATATTAAGAAAAAAATCTCAATGGAAAGGGTGCTGAGGCATTGGCACAGGCTGCCCAGGGCAGGGGTGGAGTCCCCAGCCCTGGAGGGATTTAAAAGACCCCTGAATGTGGCATTTTGGGATGTGAGTTAGTGATGGGAAGGAAAAGGAAAGGCTGGACTTGACGATCTTAAGGGTCTTTTCCAACCTAAATGATTCTATGATTCCATGACTGTGTCTTGGGTTGGAGACACTCAAATTCCCTGATGGAAGGTTTGTCAGTGCTGTGAGAGTCACACAGTGACACACCTCCTGCTGACCTGGAAAGCTGCGTGCACCAGAGCAGTCCTCTGCTTGTTAAAGGTCAATAATAACGTGGAAAACCCTGAATATTTGACTTAATTAGCAAAGGAAGAGCATCTGGCTGAGCCTGTGATCCAGGTGTGCTCAGTGCATGGGACTCAGGAGCCAGCACAGGAACGGCAGGTTGGCTGGAAGGGTCACAGAGGTTTTAAGTGTTTTTAGGTGCTTGTGTGGGCAGATAAAATCTTCACTGTCCTCAAAACATGGCCTAGTTTTTCTTCTGCCATTTCCCACTATGGCTTGGAATAGAAACCTGTGTGTGATATTTCAGTCTCCTTGGAGGACTCTTGGAATGAAACACTGCTAGATAGATCAGCTCCTGGCAGATCATCCTGCCCAGACCCTCCTAACTGCCCAGCACAGTGCTGGATCTGCAAATCCCAGAGTTCTGTCTGAGCCAAGGGCTCCCCTGGGCTCTGTCACCTTGTGTGGGGGCAGGAGCAGTGATGACCAAAGGTGGCCATACAAGTGTTCTCACAACTCATTCCAGGCTCCTTCAGCCTCCTACTGCTGCCACAGACACAGCAGAGGGCTGAAGCCATGGGTAAGGCTTAGCTAATCCAAGACCTGGCACCTGAAGCAGGGGAATCACTCCTTGCTGAGGAAAACTTTGGGATCTGGATGCATGGATGATCCATCCAGCTGGAGAGGAAAATATAGGGCTGGTGGAAGGAAAGGATAGGAAGGAAGGAAGACAGTACAGACCTGCTGGTGGGAGCTTGAACAGTGCAGTGTCATTCACTTTTTAAATATGTCAGGATCAGATGGATTAAACAAATAAAAATCCCTGTGTGTGTCTCCCCAGAGGACACCTGGTCTTAGACACCTGGCACTGCTGCTGTAAGATATCTGCTATTGAGCTCTTGGAAAAGGGACAGGTAATCCTGGCCTAAAAGGGCTGAGGCAGCTCCTGAGCTTGCTGCAGCTGAGTAGAGTTTTGATCCCTGCAGTCACTGACACAGAACCCTCCACAGTCCTGAGCAGAGCCAGCTCCTGAAGAGCTCTGAGGCCACAGTGGGACACTCAATCTTCTGGAAGAGCACTAGGTCAGCTCTCAATTAACCTCTGACCTGATGTAGCCTTGTGTCAAGCAAGAAGAGGCTCCAAGCTAAGCAAGAAAACCTTCCTGGCCTTTTCTGAGTGTTGAAATGGACACATGCTGTGAAATTTGTCCTGTGTCCTGCCCTGGATCCTTCTCTCTCACAGCAGCTTTGGGAGGTCACTGCAGAGCTGGAGCTCACTGTGCTTTTGGCAGAGGCTGAGCTTTGCCAGTAGCCCCAAAGTTCAGCTTAAAATAAACAAAAAAAGTGCTACCCTAGAGGCAGAAGAGAAGTTACCTGGCATTTCAACAAGGAGAGAGATGGGAACTGCATACTATTCCCAGTCTGCTCCTGACTCACTCTGTGACTGGGGTGAGTCACTTCCGAAGGTCTCTCCTTCCAAAGTCCTCTCTGCTCTGCAGGGAATGGAAATGCTCCTCAAAGCTCTTCCAAGCTCCATTCATTATTTAATGCCTTTAAGTGTGTTACAGCCTGGGAGGAAATGCCTTGTGGACACAGATTTCTCCTCCATGGGTGGAAAACACTTCCAGGTTCAAAGGGAGCTTCAACTCACAGGACTCACTGAACTGTAGGGTTTGACTTGTGAAAATAACTGAGAGAAAGGGTTTTTTCTGTTCAGACAATTACTGTGGCAATAAGATTTAGTGTTGGCAACCTTATAGCACTTATTGCATTTGGAAACATCACCCATTCCATGTCTCCTTGATATTTTTTCCAGGTACAGTCATCTGGCTTCAGGTTTCAGCAGGATGGATTAAAGAGTTTTTAACATCTTACACTTTTCACCCCCTAAAAATCCTTGTAGGTGGGGACTGTGTCACCTCGGAGCCTCTCACTTGGAGTCAAATGCTGAGCTCTGTAAGAACATCACTAAAAAGCTTTTCCCAAAGTTGGTTTTGAGCTGGGCTGCTTCTCCCCCAGGACACCTCCAGCCACCCCAGCAGCCCTGCTCCAGGTCCTGCAGGACTGACAGGGTCTGGGGCACTGGGGCACGTTCTGTTCAAAGGCCCCAGAATTTCCCTCTTTAGTTGCTCTTTGCATCCCAAACTCTCTGTGTCTCCTGAAACTTTTAGCAGGAACAATTTCAACCTTATTTCTGGATTGTTGAGCTCTGTGTGTCTTAAGTTTTGCCAAATACCACTTGCAGGAGCTCTTCAGAGGGTGAAAAACCCACTCTCTGAGCTCTCAGTTCCCCTCTGCTGCAGCCCTTTATCATCAGCCCTCTCAAGGATGTGCAGTGACAAAAATCTCTGTCAGATTATCCAACAGCACAGGATCCAGGGCTGTGGAAAAGGCACCCACCCATCATCCTGGAGCCCAAATTGTGAGAACATTAGGGAATTGATGTGGGGTTGTTTGACAAGAGCTACTTTTTTTAGACCCATGCTGACAGGTGTTAATTATCCTGTAGTCTTTTAATTCTTTCCTCATTTACCAACCTCTTTCCAAGGCAACTGGGAGCAGTGCTAATCCTTAGGTTTGGGAAACATTCCCATTTCTTTTGCTGGAGCCCAGGGAGAGTGGGAGAGCTGCTGGGAAGATGTGATTGATGGAGTTTTGACTTCTGTCCTCTTTCAGCAACAGCTTTGGGGCCTCACAAGATTTTGCCTTTCAAGGAGTGGACACAATCCTGTCTATTTTCACAGGAGGATGTTAGTCTTCCCAGATGGAGGAACTGCAGCTTTGCCAACTAAACCCTGCAGCTCTGCTTGTGCCAGCAGTGGTGTCTCTCCAGTCACACAGAGGAGGTCACACTCTGCATGTGGGACCCCACTGGGGTGCCCAGGCCACTGGGGCCACTTTGGGCCACCGCCAGAGAACCTGCAGTGGTCACTCAGTGGGGCCAGCAGGGATGGCTTGAAGGAAGGGTGGCCACCAAAGCAGGAGTTCTTCACTCAAGTACTGAAATCAATTATTACAGGGAATGGAAACACTGGGATTCACTGTTTTTTGAAGGAAGATTTGTTCCCAGCTTCATTTAAGTCATCACTGACTCCCAGCAGCACAAATCCTGCTGTTCTCCTCAGTGCCTTTTTTGGGAAGTGGAGAAATCAGAATTGGGTAATTATGAATAGAACTGCCAGGCAAAATGAAACTTCACCCTTAAAAATGCATTTTAATTAACTCTGCTGTGTTCTTGAGTTTCCCAGGCAATGCTGATAGTGCCTCATTGACTGAGCAGACAGGAGACCAGCACCTTGGCCACAAGGCCATGAAGGGCCTTGTCTTCCCACTGGACCTGCCCTGGAAGTTGACTGGGGAGTGTTAATCCTCAAAGCTTGTTTAATCTACTAAAGCTGAGCAGCAAAGTAACAGAAAGATAGAGAATTCCAGGATGGTTTGTGATGGAAGGGATTTTAACGATTATCCCATCCCACCCCCTGCCCTGGGCAGGGACACCTCCCACTGTCCCAGGTGGCTCCAACCTGGCCTTGGACACTCCCAGGGATGGGGCAGCCACAGCTTCTCTGGGCACCCTGTGCCAGGGCCCCCCCACCCTCCCAGCCCACAATTCCTTCCCAATATCCCATCTAACCCTGCCCTCTCTTCTTTTCAAGCCATTCCCACTTGTCCTGTCATTCCAAGCCCTTAGAAATAGTCTTTCCCCATCCTTCCTGTAGCTCCTCCAGGTCCTGCAAGGCCACAATGAGGTCACCCCAAATCTTCTCTTCTCCAGAGTGAACAATCCCAACGTGCCTGAGGCAAAAATCAGAGCCTGGGGCTTGGGAGGTGAGGGGTGGGGATGTGTGAACCTCTCCCACACCCCACAGCAGCAATGGGAAGGATCCCTGGGACATTATCCCTGTGACGCTGTGGCAGCAGAATTCCTCGGAAGCTCCGTGCCAGAGCTGCCACAGGGCAGGGAAGGGGCGAGGATGTGAAGGGGCACAGCTGGATGAGAAGAGCTTCTCCCAAAGCCCTGCAGTCCAAGGACAGGCTGGGGGGGAAGCACTGCCCTCCCTGCACCCAATACTGTGTTTGAAAAGGCCCCTGATGCCTCAGCCATTCCTATTTCCAGCAATCCTTCCCAATTCCCAGCAATTGTCCCAATTCCCAGCTCTCCCATGTTTTAATGGAAGCACAATGCTGAAGGCAAATTAATAGGGCAGTGGAAATAATGAAATTTTACATTTCTTTCACAAAAAGCAGGAGAAAACACCCCCCCCACATGTTTCCCAGCCAGAGCAGGAAGGAATCCCAGATCCTGAACTGGGAGAAATGAAAAGGCACTTTGACCCTCTGGCAGCACTGGGGGCTCTTTGGCCAGACACACAAATGTCTCCTCAGCACATTTCACATCTTGGAAGAACAATGGGGCAACTGCTGTGTGTCCAAGAGCAAGGCAAAGCCCTTGTTGGAACCTCCAGCACGTGGGACATCCCACAAGTTCCAACTGTGCAATTCAAGGCTAAGGTGAAGAGAATATCATGGGCGCAAACTTAAAGAAGGGCAACTTCAAAATCAAATCTCACAGGCTTGCAAGACAAAATTTTACAGCCAGTATTAATTGCTTCTCCCCCTGCTTTTTTTTCCTGGCTTGGTGATGAAATGCAGCAAATAAATACATAAAAATAATGACTCTTGCAGACCTTGCAGCATTCATTTTAATAGATGCTATTTAACTACACACAGAATCACAGATATCTACCTTTCAAACGCTGGTTACAAAGATTGGGAAGGCTGCCAAGAAAATGGCTTTTATTTCCCCCCAATAGATATCAAAAAGAAACAATTTCTATGTTGAAATTGCCTTTATTTTTTAATCCATAAATATTTGTTACTGACAAAAGTGGAAAAATCCTTAAGACTCTAAATTTTACTAAACTGATAATATTTTTGTTTACAGTACATACAGAATGTGCTTTTACAGGTAAGTATAACAACAAGAATAATACAGAGAAAAACAGTCAAATACTGCTCATCTTGAAGCTTGTTTAATGGTTAACCAAGAGTCTGTGCAAATTACAGATACAAATGTACTTCCTCTTCAGTACTACTGGATAATAAACATGGAATCCATAAACTGGGCTAAAGCACAAAAATATCCACTTAACCCCTCTTAGGAAATATTGTCCCCCCCATCCTAAAAATATTACAGTAAGAAGTGTCTTTCTCAGAGCCAAGAAATTCTTGCTACAAAAATGTCTGAGGGGGTTGCAGAGGGACAGGGGGCACTGGTGGGATGGAGACCTCCCAGACATGGTGTGGCCACGGGGACAGGGGGTGCTGAGGGCAGGGATTGACACCAACACACTCCAACGGGACCATCCAACTCTCCCCCAGCCCTGGGCTGCCCCAGGGGGACTCTCCCAGCTGGGGTTTGGCGAGGGCACCCCAAGGGCAAACCCTGGGAGCTGGGAATGGCCCCCTCTCCCATGTGCACAGCACAGAAGGGGCTGTTCCTTGAGGAGCAGCCCCAGCACAACCTTATTGCTACAACACTTGGTATGAAAATATTTAAGCCCCTTTCTCACATATTTCTTCCCCTCTTCCCTCATCTGAAATACACTCCAACATGAGATCAGGACATGGTCAATATAGTTCAGCAGAGTCCCTCCTTCTGGGTTAAACACTAAATCTGAAACCAAACCAAGACAAGCCATTTCTCCATCACATGAACTGGGGATGGCAAATTGATCCCAAAGTAGAACAGGTTTCAAATGCAATTTAAGTTACCCTGTTTCGTGATGAGTTTGTCTGCAGTGGTGGAAGAAGATGAACACATCTTCCAGCTCCCAGGAACTGGCCATCTCTTACAAAAACACTGCCAGATCTTGCAGATTCCTGGTGGGAATGCGCCTGCTAGACACAGGAACAGAAAGACACGTGCAGGAAGCCCAGGTTCATGGACCAGCTTTGCAGCCTGCCAGGTTCCAGAACAGCAGAAATGAAATCTAGGCCAGGTAAGGAGGGTTTGCTCCCAGAAAACTGTCCCTGTTTCTTCCCACCCACTCCCATCCCCAAGTAACAGATAATTTATAAAAGGAACGTTAAAACATTGAAAAATACTTCATTTTTCCTTAAAACACGATACAGTGGAATTAAAAGATTTTTTAATGAGAAAATTTCTGTTCCACATGGTTCTCTGTGTGGTTCATTAAAAATAGTTTCCAAAGAGCGATTCATGAGGTTTGGAAGCTCATATTGGCACAGGGTCACTCAGAACATATTGATTATATTTTTCAGTATGTGTATATATGTATTTGTGTCTATATAAATACACATCCAGGAGATTGGTGGATAAAACCCAGGGCAGCTCAGTGTTGCTGCTCAGGGAATGCAAGTAATTAACAGTTTGTAGGAAATAACAGAAACTTTTCTACACCCCTTCTCCCAGTCCCTGAACATGCACTCTGGGAACTGGATGTTCCACAGGGATGTTTCCACCTGTGGCTTGGAGGAAAAGACTGATTAATTTTCAGAGTGTATTTGATTAACCAAGGCAGATTATATTTCACTGTACAGAGGAATGTGGATACTCAAATCTACTTTCAGTAAAATGTGTGTGGTTTATTAAAAATAATTTTCCATGTTTCAAAGTGTGATTCAATGAGGTTTGGAAGCTCAGATTGGCACAGGGTCACTCAGAACATATTGATTATATTTTTCAATATGTGTATATATGTATTTGTATCTATATAGATACGCATCCATAATGGATGGATAAAACCCAGGGCAGCTCAGTGTTACTTGCTGCTCCTCAGGGAATGTAAATAATTAATAGTTTGTAGGAAATAACAGAAACTTTTCTCCCCCAGTCCCTGCACGTGCACTCTGGGAACTGGATGTTCCACAGGGATGTTTCCACCTGTGGGTTGAAGGAAACACAGATTAGTTGGATTTGATTAATCAAGGCAGATTATATTTCACTGTACAGAGGAATGTGGCTGTTTCCTGCTTTTCTCTGGAGTGCAGGATGTTGTGGTGACTCAGACACGAGGAGAGAAAGCAGAGAGGTCCCAGGAAACAGCAGGAACATCCCTTGGAGCTGCTGCCTGCCAAGGACCCTGGGCAAAAGGAGAGCAATGGGAATTCTGGGACACAACATCCCACTATCCCAGCACTCCCATTCTAGACAGACAGAGGGTTGTAACATGTCCCACATGATGTGTCAGCATAATGACAAACAATTTTCATAATAACACTTCGCTACTCTACAGTTTCTGTTGTGAGAGGGTCTCAAAGCACTTCATTATGCTTTGAGCCCTCTGTGGAAATGCACGGTGTTCCCATTATTATCAGGGGGAACTGGAGTGCTGGGACAGGCTGTGGGTCATGAGACCTGATCCCAGGCTAAGACAAAGTCCCAGAGTGAGGAGTAAAGAAAAAAAATGACTTAAGAACACCTTTGTGTGCTGGAACACCACTGCCCATCTCCCAGCCCATGCCAGCACACAAAGCAAGCCTCGGGAACTCAGGGTGCCCAGGTGGTATCCAGGGCATGGTTCCTTCCCAAAGAAATCTACTGGAAATTTTCTGCAGTGGTGGCAGAGTCCCTGAAGAGATTTGTCCTAAAAAGGCTCCCTGTGGGACACATCTGCTTTAAACACCGGAGTGGATTGGAAAAGGTGAGGAAATGGGGCTAAGATTTCTTTAGAAAGTTATTGCCCAGGTAGGACGTAATATTTTTCAGCCAGAGTAGGAGGAGACACCAAAGGCAAACAGCCTGGGAATAGCTCAGCATCTACACGGGCTACTTGAGGGAAAGATTTCCAAATTTACACCTGATCCTGCAACTTCTTAGTTCACAGATGAAACATTTAGACAGAGACTGGAGCTTGGGACACACAGCTATGGAAATGGCCAGAGAGGAGAGATCACCTACCCATGGCCTCACACAGTCACTCTGCTCCTCTGGCTCTGCCACCGCAACTCCAGCACACTCTCAGGTGGACTCTCCTCTCCTCTCCCACAGTGTTTTCATCTCCCTGCCTGCAGAGGGGAAGATCCCAGCCTTGCCGGGGCCAAGAGAGAATGGAAAAGCCCCAGAACCTCAGCAGGGGCTGCCTCCTCATCAGCCATGGGAGTGTCTCTTCTCTTCACAGGAGTCCCAGACTTGGCTCTGAGGGAAGGCCAGCAAGGGCAGTGTTTTCACAGGGATTGGCTTCTGGGTAGAAATATCCAGTGACTGAGCTGAGGAGCTTGGAGGTAGTCAGGGGAGAGTGGTGTCCATCAAGGGAGGGTCAGGAGATGTGGTGTGAGCTTTTTCTCTCTCATCCCTCCCACACCATGAACTGATCCACAGACCCTTCTCGTTGTTGCTCAGATTGATTTTGCCCAATCTGAACTGTGGAGACTCTTATGGATTCCTTAATTTATTCCTTCTCAGCTCAGTTTCCGTCAAACAAAGCCTCAGCACCTTCCATTGATGGATCCTTCTGAATACAGTCTCCATCAGGTGGGATACAATAAAGCTCTGGAACTTGGAGCAACAGCCCCAGGACAGTCTGGGAAAGAGAAAGGCCACAAGGCCACTCCAGCAAGGTCTGGCTCTAAATCCCACTGGATTAAGGAACACGCTCCTTCTGCCTGTCCTGAAAAACCTAGGGCTGCACCATAAACCTCCATGGGAGACTCAAGCTCAGGACCTTTGTTTGCTACAGGACTCGACGTATTGAGCTGGAAACTCATTAAGGCCAGGAGGTGGGAGGTATTTGAGGGGAGGGGGAAGGGAATTGTTCAGTGAAGGTTAATGAAGAGCCACGTAGGAAAAGACTGGGTGGGGAATGGAGGGCATGGAATTGTCCTGGAGTGTTCTTCCAGCCTGAACCAGTCCTTGTCTCACCTGGAGGAGGGAGTGTGGCCACCTTTGGGATCAGCAGTGTGGGTGTGTGTGCATGTTGTGGGACCTCCAGGGCACACCATGGGCAGTGTCCAGCCCCAGCAGTTACAGCACTGGGTCTGACTGGCCTTCAAACCCTTTGAGACCCTTCTGTGGCCACCAAGCGTGTTCTGGGGTGAGTTAATTTGATAGGAATGTAAAATAAAAGGGAAAAAAACATAAAACCAAACCAAACCCAAATCCAAACAAAACAAATTAAAAAACCCAACAAAAAATACCAAAGCAAAGCCCAATCTGGCTAGAAAACCAAAGACAAAACCCTTCACAAATTCTGGACCCACGAGCCTATATTGAAAAGATTTTACAAATATACAGTGTCTAATTAGCATTATATCAGATATACAACATGCCCATTAATTATAATTATGCTGGATATATAATTTATATGCATGAAATGTAACTGTCTTCATGGTTAGGGTTGGTACTCAGTGGAACTGGAATTTGGAAGGTTTTCTTGGGAGGTCATAACATGGAGAGAAAACCATGGAAAGTTACCGACCTGCTTTTGGGCAGACAAACACCCTCAGCTCTGTGCTGCTGCCGAGGGCTGCAAAAAGATTTGCTACATAAGGAGTTCTGGGTTGTAATTGAGAGGAGAAAATGTGTTCAGAAACAGGAGAACTGGGCCAGTGGAAAATGCTGTCGGGAAAAGAAAGTTCTGGGGAGAAATCCAGGCTTGTGGCAGGTGTGGAAGCCTGGCCTTGCAGGGGCCTGGGTGGAGTGGGGACCTCCCCAGCACAGGTCAGTAGGGAGAAGCTGAACCACTTGTGGTGCTTTAGGTTCAGCAGTGGCAAAAAGCTGGAGGAAGAGAATCCCTGTTCCTCCTTCCTATTTACACATTGGAGACACAGAGATATTGGAATGAGTGGAGGAAAGGGTCTAACAAGCATTTCAGCATATTTGTGCTTATTGAACACATCAACCCCACTACTTCCTACACTGAGAGAGCAGGCGATTTGTAGGCACTAGTATGTTTTTATCTTATGAGTATATTTAATATAAACTAAAACTTTATTTCTCAGCCAGGCTATTCTTGTCCCTAGATCTGCCAGTCCCCGAGGAAAGTCTGCCCTTGAACTTGCTCCAAGGGTGACAAGGAACAGATGTGTGGGTGCTGACTGGTGATGAGCAGCCTGGGGGTGACCCCCAGCAGCCAGGACTTCCCTCCTTGCTATGGAAAGGCCAAACACAAGGACAAGCCCCATCCTGCCAGGATGGGATGCTGTGTTTCCTCCTCCCTATCTCCAGCTGCTTCTACTCAGAGCAATGGAATCATCCTAAATTCATGGAAACAATGAGCTAATGCAGGTGAGCCCTTAGTAGGAGCCATCGATTACTATGGCTTTCTTTGACAGAAACTGATGCACATCAGGAAAATTCCCTCTATTATCCCTCACTATTGCCTGTTTGCTTGCTTGGGTTCTTCTGTCACCGATGAAGGGGTGGCTTTAAAAACAACGAGGATGGGACTGTCAGAGAAGTCTTTTCAGACACTGAGTTATCAGAGGTTACCTTGGCCTATAAGGCCACTGCAGTGTGGGGTGCTGGGGCCACCCCAGTCCTTACTGAGTATGTACAGTGCCCGAGGCCCTATCAAACAGTCACCTCGGTCTTGCTCGCTGTGCGATAGTGGTGGTGGTGGCCAGGGATGTAATGCAGTTGTTCCACCGTGTTGTGGCGGCGCGAGGCGAACGCTTGGCGCTTGGCCGAGGTGGGGTTCATCCCCAAGGTATTGTACAAGTTATTTGAGGCACTGGGATGGGGCTGCATTTTTGACATCCTGTAGCGATCCAAGACGGGTGTTGATACAAAGACATCCGTGTGTGACAACGCCCGGGACATGGACTGCTCGGGGTACCCCGAGCGCTCCGGGGACAGCAGCGGGTCCTGCGAGTGCAGGCGCTCGGCCGACAGGAGCTGCTCGTCTGACAGGATCCGTTCATAGGACATGCTGAACTCCTCGGGCATGATCCTCTCAGGAGACAGCACTCTGTCCTGGGACATGGCCCTGATGGGGCGCCGGGGCCTGTCCCTGGTGTTGGTCTGCTGGGACATCTTGATGACGTTGATGGGGAGCGTTCCCCGCGCTGCCAGGTCGGGCAGGTGCCTCCTCCTCATGTAATACTCGTCAGCCTCTTTGTCAGCTATGGGAGAGCAAAGGGAGCAGTTAGAAGTGTCACAGAAAGAGGCTGTGGAGCCGCCAGGCCTGGAGCAGCCTCCTGGTGACACCTCAGGCACCACAGCCTGAGCTAATCACAGTATTAACAAGGTTGGAAGATGCCTTTGAGATTATTGGGTCCAACCTATAACCCAAAACCAACCCATCTTCTAAACCATAACCCAAAGTACTCCAGTTTAATCACCCTCTTGTCATCTATTAAGAGATTCTGAGGTTTCAAGTCCCTGTGCAGAACTCTTCTTGAGTGGCAGAAGACAATTCCTTGCAAGAGTTGGTACAGGTAACTCTTAACACATAAACTCTCCAGATACGGACTTATGTCAGGGTCCTGCCTGCAGAGAGACCCCAGCCCTGTGTGGGTTCTGTCACGCAGGAGTTTTAATTGTATGGGGACAGGTGGCTGTCCCTGTGCAAACCCCCCACCCTCTTACACCACAAACCAACAGGCCCCACGTGCCATCGTGTCCAGATTGTGGAATCATATGATTTACACAAAACATGGAGAAATTATCAAATGTCACCTTCACAGCACACTTAAAAAGAAAGAACAGGGCTGGTGAGTTGAGTAGGAAAGTTCCCCATTTGAGGAAATGCACAGCTCGTCTCTGGCCTCAGACACGAGTGTTCCCTGCATGAATGACCTCATCACATTTTTCATTAGCATTTTGGAATATTTGGAAATGTGATCACAAAACAGGTTTGATGGTCATGGGATGTTCTCTCTGAGATATTGAATCACCTTCTTAAGGTTTAGTTTCCCACTTTTTCAGACACTTTGGTTGATATAATAGACGTTATCCCAGGAAGCAATTCTTTCTCAGTTTGCTGCTTCTGCATCTTAAATGATTTCTTTTTTGCTCAGAAACTCAGCACATCCTCGCACACAGAAAAACACCTCAGACTCAGAGAGGGTGTTTGCTTCTCCAGCTGTGCCACGAGAGATCACTTTAATCCTACAGTTGGAATGACCTGGTTCAGCCAACTTGTAATTAGAAGACCCAACTCCAAAACTGTTTTAGATTTTTTTTTTAAAAAAACCCCCAAAACAGTAGAAACACAAGAACTTTCTGGTTAACCCATTTGATATTCATCTGCTGTAAATGTGTTGGCTGAGATTACCCACCTGGAAGAAGGCTTAGGAGTCCATGAGTTTCAAGGCCAGTGCAGCCTGTGAGGGAATGTCATTGAGGAGCTGGGAGCTATTTGAGAGGAGGGAGAATGTCCCTCTGTGCCCATGGCAGGGGTGTAAAGGACAGAACATCAGTCTCCCACCACAATTCTACTGTCAGAAGTGGAGGAGTACAACAGTGACCTCTGTCAAGGGTTGGAGGAATGTTTAATGCTCAGCACTGATCATCTCCATGAACCCTCTTCCTCATTTCTTTGAAATGTTTTCTTGGTCTGGCCAAAAGTATCTCACATCCCTCTTGCTCCAGGAGATTCCAGGGTGAGACCCATCCCAGAGAGCAGCACTCTCTCCTTGGTGAACACACAACCCCCTTGCTGTGCTGGAAGGGGATTCCTCATAAACAGGTAGAACAAATTTTCCCATCTAACAGAGGAAACAAGAAGTGGCTTCTTGTGAAGGAAAATGGTAGGAACACCTTGGCATGTTCCTACATGTGTGTTCCCACAGAGCTGGGAACACACACACACATCACCCAGGGGGCTCTTTCCCTGCCAGACTTGAACCAAGTGTTGATGGGCAAAGACATACTCACTACACATCCTTGGCCAGTCCTGGCACCTGACATGAAATTCCTTCAGAAAGTCTTTCGCTTATAGGACAAGTATGATAAATATATATGATAATGATAATAAAGAGGAACCTCATTGATTTTCTCAGCTCCACTATTTCATTTGGTGGTAGGTGTTTTAAGATGGGAAAGTATCAGATGTTGGAAGAGGAAAATTTCCCATGCATGGAGTTTCTGAGGATGTTTGAGTGGTAAAAAGAACAAATGTCTGCTGCAAGACTGTTGGGGCAGGTGGTCCCAAGTCCTGTAGGCATCCAACAGGCCTTGTAATTAAACAGGGGTGGAAATTTTCTCTTTTCTCTGGCACAGCCATAAACCTCTAGGGTTTGTGCACCACATTGGCTGAGGGCTGAAGTCAATGGGCTGGTTGTGCCATGAGACAGAGCTCGTGTGGAACATGATGGGTGCTGAGATCATCCCAGAGGTTTGGTCACAGGAATCTGAGAATATGCTGAGCTGGAAGGAACCCTCAGGGACCATCCAGTCCATCCCTCAGCCCTGCACAGGCCCATCCCCAAGAGTCCCCCCTGTCCCCAGAGGATCATCCCAACCCTCCTGCAGCTCTGGCAGCCTTGGGGCTGTGCCCACTGCCCTGGGGAGCCTGGGCAGTGCCCAACCCCCCTCTGGGCAAAGAAGAGCCTTGGCCTGAGATCCCCCCTGACCCTGCCCTGACACAACTCCAGCCCATTCCCTGGGCTCCTGGCCCTGGTTCCATGTAACAGCAGTTACATGTTGGTGCCTGAATGTCTTCTCAAGCCCTGGAGAGTGTCAGCACCCTGTGCTGGGTGATGTTACTCATATGAGTCCTCATCTCCTCTCCCACACCTTCCCCTCTCTCCTGTGGTCCTGTGCAGAATCCAGAAGATTTGTGAGGAGGGTGGTTGGTTCCCATCTCAACATCTAAAACTGTGAGCTGAGAACATGTGCAAGGGCCTGTTGGCACCACTGCTGCTGCCAACCTCTTCTCCACAGCCTCCTCAGCACTGAGGCTGAGCTTCCCCACAGCTCCCCTGTGCTGTGCTGGGATTTGCTCCATATTATAATGGTGAGCCTTTTTTCTTTGCAATCCAAAACTTCTTGTAAGAACCTCTCATTGCAAACATCAGACAGCAGGTCCCTGGTCTGACTCTCATGTCTTTACAATCAATCACCTTCTTGGAAGCCTGAGAAGGACTGGGGAAGCTCCAATGGCAACAATCATTTTAGGTGTTTTTATTCTTATTGTATGGCTAGCCATAGATAGAAATGTCACACTTTGTGTGCACAGGCTGGGTGGTAATGCCTGAGCCTGGATGCAGAATAGGAACAAAGCAATTAGAACTCTGGCACTTGGCCTCCGCTCTGGATGAGAGGAGTTCCACTGGATTTGCCCAAGTGACTCTAAATAGCTGTAATTAAAGCAGAGAACATCCCAAATGGAGCTGTGCTTGGATGCCCACACCTGGCTGTGGGAATTGCCAGCAGGAGCTAAACCAGCTTTTGTGAGGTTTGCAGTGACCTGAGTCAGCTGGTGGCAGAACCAGCTGATGAAAAGTGGTTTGAAGTTGTTCCTTGTTAATTTAGATTAAAAATGCAGAGTTGTCTACACTTTAAAAAGTTTTTCCCATTAGAAGCACTAGAGATATCCTTTTTTTCTCTCCTCCATTCCATGTAAAAGTCTGTACAGACTTTTTCTGGTCATGGTTAAACCTTCCAGGGAACTGACTTCATTTCCAAGGTGTTTCTAAGCTGATCCAGGCTGTGCCCCCTGTGATGCCGAGGGACAGGAGTGGATGTTGGCACTGCTGTTCTGGGAACGTTTCCAGGTGCAGACAACCCTCACATCTCCACCTCAAAGGAGTCAAGGCTGAAGCAGCAGTTTCTGATGAACAACAAGCTGCTTTAAGCAGGCACGAGGCAGACATTTAACAGGCTGTTGCCTCTGAAAGGAGGTGTCAGTGTGAGCCACTGATGGAGAACGAAGCCTGACAAGAGCCCGAGGTTCTGTATCACACAGGAGGAGCCTCTGTGCCAGGGAGGAAGCTCAGCACAGCTCCATAACCACGATATTTCTGCACCCAGGGACAGCAAAGAACCAAACATAGCCCTAGGCTTTGGAGATTGGAGGCTCCAGGTGATTCCCCCAGGGAGTTGGAACAGGGGATGTCTGGTTTTATAGTTGGCTAAAATCAAATTGTCTCCAGGAGCTGAAATCACAGAATCATGAAATGGTTTGGGGTTGGAAGAGACCTTAAAGATCATCCAGTTCAAACCCCCACTCATGGGCAGGGACACCTTCCAGTCTGATTCATCTCATCTTCATCATACTGGGAGAGATGCTGTGATACCACTGCCCTTATCTTGTCATTGATATTCATATGAGAGCAGACATTTGTAATTTTGGACAAAAACCCCTGTGATCCAGTGTGTTTCTCCATCACATATGTGCTTAAAAATTCAAAATATTGAATTTCAAAAGGCCAGAAATTGTGAGCAGACAAAAAGAAAAACTCAGTCGTGTATTGATTGAGCAAAAATTATCTTTTTTAAAGTCATTCCCACAGTTCTGGGTTTTCACTGGTGTTTTATAAACTTTTGGAACTAGAATTACTGGAAATCAGGTTTTCTGCCCATTTTCTGGGCTTTTTTCATTGGTTTTGGTTGGGTTTTTTTCCCCTGCATTTTCTTTCCTCCTTTGGCAGTTTCTGGAACATTGACCAGGGTTGATCTCTCCAAACTTCAGGAATGTTTGAGTGCTTCAACAGCCTTGGCTTTAGGACAGGCTGATTTGCCCTCAGACAACTTTTTAATTATTTTTCCCCTCCCATTTGGAGGGAAATCCCCAAATAAATTCTCTACAATTGTTCCCACTCACACATCACACCTCAACAGATCTCAGATGCCATTGCAGAAAGGCAGAGCACAGCCCCTCTGACACTGGAATTGAGAAACAAGGAACATCTGTAGGGCTCTGGGGAGAGAATATGGAAAAGCCAAGGATATTTTTTGTTATTTAGTAAATATTTACAAGGATATTTGGTTGTATGTTAACATAGTGACAGTAGGTGCACGTGTATGTGAGGCCATCAGAGCAATTCCTCTGCTCTTCTTAAAGATCATTCCTGTTATTCCTTCTCTGCAGCTCCAATATATTCCCTCTTTGAGCCTGTCTCACCTGTTTTAATTTGGCGTAATATTTTCAAGCTGCCTGGTCATTTGTGAGGATTCTTTAGCCAATATCAAGTGATTTAATATGCCTGGAAATATTCCCTTCCTTCCTGACTGACCTTTCTCACATAGCTGGAAAGAGCAATTCCCAGGACTCTGGGCAGGATGGAATTAATAGGGCAGCTCTTGCTCAGCCTCATGTTCCCACATCCACCACTGCTCTTCCCACCTTCCAGGGCTGCCAGGGCATGGCTGGGATAGGGCTTCCCATGGAGGGGATTCCCAGCCCCTCAGAGCCCCTCCTGCCTGGGAGGAACCCCAGGTGGGTTTCCTGTGGTCTGTGCCTTAAGGAATTGCTGGGGAGGGTAAGAGCCCTGGAAGCAGAAAGCTCACATGAGACTTGGTTCTGAGTGACTTCCAGGCAGCCAACAGCTCATTCCTCCTGCTCCTAAAAGGTCTGGACCTCCTGGAAGTCCTTGCTTTGGAAGGAGAAGTCACTGTGCTACTTTCTCAGTCAAATGCCTGGAGACATGAGTGCAAATCCAATGGTGAGGAGCTCCCTCCCCAGTCCAGGAGACACAGCAAGTGCCTCACAGAATCCCAGAATCTGCTGAGCTGGAAGGATCATCCATAAGGACCATCCAGTCCAGCCCTCAGCCCTGCACAGCCCCATCCCCAAGAGTCCCCCCTGTCCCCAGAGGATCATCCCAACCCTCCTGCAGCTCTGGCAGCCTTGGGGCTGTGCCCACTGCCCTGGGGAGCCTGGGCAGTGCCCAACCCCCCTCTGGGCAAAGAAGAGCCTTGGCCTGAGATCCCCCCTGACCCTGCCCTGACACAACTCCAGCCCATTCCCTGGGCTCCTGGCCCTGGTCCCCACAGAGCAGAGCTCAGGCCCTGCCCCTCCTCTGCCCCTGCCCAGCAAGTTGTCCCTGCAAGGAGGTCTCCCCTCAGTCTCCTCTTCTGCAGCTGAACACACCCAGTGCCCTCAGCTGCTCCTCACACCCTTCCCCTCCAGGCCCTTCCCCACCTTCATTCCCTCCCTTGGACTCTCTCCAATGGCTCAATATCTTTCCCATGCTGTGGTGCCCAAAGTGCCCCAATATTGGAGGTTCAGCCTCCCCAGGTCAGAGCAGAGCAGGACAATCCCCTCCCTGGCCCAGGGATGCTGTTCCTGATGCCCCAGGACAGGGTTGGCCCTTTGGGCACCATGACCTGGGGTTGTTTCTCCAGCCGTGACCATGCCCTTGCTGAGCTCTGTCCTTATCTCTGGCAAGGAGATACTAAATATTATTTCTTCTCGTACATGCCTTGATTGATTATTCAATATTCTTGGGCAGAAATTGCATTCACTGTTTCTCTGCTAACTGGAGGAAAATAAGTAACCTTTACCTGCTTGGCAAGCCCAAAGAAACCTAGATAAATAGCTGAAATATAGATTTTAAAAGTATCCAATGCTTTTTATTTTACTCAGGTAGGAAATTTATATTTGTTAATGAGCTCTTCATAACCTTTTTATTTTTTGTAATCATGACAGGGAGTTCATTAGAAAGTAATTTTAAAGACAAAAAATGAACACATAATAATCAATTTTCAAACTCCAGAATTTAGAAGTTACATTTTTAATGTGTTGCCTTTAGCTCCTTCAGATGGAACAAGAAAATTATTTTACTGGCATTTTACAAGCAAAGGGCTGTGAACTTGGTGTCTGTTTTCATTTGGCTCTGGAGTAGAGCAGCTGTAAGAAAATGATTCAGTGATTCTGGAAGTGCTGGTTTTATTCAGCCCCAGCTTTTAGAGCCAAAACTCTCTCTTTAGTTACTCAAAAACACAGTGCCAATCAGCTGGTTTGGCATTTGCTGCCTTGCAAAGATCACTGAGATCTGCCACACCTGCCCTGGATGGGGAAATAGTTGGTATTTGCACTTCCAGGGTTGATGGTTCTGAGGACTTCAGGAATGGACTGAACCCCACTCAAGCCATTGGCCAAAGACAAACCCTCCTGCTCTTGGATTCGTGGGATCCACTGAATGGTGACAGAGCCAGGAAGTGCCCAGAGGGGCAGGAAGAGCTCAGGAGAGCACTGACTGCTCAGCACATTCTTGAGAACATTTCATCTTGGCACCTTAACACAAGCTTATTTTTGTCATTTTGGTCAAATATCTATGAACTCACAGAATCATGTGGTAGGATCAAGGAATGGTTTGTGTTGAAAGAGACCTTAAAGATTATCCAGACCCCTTGCCATGGGCAGGGACACTTCCCACTATCCCAGGTGGCTCCAACCTGGCCTTGGACACTTCCAGGGATGGGGCAGCCACAGCTTCTCTGGGCAATCAGTTCCTGTGGCTCCAGGGGTTATATTTTGTGTGCTGAGAAATTTTCATTTCAGCTGAGAAATGAAAATCAATGATCACCTCAAAATGGGGATATTTTAGAGCAGTAATATTACAACGTCACAATTGAAGGATTTTCCAAAGTCATATATAATCCCCATGAACATGGATTGTTCATCAGTGGGAATTCATTGAGGGAAAATTCTTTCAGTTGAGAGAGTGAGATCCAAATGTTTCCAGGGAACACAGCCCATGGCAGGAGCAGAGCACTGAACAGGGATGATGGCAGGCTCCAATCCCAAAATACCTCAGCCCTGTTCTCCAACACATTTAAGCACAAGATCACTTTTAAACACATAAAAAGTATTTGCCTTAATCTTAAACAGGTACATAAGTCCCACTCCAAGGAGCAGACTGAGATATTTTTTTTGTGCTACATTTCCTTTGACTCTTCTGAAAAATCTTCCCCAGATATTTCTTATGGAAAATCCAAAGGGTTCCCTGCCACTTCATTTTGTATGTCTCCCTTAACGGGCTAAATAGGGAATGCAAGCTTTGTGCAAGGAGTAAGAAGTGGGATCTGCTCCTCATTCTGCCCTCAGTGAAGGTATTGCAAGTATAAACACCAAGTTATTTCTCTAAATCAGGCACTGTGCTGCATCCAGAAACTGCTCATGGAAACATCCACACCACAGACCCAGGGTGATTCTGGAGAGAGCATTTTCCTGCACAAAAATCCCTTGTTTCAAAATCCCACCGAAGCTGATGGGTTTGTCATCAGCAAAGGTGATGAACTGGAGCATTCCAGGATCGCTGACAGAACAATGCAACGCATAAACCAGCAAGGAAGGAGAGATCTTAACTAGTGTGAACAAGGAAATGTGCTGGAATATGCAACCCCCACCCCCTAGTGAGGGGGTGTTTGGCACAGGTCAGGACCAGCTCTGGGCTCACACATCTGGAACACGGAGATCACAGCACTGCCCCGGGATATCCCCTCCCGAAAGAGATGCTCCCAACAACCTCAGCAGCTTTCTGCCGTCATCTGGTTCCAGCTACCTCTGTGGAGGCTGAGATTCCTGCCCTGGGGATGCCAAGGTGAGCTCTGAGATATCCAACTCGGCTCGTCTGGAATCCAGCAGAGAAAAAAACCCAGGATTCTCAGACGCCTCTCTCAGGAGCAGACCCGAGGTGGAGAAGTGGGAGGCAGCACAGTAGGGAGGTCAGTGAGCAAATAACCACATGTACTCTCCCAGTAATGAAATGACTCTTTCTGTCTCTTCATCCTTGATGGGAAGCGACAGCCAAAGGAATCATTACGGGAGATGCCAACTCGGGAGTGCACGAGCAGAGGGAAGGAGGTTATTGCCTGAATGCTGAGCCCGAAACAAACGAGATACAAGAAATGAAATGAGCTGACACCTACTTAGTCTCTTCAGGGAAGAATATTTACTCGGGTTTGTCTTGACAGCAGACTCGTAGGATGGTGGGAGGTGAGAGAGGTTCTGGAAGGACCTGGAGAAGGACAGATCGTAGGGTTCGGTGGCAGAAGTGAGGATGTTGTTCATTCGTGGCTTGTCTGCAAAAAATAAAACCAACAGAGAAAGGCAGGTCTACAGGGTGCACCAAACTAAGAGAGAGGCAAATCATTCCCCCAGACTCCAGCAGGGAGGAAAACTGTCCCTGAGCCAGTCCCAGGAACAGGCTCCTGCACTTAACTCACACTGGCACCAGCAAAGCAGCGAGAAATGGATCCTGGGGAAGGTTTCCTTGTCCATAATCATTCTGGAGAGAAGCAAAGGGCTCCCTGGGAAGCAGCTGGAGCTCAGTGGGGAGGGGTCTGGACTATCAGTCACCCACCCACCCCCACGGGGACTGTGGACTGAGCCCAGTGCAGCCTGAACGAGCCCATGCAGCGCCACCTTCACCCCACACACTGAGCCCTCCCCACCCTCAGAGACACAGAAACGAGACCCTGGGGTTATTTCAGTTGAGACTGATGAGCAGTGCCAGAATTCTGATTCACACCCTGAACCTGGAGGCTCCTGTGCAGTCCTCAGCCCCAGAGTCTGCTGGGATCTCGAGACAATCCCTGCACTCAGGGAAATGTGAAGTGAAGCTGTGGCACATAACATAAGGCAAGGTGTTTGAGAGGGTCCTGAGGCAGGAAAAGAAGTGTTATCCCAGTGGAGTGGAGGGTTGTATTGGGTCTGTCTGAGATGGAGCCCATTTCCCACACAGCAGCTCTCACAGTGCTGTGCTGTGCATTGGGGGCTGGCGTGGTGCTGATAACACGCCAGTGTTTTGGCTCCTGCTGAGCACAGCACTGGGACTGTAGTGCCCCTTCCCCGACTGACGGCGGGATTTTGGGAGGGGACACAAGTGGGCCAGCTGACCCAGACTGACCAAAGGAATATTCCAGACCATATGGCGTCAGCTCAGGTATAAAGCTGGGGAGAAGCAGGAAGGGGGGGGGCATCCACAGTCTCCCATGGTGGCTCACCAAGAAGCCCCACTGCTTTGGATGTGGCCGGTCATCGCCGCGGATGGGAAGTAGAGATTAGATTAGGATTTTTGCTTTTGCGCGGGCTTCGCTTTGCTTTAATTTTTGCTGTAGTAAACTGCCTTATCTCAACCCACTGTCTGCCATCGTATTCTTTTCCCCCTGCCTGACTTTCAGGGGGAAAAAAGGGGTTAAAGAGACTGTGGGCACCTGGCGGCCAGCCAAGGTTAACCCATTACAAGGGTGCACAAGGGTGTCCCACTCCTGAGGGGTGGAGAGTGCCCCTCTACTTATATTCTTCTTGTTGGAGGGAGGAGTTGTTGGAGCTCCTTTTCACCAAGGGAGTCCCCAGCCAGTGTCTCAGTGTCCCCTGCGTTAAAGCTCAGGGCACTGTCAGTAGGGATTAGCACTGAGCCTCGATACTAAAGTTCAAGTCCAGAAAATCTGTAAAGTTTTGAAACCTTGTTCCTTTGCTGCAAGATGGAAAATGGTCTTTCGTCAGCTTAGACAAGGGACAGGGACCTGTTTAGTTGCATTTTTAACTCCCAGGTGTTCAGAAATTAAAACAGGCAGATTTGAAAGCGTGTAACAAAGCAAGAGCTTCAGTTATTGGAAGCAAAGCAAGGACATACCACAGTGGGCTCTGGGGGAGCTCAAAGCAGTGGTGGGATTGCATTTGCTGGATCAGGGAGGAGACCATTTCAAATATGGTCTAAAAATGAAATCAGAGGACCACATTCTCTGCAGGAGCTGGGCAGTAGCAGAATGTCTCAGCCTTGGGTTCACACTTTCCTGTTTTACTCTCCTAAAATATGCTCATGAGGAGCAATGGAATGTGTGCTCTTTATGCACTCACCTGTCTCCAGACCCCTCTCACCTGCTCTGAACCATGAGCTGCTTGAAATCAAAGCATGGATTCTGCCCAAAAGTAACTGAACAGCAGAGGAATTTCACCTCAGCAGATATGTTGGCTCTGTGCAGTGTCCAGGCACTTGCCAACTTCTCCCATCTCCCAGTAAAATTCAACCCAAACTCCACTCAGGCAGAGTGCAGATATTTCACAGGGATTTTTCTAGACCTGAGTCACAAGTTAGACTCTTTCTTCCAAACCCCTCCCCTGCTGTCTTTCTCCTGTGGAGCCCCGTTTGTGGGCCAGCAGAACAGTTTCCTCCTCTCTGAGTTTCCCATTTCCCTGTATCCCTGGTGCTCCCTGCTGCCTGGAAATGAATGCAGCACTTCCCCGTGTCTGTGGGAGGGGATCCACAGCTGCCTCCACAATTTTTCTCCTATTGTGGCTTCTCCTGGTTAATTTAAACCTCCTGTCACCCACCTTTTATGTTGCACGTGTTTCTCAGTCAAACACAGGCTGAGTCTTGTTTTCCAGCACAACCTGACCGTGATTTCCCAAATCCAGTGGTCAGGGCCGTCCTATGCAGCTATTCCCTACACTCTGCTGCTCCATGGGTCTCCTCCCAATGGAGCTTCCTGCAGAACAAACCACAACAGGGATCTCCTTCTCTTTTCCCAAATATGCCCTTTTTCTGTGGGATCCCTCTTTCCATGGGATCCTCCATCCTGTGGGACCTCCCATCCTGTGGAACCCTTCATCCTGTGGGACCCCCTATCCTGTGGGATCCCCAAAGCTTTCAGCACAGCAGGATGAAGAGTAAAGAAGCTCCTCTATTAAGTACAGGGGCTTCACACATTTCTGGAAGCACCTTCTGCTGCTCTCTGGGCTCAGCTAAATGAACAGCCCATCACCTTGTTCCCAGTTCTGAGAAATTCCAAGGCACTTTCTTACAGAATTTAGCAAAGGTGAAAATTTCCTCCTCTCAATGCAATAACCATCTCAGTTAACAAGCTCTTTTTCTTGTGTCCAACCCTCCTGGAAGAGGGTTATTATCTGGCCAAAAGAACACAGCACCAAGTGAGCCCAGAGCTGGAATGTCATCTCTCTGAGAACATGATTTTCCTGCTGATGACTTCAATCCATGTCTAATAGACTGACTGCAGGATTAAGGAGTGCATGACATTCATCAGGGGGCTGGAAACAATTGATTAGATATTATCCAGTAAACAGAGACTGTATCAGCAGTGGAACTATGTCCCCACTCCTACTCGTGCTTGTGTGGCAAGGACCCTGGGGTAACATCTCTTTGCAAATTTCTCAGGCAGAACCTGTGTCTAATCTCCATTTCCATGGAGGTTTGGACATGCTGCAATAAGCCCAGCCCCGTGTGTGGAACTCGTTCTCAGTGCCAGAGCAGGAGCATTAATTGACTGCTTGCAGGAGGTGTGTGAAATTAAGTGCCACACTTTTATCTGATGGGCTTGTGGAGGATCAGTTCATCTTCTTCCTGCTTTTCCCACCCAGTCAATCAGAAACAGCCCAGAATGATTTTGGCAAATGAGGAGTCACCTTGAAATCCACTGCCCATCATTCAAAAACAGAAGGGATAAACTGAAATGACCAAAGCTAATTTCAGATGCCTTTTGCATAATGTAGTTTGAGGGGGAGATCGTAGAACTCAGGGACTCTGGTAAGGAGGAATATCTTGTGAAATTTATATTCTGGGAACAGTTCAGCACAAGTTTCTTAGCAGTTTTGCATTCCTGCAATACATTTGAGCCATGCTTTTCCCTGGTCTCTTTTTTGTTTGTGGTGGTTTTTGGCTCCTGTGGAAGATGCAGAACAAAATCAATTATCAGGATGTAAGTAAAAAGGTCTCCCATTCCCTGCCAGGCAGCTGAGGCTGTACATTGCTGTGTTGTCCAGCTTTCCCACTCATTCCAGTCCAGTGCTACATTCTGGGCAAGTAGGATGAACTGGATTTATTGGGATTACCTTTGAAAGTCAGTCTGAGTCCCCATTTTCCTCACCACTCCTCTGCAGCTTTGTGCCATTTTAAGCCCCTCTGATCCACCACCCACGCTGGGCACAATTTTCAAAGGTATTTGCAGAGGAACATGAAGAGGTGGAGCCCACCCAGCCCAGTAATGCGGGTCCTGTGGGCTGCTGAATTCCCTTGGCTCCAGCCTCGAAACAACCACACCTTTATACAGTTAATGCAACATCTTAAAATTCTGCTGATGTCTCTGATTAATTCAGCAGGAGAGGGTTCAGCTCTGCAGCATTTCCTCATCTTCTGAGCAGCAGTAGTTGCACAGCTCTCTGACTGTGCTGGGTGGCTCCAGCACAGCCCAGAACTCACCAGGCTGCACAAGGTTGGCACAATGAGCTCAGGAAGGGGGCAGGGAACTCTGTGGAGCTGGAACTTCTGTTCAGGCACATCTACCAAGCAAGGACTGGGCATTTCACACAATCCCAGGATCCTGGAATGTGCTGAGTTGGAAGGGACCCCGAAGGACCACCCTGACCCTGCCCTGACACAACTCCAGCCCATTCCCTGGGCTCCTGGCCCTGGTCCCCACAGAGCAGAGCTCAGGCCCTGCCCCTCCTCTGCCCCTGCCCAGCAAGTTGTCCCTGCAAGGAGCTCTCCCTTCAGTCTCTTCTCTTCTGTTTCACGAGTTTTCAGCCCGACCCAAACCCTGCTGAATTTCTTTGAGAACCAGAGGCCTCCTGGGCCAGGCTCAGAGAGGCTTCTGTTCCATCCAGCCTCTTGCAAAAGGCTGGAGAAGGTGCCCTCCTGGATCAGGGCAGGGATGTCTGCACCTCAGGAGCCTGAGGAGAGCCCCGTCTGGGGGACTAATGTTTTCCTGCTCCATCCTGGATCCAAACAGGATATATGGTCTGAGGCTGGGGAGTCACTCTCAGGGGTGTTGGGGGCTGCGGTCCCCCTGTGCCCAGACAAGGTGGGCTCTGAGTGGACACAGGGATTCATTAATTTAATTTATGAGGGAAAGAAAGTCCCTGTGAGCTGAGGAAGAGCCTCATTTCCCTGCCTGTGCTTTGAAAACTCTTTGCATGCTAAGGGCTCAGAAGAAGTTTCAGGATTTCTAGACTTGAAGAGATTAGAGCTGAAGTCTTCTTGCTGAGTCTTACTCTGCCCCTGCCCTTAGAAGACACTTTCAATGGGTGTTTACACGAGGCCCAAAACCTTTCATGTTCAAGGACAGGAGCAGATGATACCCAAGAACAAAAAAACCCAAATTAATTGATGGCAAAGTTTTAAACAAAGCCCAAGTGGCAAGAGGGATGTGCTGCATATTCGCGGTTGAGTCTGCACATATGTTGTGTGAATTTTGCAAGACATTTCAACAGATGTCTTTTAAAACATTCACCCAGAGAAAGCAAACAGTGTCACCTCGGAGAAGCTGAGAGAACCCAGCCTTCTGCTGCTCAGCTTCTGCTCAGCAGAGCCCAGCCCTCCATCAAAGCACCCCCTGCTCCCCTGCACTGCTTATGCTCAGCCTTTTGAAGGCTCACATGCAAAGTCTTCTTGGATTCTGACGCAAATTCCAACAAAGGACCTTATTCCCCAGGAAAATCTGGAAGCACTGATGACGTTCTGCAGCTTTCTGTACCACAACTCAGACCCCCTGAAGTGCCACACTGCTAGAACAGGCAGAGAACTGATGTTCACAGATTCAAATTAAAATTTAAAACATATATCTTCAGTGTTTGTGTTGTCACACTTCTCTTTTTTTATGTTACAAACACTGTTATTAATAATCCTTTGCCTCTCTCATGATGAATCTCAAAGAGGTTTCTACATTTCCAGGTCAGATCCTCTGTAGGGGAAATCAGCAGCTCTCCAGTGAGTAGCTGCCCTCATTTAGAGGAGCTGGAGATGTGTAGGATTTTAAATTCAGTCAGGGATAGAAAGCCTCTGCCTGTCTGGATTGTTCTAGGATTGGGTCTTTCAGGGCTCATGGCTGAAAATGCCAGAATCCTGGAATATGCTGAGCTGGAAGGGACCCCCAAGGACCATCCAGTCCATCCCTCAGCCGTGCACAGGCCCATCCCCAAGAGTCCCCCCTGTCCCCAGAGGATCATCCCAACCCTCCTGCAGCTCTGGCAGCCTTGGGGCTGTGCCCACTGCCCTGGGGAGCCTGGGCAGTGCCCAACCCCCCTCTGGGCAAAGAAGAGCCTTGGCCTGAGATCCCCCCTGACCCTGCCCTGACACAACTCCAGGCCAGACACCTGAAGGAGTAAAATGTGAAAAGAAAAGCAACAGCAGCACTTTGCAGGATGATGCCCTTGAATATAACAATACATGGACACAGAAGGATAATACCCCTGAATTTTGTCACCCAGGGACATTGTCAGGAGCACAGAAAGTTCTTCACTGAACTTGCACAGTTACCACAGCACGGGGTGAGAGGAATAATGTTCCCAATTAAAAACAAAGAAATTGCACCCAGCAATCAGAGCAAAGGATAGATCCATCCTCCTTGAGTTTGCTTTTTTTTCCTGGAAATGCAAGAAACAACCCATGGCTCTGGCACCAGAGCACCCAGTATGTGGGACTGTACAGAAATGGGATTGGGGCTCCTTCTTTCTGGATTTGAGACTGTGAAAGTCACAGAATCATGGAATGGTTTGGGTTGGAAGCGACTATAGAGGCTACTCGGTTCCATCAGGATCACCTTCCACTCCAAGCCTTGTCCAACCTGACCTTGGACACTTCCAGGGATGGAGCAGCCACAACTCCTGGTCTAGTTGGTACCAGATGGTTTTTAAGATCCTTTCCAAGCCAAACCATCTAATTCCATGACTGGAGCCATATTCAAACACAACAATCCGTGAACTTTGCTTTGTGAGGTGGGTGAGCAAAGCAAGGAATCATCAGCTGGCAGCCCCATCCCAAAAGCAACTTTGATGCACCAAAAACCTGATGTTTTGTGCTCCAGTCCTGTCAGATCACCTGGGTCATCCCAGCCCTGCTGCCCTGGAGAAGGGAAGCACGTGGTGTGGCTGTTTGTTCTGTAGGTTTGTATGCTCCACATCTGATTATCCCTTCATTTTCTCACATATATTTCTACTGGGGATAAATCTAATTTAAACCATCCTTAATTGTTATGATTTTGTAAACAGTGTCTTAAACACAATAGACACAAAGCTGTCGACAAATTGCTGCAGGAAATGTGACAGAGAAGGGAATCATTTTCATATCTTCTGGGAATGTCCCAAATTGGAGCCTCTGGTTGATGGTAGAAAATTGATGCAAGAGATTTTTTTCAGCAGTTTATCCCCCAAAGCCCTATTACTGTGTGGGAAGGGAGATGCCCTGGATTTTTGATATGAAGAAAAGAGAGAGAAGGGAAGGTTTGGGAAGGGTGAACAGGAAAAAAAGGAATTTAATGGAAGGAAGGAAAGGAAGGAAAGGAAGGAAGGAAAGGAAGGAAGGAAAGGAAGGAAGGAAAGGAAGGAAGGAAGGAAAGGAAGGAAAGGAAGGAAGGAAAGGAAGGAAGGAAAGGAAGGAAGGAAAGGAAGGAAGGAAGGAAAGGAAGGAAAGGAAGGAAGGAAAGGAAGGAAGGAAAGGAAGGAAGGAAAGGAAGGAANATTTCCCTCCATCAGAGCAATCCCAGACAAAATCTATGGAAGAACGCTTGGCCAAATTAAAGACTTGAATTAATTTGCTCCTAATGGTGATTTGCAAGTATTTTTTGAATTAATTGTCAAATCCTGATACAAAAATGTTATGATGTTCCTTTTAACTCTATAATGTAGAAATGTGCTTGTTATTTATATAGATGTAAAAAAAAATGTTTATTAGCTGCTCTTAATATTTAGATAATTATATATGCACTAAATATAATGAGGCTAAAATCCAGTAACAGTAAAAAATAAAGCAATAGTGTTTTACAGAAACTGAGCCCAGGCAGTCAGCAGATATTTCTTTCACTGCCTCCATTCTCTTTTGTGCCCCTAGCTTGTCTTTTTTTAATTCATGTTTAAATGTTTTTATAGAAAAATCACTTTATGTGCTTATTTTGTATGAAAACTGAATATCTAAGCAAGATAAGTTAATGTATCAAAAGATTTAGCTGCATTTCATATGTAAAACTTGGTTGTGCTCAGAGCCTGGTACTCGCTCCCTCCCACTTACCTTTTTCATACAAATCACCCCATTTCCTAAAACTGCTGCAGAGCTCTTCACTTGCAGCTCAAATCTGCTGCTACTGTGAAAATAAAGTCTGGAGTGAAGGAAACCCACACCAAAATTCTGTTTTCAGTGCAATTGGGGTCTGAATTCTGTCACTGAAAGCAGAATTTAGGCTGAGATTTGGAAAGCTCTGGAACGGGACATTTGGTGTCCTGGAAATTTGGCAGCAGGAAAAAAATCAAGGATTTCCTTCAGATGTGGGTTGGTCAAAGTCATGGGGGTAATTCAGAGCCCTCAACAGCAGAATTTAAACCCTGGCACTGCAGAGTCTTAGAACTGGAGAGTCCTAGATTGGTCTGGGTTGGAAGGGACTTTAAAACTCATCTCGTCCCACCCCTGCCATGGGCAGGGACACCTCCCACTATCCCAGGTTGTTCCAGCCTGGCCTTGGACACTTCCTTTGACTCACTTCCCTGTGGTCATTTCTCTTTATCTTCACTGAGAATTGTCTTCCCCAGCCAATCCCATTTTCCACACACATGTTTCCCCCTCTGTGCCAGCCAGGCAGGAGGAAAGGGAGACTTTCTGCTCCCTCTGTGCTGTAAAGAGCACTGTGCTAATTAGCTGAGAACAGCCTGTCAGAACAGATTATATACAATCCCACCATTAATTAGTACTTTTTTCTTCCTGCACCAGCAGAGTTCAGAGGAATCAACAGCACTGTGATGGGCAGAAGTTTTGCATTGAGAATTTGGGCCTCAAGAGTGGAACCCCCCAAGCCAGGTTAGACCTTTGGGGGTTAACCTTGGGAAAGTTGAAGCAGAAGAGTTCCAAGGGCTGAGGTCAAATCTGCTTTTTCCTTTCTTTTCCTGATTCCTTGTGATCACAGATTGTTCTTATCCCCTGGAATTGGTTTCTCTGTGGCATCTGCAGGGAGCAGAATTTAAAACATCAGGGCATCCATGGAATTAGATGCTGACAATCCTCTGCCCTTCTCAGGTGAACAAAGACAACATTGTTGATAGAGTGGGTGGTTCCCAGAACCCTGTTTGGTGGAACAGCTGCCCCACTGCACATCTGGATCACCCCAGCACACTGAGATCCTGTATGACTCCTGAAACAGTGAAATGGTTGATCCACTGCACATCTGGATCAGTCCTGGACACTGAGATCCTGCTGGTATTCCTGAAACCTCTGGGGAAGCAAATGGTCTGGTGCCTTTTGCTCTGCTTTTGGAAAGGCCTGGCCAGGGCAGGAAGGGGAAAGGGGACTTGGCTTTCCTCCCTCCTCCATAAGGAGCTTTCCTGCAGAGCCCCAGGCCCCACATCTGCCCCAGCTGCTTATTCCATAGTTTGAAAATTCAATATAATTACTATTGAAGGTAAGAGAGCTGTGAAGTTCATGTGGTGGTAGGAGATGAGAGAGACACCTCATGTCCACCCCCAAATTTGGATAATTCCACAGAAAATGCACATCATGTCCTACCCAGGAAGGGAGTGAAATTAAACCTGAGGCGGTACAGAATTGCAGCAGTAATTTTGAATACTGCAAACTATTCTGATGTCTTGTTTGAAAAGTCTACATATCTTTACAGACTCACCAAGCAGTGAACACACAGGAATACAAGTAACAAAAGAGTCCAGGGCCATATGGACAACTCAGGAATAAAATGGAGCTCTGAATCATCCAGTTATTTGTTGTCAGCTCAGCCAAGTCACTTTGTACAACCAAATTATTAAGGCATAGGAAACAAGAAAACCAAGACTTTGATTGTGTCTGCCTTGGTTTTTGCCTCTCAAGTACAGAAAAAAGCAAAGCATCTGTCAGGACCAGAGGGAGGTTCAATGGTTTTAGCACAAGTCATTCCCTCAGTGAAACAGGAACCTGATGATGGAGCTGCACTAAAACTCCTGGGCAAACACTCATCTGGCTCTGCTGGGGCAGCTCAGAACTCAGAATGTACTAAATTTTAAGAACAAATAGCAAGACAAAAGAAAAAGTACAATTTCACCATCTTTTTTTTTTTTTTTCCTTGTGAAGGTAAAAAGTGAACAGAGTGAATATTCTGAGGAACATTTGAGGCTGTAAATTCAGATTCAATAAAAATTCCTGTGAGACCAGCAGGTTTAAAGCTGACTCTGTTTATCCTGTGGCTTAGGGAAGGCAGAAAAAGAAACCCCAATAATGTCTTACAATTAAAGTACCTGGCAGGTTGAGGAGCTGCCTGACCCACCTCTAGGAAGGAGAAACACCCAAGGTTTGAGGTGACCTTTCCTAGGATTCACCCACCCTTTTTAGCAGCATGGAAATTTCTGTACATAGGCACAACTCGCAATAAATCAAATCCAGAACAGTAATTAAGAATTAAACACAGATGCCAGTACAAAAACAAGTAACAAACACAGACTCAGAGCTGCAAGAAATGCGTATTAAGATGGGATTTTCCCATCTCTTGCTGGTTCCCCAGCACAAGGAAGAATCCAGCTGCAAATGCTGGAGGACTAGATCACATCCAAAGGGTAAAGGTGCAGGGAAGAACACGGACAAGAGCAGGACAAAGAAGCAGGAGAAGAAGGAAGGAGACAGAAAGAGAGGACCTGGGAGATCATTTAAAGAGTGGTCTGACTGCACGGAGGGTGGGAGAAGCATTGATTTTGGGTGGCACTGACTGGTCTGGGCTTGGGTAGAGCGAGGAGGCTGCAGGTGATTTGGTTACACTGGAGGGGGGGACACAGTCCACACTCAACTGAGCTGGGAACAGGGAAACCCAAAGCAGAAGGGAACAAGGAAGAGGAGGCAGAAGGGCTGAGCAGAGAGGGAGAAGGTTTCTGGACATGGAGGAAGGAAAGACACATCTCTAGGCTGGGATGAGATGAAGGAAACAAAATTGAAATTCAAGGAGTGTCTTTGAAGAGTTGAACTCTTCAAGCTGAACTCTTCACACTTCTGAACACTTGAAAGTGACTCCAGGATAACCTGGGGCATCCCCAGGATGACAAAGGCATTCCCAGGTTTGTTAGGTCAAGGGGGCAGAAGAGGTGCCACTAAGCGCTGAACTGTGTTTCATGACACATGAAAATGGTGGTTTTAGAGCTCAGTGAGAGCACTGTCAGAACCTTCCCACATATGAAGCTGTTTGGGTACAAAGACCAAGTCCAGGGAAGCTTTGCAGGAGCTCTGGAAGGGCTGCTCTCCCCCTTGGAGGGATGAACAGACAGGTTTTATGGGGAGGGGCTGTCCCAGACACCCCCTGAGGTGCCACCTCTGAGGTTGTGGGGACAGGTCAGTGCTGTCCACTCTGTGCTGGGTGTGGGGACATGACATGGGTTCCACAAGTGCCTGGGGTCAGAGAAATGTCGTGTTCCCACGGTAAAACAGAAGGGTTTGGAAAGGAGGGGGTGAGAGCAACCACTGCAGCTGGTTTGGGAAGAGGCTGTTGTGGTTTTGGAAGTGGGAAGGGGGAGCCTGGAATCTCTTCATGGGCTTTGCATATCCTGCATAATAAAAACTGGAGAGATGTTGTGCAGTGTCAGGGCCTTCAGCAGGTCATTCCAACCAGACCTATAAAAGTAGGGCCTGGACAGCTTGGATTTAGCCAAGAATCCAAACTCTGGCCACATATTAGGCCAGAGCCAGGTCAGCTTAGGAGCCCTTGTCCCACATTTGCTGCCCTTCCAACCTCTCTCAGACAGATGCAGAAGCAGCACTCAGTGTTCAGTGGCTTGGCTGATGATGGACTTCCCTTTGATTATCGTTTTTACTGTTTGTCTGGTTAAATCCGATGTGGAAGAGAGAAAGGAGCAATCAGACACGAGGGAACACAAGTCAATGGGCACAACCGTAGAAGACTGGGCCATATTTCATTGTGCACACTCTTGGAAAATATGGTCCTATATTTAATGTTAATGGAAAGCATCAGTCATGCAGCATTGCCATAGGAATATTTCCATTAACATTAAACATCCTTGGAAACCAGTAAATGTTACTGGCTGGCAGAGGAAAGTTACAACTGGTGTAATTTTGCTCTTTGGTGTCTCTTACCATGTGTAGGTGTCTGGGTGGCACTGTCTAGTATCAGGTGATTATAATTTTGTTCTTGGTCATCTGAAATTCACAGAAAAAAAACACAACACAAATCCCTTTAAAAACCAGCTTAGAATATCCAGAGATCTGCAGATGATAATTACAGCTCACAGCATTCACAGGAAATCTCAGCATGAATAAAGAAAGGAGAAGAAAATGCTTAAGAAAGCAGAAGATTCTGTGATGTGCTTCACTTAAAATTCCAGCTGCAAGAGGAACAAGATAATGGGAATCTGCTCCCCTTCTGCTGAGCCTGCAAATTAAGGTTGAGAAAGGTGAGAAACATGTCCAGGCAGGAGCAAAGCACAGCTGCTGTTCCCACATGGGCTCCTGGGAGCTGCTGGAACCTCCCAGCCCCTATTCCACTGCTCCACCTCCATCCAGAGGAGAATTGGAGATTTGGAAGTTTGGAGGTTTTCAGGATGTTACCCCCAACCACCCCAAAACAGACCTTCCCACTGTGACCACAACATTGCCCTGTGTGAGTGCAGACAGAAATGAAGTAAGTGGCCTCATTAATGCAGGAAATGGAGATGAATTTCCAGTTCCAGCTGCACATTGACAGGGGATCTCCCTTCCCAGGGAGCGAGAATCCTGTGAGACTGACACACTCAGGATCAAATGCTGCAAAGGAGGGGGATCAACCAGTGGCAGAGTGGCTGCCAGGACTGGGCTTGGGAACTGCCTTTGGGATGGAAAACAACTTTGTCTCCTTCTCACAGGGATAAAACCCCTGGATAAGTGACTCCCGACTAACTTCCATCACCATTAATTTGCACACAGGCTTCCAATAAGGAATGAACTCTTTGTCCAGATCGTTACAACGGGGATGGAACTGTAGCAAAGCAGAGGGAGAGGAGATTTCTGGAAATATTTAATGTCATGTTCTCCCTTTACAGAGTGGGCCACTCCCACATCCACTCTGCTATTCTGTAACCCTATCATTGGTATTTCCCTGGATATTTCTTCCTGCTTTTCAGACCAATTTCTTCTTTCCTGTTCCAGAGACATCGAGAAAATCCCCCTTATTTCTGGCACAGCTCCTTATGACAACAATGTTAGTGGTGTTCCCTTAACACCATTTCTTTTATGTTTCCCTATAAAACTTGCTTTGCTTTTGATTATTGTCATTTTAGCCCCCTGTGATTTCTGTGATTGACCTGGATCCTTCTCGAGTCTGGGACATGAGAGATCTCACCTGCACAGACTGGATTCCCTAGATTGTTTCAACTCAACTTCACATAAACTTGGGATAGTTTTCTTTCCCTGGATCATGTAAAGTTTGTGATTCCTTATGAATCCTTATTGCTTTTCCAAAGAACCGTCCAACTGTTCTTCAACATATCCAAGCCTTTTTAGCATTCCTGTTTCAGCTCGATGCATCTCATTTTTCTCCATTTAATCAACTTATTTTCAGCCTATTCCTCCAATTCGTCAAGAACATTTTAAATTCTAATCCCATCCTTTAATAGATTTATGGTCATCCAAGCTTCATATCACCTGCAAATTTAATAAGCAAATTCCCTTTCCAGCAGTAACAAAAAGACTGAATTCAGGACCACATCAGTTCATATTTGTTCCCCTCTATGGTCAAACATTTACCCCAGAGAGGTTCATTAACAATGTTTCTCAAATTAATCTCACATGACTTTCCTAGAAACAGCTGGAAATCTTGCTGAGGTAACTTTAATATAAGTTATTCATCCCTGACCATAGAACACAAGAAAAAAAAAATAAAAATAACATGAACTTGACATGATTTGTGTCTGAGAAATCCTGGTTTATCTCACTGTAGCGCTCCCTGCCCAGCACAAGGAGTGTCTGCACGGCAGGATTAAATCAGAGCTTATTTATTCAGGTGACAACAGACTGGATGCCTCAGCCTAGTTCCTGCTCCAATGGAAAACAGGCCTGACAGCTGGAAATTCCCAAAGGATTTTATCCCAAAGGATGAGCAAACCTTGAGAGGAGCCCAGGTTCACATGGACCCCTCAGGTGTCTCTCAATAAATGTCCCACAGATCCCCTAAATTAGAATTTTGCTGTGAATCTTCCACTCTTGGTTGCTCTTCAAAAGAAAAAATCCTGCAGGTACAAGTTTTGGGGCTTTGCTTTAGTTTCTGTCCCTCCAGAAAGTCAAATTTCACTTTAATGTGAAAACTGGACCAGAGAAAGGGTGAAAAAAAAAAAAAAAAAAGAAAATGGATATTTCTGGAATCCCTGGAAATGTCCAGAGGGATTTTCAGGGATATGGGATCAGAGGGTTAATTTTCATTTTGTTTCCAGCGAGCGGGACACAGATTGCTGCTCATGAATATCTGCATTAGTTTTGAACTGTTTCTGGGGTTCAAACAGAGCTTTTCACTGCTACAATTTTAAAAGACTTTATGTGATGGTCAGTCTGAGCCAAGTCTTTAGAAATAAGTGCAGTAATTTCAGTCTTTGTTACCAAAACCCACAATATACTTGACTGAATCATCTGCCTTCAACTCCTATTAGATCTTTTATATTTTTTTTGGTTGGACTAAAAAACCAATTTATTACTAGAAAATGCTTTCTCACAGAGATATTTCTAGAACACGAGGCTTGTCAATCATAACTTTATCATTCTCTTAGAAAATCTAAATATTCTGTGCCTCTGGAAAGCTGTGGGGGTGAGGACTGGGCTGGGATTCACTTCATCAGGTTTGATCCATGGCATTGTCAAGCAGAAATGTGTTTTAAGTTTCACTGTCAGGATGGTCATTCTGGCTGACAATGGGGCTGCTAGGGCTGAATTTTTAGGAATTTGCTTGCAGAGGCAGCTGGTTTGGAAAGTGCAGGTCAGGATTTCTCTGCCCTGGGAACTGTTTCTCTCCCAGCTACTTTTCTGCTGTCAGGTTCATAAAATCACAGAGTCACTGAGGCTGGAGGCACCTCTGGAGACCTTGCAGTTCAACCCCTGCTCCAGGGAGGGGCAGAAGGGTCATTTACATCCGGGAGTGGAATATCTCCAAGGATATCCTGGAGAAAAGGAGGTTCAGGGGGGACCTTCTCTCTCTCTCTCCAACTCCCTGACAGGAGGGGGGAGCCAGGGAGGTTGGGCTCTGCTCCCAGAGAACAAAGGACAGGAGGTGGGGGAATGGCCTTGGGACCCAGGGGAGGTTTAGATCGGATATTAAGGAAAATTTCTCCATGGAAAGGGTGATAAAGCATTGAACAGGCTGCCCAGGGCAGTGGTGGACTTCCCAACCCTGCAGGTGTCCAAGGAATGTGTGGATGAGACCATGGTTTAGTGGTGATGGTTGGACTTAGTGATCTTGGAGGTCCTTTCCAGCCTTAATGATTCTGTAGTTCTGTGACTCTAAGGATAGACACTCTATATCCTCTCCCCAAAAGCTTTCCCAGTGTCCAACATCCAGCAAGAAATGTTCTTCTCCAAGTGGAATGTTTCTGTATTACACTTTGTTCCCATTGCCTCTTGCCCTGGCACTGGGCACCACTGGGAAGGGAGTGGAAGGGACTCACCCCCCAGTTAATTACAGACCTTGAGGAGATTCCCTTCTCCAGGCTGAGAAGTCCCAGCCCTCAGCCTCCCCCAGGCCCTCAAACACCTTCTTGGCCCTTTTTTGGCTCCTCTCCAGTTTGGCCCCGGCTCTGCTGTACTGGGGAGCCCATCACTGGTCCCAGCACCGCGGGTGTTTCTCCCAGCGCCGCCAGAGGGGAAGGATCCCCTCCGTGTCCTGCTGGCAGCATTCCTGGGATGCTCTCCAGGGTGCTGGTGGCCTCCTTTGCCACCAGGGCGCATCGCTACCTCATCTTGCACTCGGTGCCCAATCCCGGTGATTTTACCCACCATTTCTTACCTTATTTATAAGTCATTAGACCTATTTTTGAGGTCGCGAAGCGGGTAGTGAGTAGCGAGCCTGTTGTATTTTTTGGCGACCTCTCCTTGACATTTGCAGCTGATAAGTTCATCGAGCATGACTGAATTACTCTACAGACACTTCTCTCCTGAAAGCCTTGGCAAGTGATGGATTTCCCCAGGAGGTCTCCATCCTTCCACATGCTTTTATAGTACCCCGTTGTTCCTAAGCCAGTCCCTCTGGGTTGCAGCCAGACATGGGGCTGCAGTCACGCCAAGGAGAGCAAGGACTTCCAACCTGGCTCCAGCACAGCTAATTTACAAATCAAGCTGCAGAAAACATCCAACCCCCCAAGTTCTTTGTGCTCTTCTCAACTGATGTTTCTCACACACTACAGGAGCTGACAAGTGAAAGGTGGCACAGTCATGGAGGCACTCGTGGTGTGAAATGCATCCATGTAGAACAGGAACAGACATAACCTGAACACATCAATTGTTCCAGAAGGGAAACAACAGAGGTTTCTTTCTCCTGCAAACTCACGGTGCTCAGAGTCACTCATTCGTACAACCTCCCTCCTGGGGGAAATTGTGTCTTCACTGAGGACAATGACACCTGCATGGAGAGGAACCCTCATCTCATTCTGAGCAACTTCTCATCACCCCAAATCCCTTCCCTTCCCTTCCCTTCCCTTCCCTTCCCTTCCCTTCTCCTCTAAAATCCTCAAGTGTTTCGAGGTCATTGCTTAAGAAAAGGCATCCAAACCAAGCAGAACATGAATTATTGGCATTTTGATGTGGCTGATCTAATCAAGCAACTGAATGCAGCACTGGGCTTCATTTACCACTTCTGTAGCCCTTTGTAAACACTTTCTAAGCAATAAAATGCTTGAAAATGATGGCTGAGCCTTCCTACACCTCTTCAGGTTTAACAAGATAATGCTGTTAATTGTGAAGTGCCAGTTAGTCAGAAGCTTATCTATTGCTGAGACAAGGATCTGAGTTCAGAGCTATTTACCAGGAAACTCCATTAGAGAAATAAAAGATTCATGGGGCTCTGAATTGCCAGACCACAATAGGAAATTTCTGAGCTCAGCTGGAGGAGATATCAGACAAAAAAACATCAGAAAGAGATATTTTACTGGGAGAAAAGAAACCAGTGCTCCCAGTCCCTTACAAAGATGGGACAGACAGGGTTTTAAGGGGTTTAGGGTTTTTTCCTAAAGGAAACAAGGAGGCTACATGAGAAGAATAGGACAAAGTGCTGCATCCCACAGAATTATATCTGTGTGATATCTGGATTCAGTACCCAGTGCTTTGGGAGGTACAACTTTCTCCTACGTGGGAAGGGGAGTTAGGGTGGGGTGAGGGGACACTATGAAAGGAGAAGGAAAGATGCTGTGGGAGGGAGAAATAGAAATCTGTAGGTTCTGGGAAATGCCAAGGGACAAGTGTCTGCCTGGGTGGCCTTGCTGCCCTGCTGGGGTGGTCCTTGTGCTGCAGCCACAAACCTGCCTGAGCACACCAGAAACTCCTGGGTGGGTCCCACCACTGAGCACCTCTGTTAGCTCAGAGTACAGTGACATCAACCCAAATTTAGGCTGGAACTAATAGAGCAGGGTAGCCCCATCGCATCCCTGCCCATGTCCTTGCCAGAGAGCCAGGACAGTTGTCCCACAGGCCCTGGAGGCTCAGCTGGATATGAAACTTTTCTAGTGCCTTCAGCCAGAGCAGCCCCAACCTTCTCCCCAACCTGCATTCTACTGCCACCCCTGCCAGCACCCCTGGGGCCCAGCACCCCCTTCTACTGGTGGCAGGAGCAGCCTGGACCTGGGAGAGGAGAAATCTTCTGAGAACCAAGGGAAGCAGATGAGCCTTTGCCCCACCACAAGCTCCTGCTCTCTCTCTCTTCTCCCTGTCACTGCCTCGCATTTCTCCCTGTGTCTCCTTGGAAGGGACACTCAGATGTGCTGGAGGTGACACTCAGGTGGCCTGGCAGCCAAAGGTGATGAAAGCAGGTGTTTCCTGCAGGGAGAGGAGGTTTCTGTGCCTGGGCTCAGGCAGCTCCATGAGAGACGGTCAGGTGTTCTCCCAAACTTCCTCAAGATTCCTCCCCTTGGTGTCTCCAGCCTGTGCTTGAAGATAGAGGGGAAGGGTCCCTCTATTAGTTCCTGATACTTCGATGAGAATGTACTTGCATTTTGCAAAAGAATCACAGAATCTGCTGAGTTGGGAGGGACCCCCAAGGATCATGGAGTCCAACCCTCAGCCCTGCACAGGCCCATCCCCAAGAGTCCCCCCTGTCCCCAGAGGATCATCCCAACCCTCCTGCAGCTCTGGCAGCCTTGGGGCTGTGCCCAAACCCTGGGGCAGAGCTGCTGTTCCCTCAGCAGCTGCCCCAGGCTGTGTGGGCTGTGCTGGAGCAGTGCTGGGCACACAGGGCTGGCTCAGTCCCTGCTGGCACAGCCAAGGGCTGCTCTGCTCCTCACAGACCCTGCCGGGCCCAGGCTGGGGGGGAAGGTGTCCCCAGGGATGTGCCAGCCCTGCTGGAACCCTGCTGAGCACACAGAGCTGGGGGAGGAGGAGGGGGATGTTTGCACTGCTGGTCTTTGCCTTCCCCAGTCCCCAGCAAGTGGGAGGGAGCCCCAGCTCTCCTGGGCTGGCTGAGCCCGTGGGAAGAGGGGAAGGAATCCCTTGAGTTGCTTCCTTGCATGTGACTTTTGCTTTCCCTGTTAAACTCTCTGTACCTCAATCCATGAGTTTCCTCACATTTACCCCCCATTCTGCGCCCACCCGTCCTTGGGAACTGAGTGCTGGATGGGGCTGAGTCCCATCGGGGGTTAAACCACGACGGCCCCCACCTGAATTGTCTGCACTGAGGGGCCAAACTTTGGGAAACTGATTAAGAAAACTTCACATAACCCCCCTCTGACCCAGGAGATCTTCTTAAGACACAACTTTTTTTCAGAGACCTAAGCTTTCTTCTGGTACTTTTAGTCTTCTCCAGATTCTATTTTTTCAGTCTCCGACGTTTCATATGTAAATATTGTTAATAAAAGCTACGTTTATTGTGCTCTGTAATAGAAGAAAAAACGACCACCAAGTGTCATAAAATGGAAAGAAAACATTAGATTTTCCAGCCTGTCTTTCCTAATAAAGTTCCTTATAAAAACAGCAAAGCAAGGGTATTTTTAATATGTGCCAACTGTGTAACAGATCTGTGATCATTCTGACAGTCAGGCAATATTTTACATTAGTTTTGCAGCATTTATTAAAGTACTGGGAACTGCTCTGAAATCTGTAGCCAACAGGACAAAAGAAATGGCCTAAGGAGGGGGAATCAGCCCACAAAGGCCAGGGTGGAGTCCCCAGCCCTGGAGGGGTTTAAAAAACATGTGGATGTGGCACCTGGGGACAGGGATTAGTGGTTGGACTTAATTTTAGAGACCTTCTCCAACCTAAATGATTCTATGAAAACCAATTCCTTGCCTTCTGCCCCTCTGGTGTTTCCAACCTCAGCATTTTCCTACCTTCAGCTTTATTCCCCAGCTGAGATTTGCAGAGGAGGATGTAACAAGCAGGTTGTTTTTCTGATGACAAGAAACCTTCTTGGCATCTGCACTAATGAAGAGAAAATCCCTTTCCAGGGCAAATCTTCATGAGTACTTCTGGCTTTAGGAAGTGAGAGAAATGCAGACCCTGAAGGGAGGAGGAAAGGAGACCAAAACCTGCTGATGAGGATGGAAACACTTTCAGCACAAAACTGCTCATTTATCACCCTCCTGCCCCTTTGGCATTTTCTGTGCAGTTTTTAGTCCAGAGGGGAACCCTTGAGCAAATGTCCTTTAGCTGCTGCCAGGATGGCCAAGAAGAGCTGAGCAGGATGCCTGGAAAGGTGAGCAGGGAAAACCTTTTTTTTCCATGAGTTTAGACAGAGACAATGGCAAATGCAGCCCAGGGAATGGGGGAGGTGAAGCCCAGAGTCCCATCCTAAGGCAGGTCTGCCCAGCCAGGACTCAGAGGTGATGAGCACATGAATATTTTGCCTAATAGTTCATTAAATCCCAGCTGTCTTTGGTGTACAGCAGCCAAGAACTAATTACATTTTACTTCTGTGCTGTGAATATCCTGCTTGCAGAGTGTTTGTGAACCTAGCTGACAATCCCCAGGCACACTGACTCCTAAAAATGGGCTGGAACAAGGGGCAAACAAGCCAAACCTAAGCCTTAAGCCACCAGTAAAGTCATGATGTCAGTCCTGCAAGGGGCTGGAAATGCCAGATTAAAGGTTGAGATCCATTATGTCAAGGTTTTGTTCTACCATTTCAACCTCTTTTTCAACTGGAATCCTGTGACTCATTCATTGAACAGGATGCTCAGGGAATAAGGCAGCTATTCAAGAGTTATTTTAATCCTCATTAAGTGGTGAATGGCCCTGTTCTTTAGTATCCCACGCTATCCAAACCTGCACTGATTATGGAACTGTGATTTTCCATGAAGGTTTTCCTGGAACACCCACCTAAGCCTCACAAACAGCCTTCAGACCCCCATCCCAGGCAGGGTGGAGGCTGCCAGTCCCAGGTTTAACCTGAACCACAGAGCAGCTGTACCTGCACCTGCAAGGTTTTATTCCTTTTGAAGAACAGCCCTGGAACGCTCAGGTCAGATTTTCATATCACACAGGGGATTTTTAATAGGATTTTGCAAGCATAAATCAGCTGTTAATTAATCACTCCCCTTTTGGAGGGAGGTAAGACAAGACTGTTGCTGGTGTAACCAACGAAGGCAATGAACAAGGGACTGGAGGAGAAGGTACAGCCTCAAATTGCATCATGGAAGGCTTAGATTGGATATTAAGAAAATATTCTTCCCAGAAAGGTGTTCAGACATTGAAATGATCTGCCCAGGAAGAGGTGGAATCCCCATCCCTGGAAGAGTTCAAAAAACACATGGTTGTGCCACTTGAGGACATGATTTTGTGGTGACCATGGTGGTGCTGGTTGATAGCTGGACCTGGTGATCTTAGAGGGCTTTTCTAATCTTAATGATCCCACAATTTTGTGATTCTATGGCTGTGGCAACTCATTGGAACTCAACCCTTTGGAAAATCATGTTGGAAAGTGAGGGACCAAGACACAAAAAGGACTCTGAAAGGCTCAGCTTAACTCAGCTTCCTCCAGCCCTTTTCCCAAAGGAATCATCCACTCCAGCAGAGCCTCCCAGGGGTCTCCCAGTGCCCTCCCTTCCTGCCTGCCCTGCTGGTGCCCTCTGGGCAGCCCTTCAGGGGCACCCAAAGCTGTGGGGGCTCTGTTCTCCTGGCACAGCAAGGTCAGGCTGCTGCTCCTCACACCTGGAGACTCCTCAGCAGCAACTGCAGTGAGGATTTGGCAGCAGGAACCCTCTGGCAGTGCCAAGAGAGGAGGCAGCTTCACCTGGACACCAGTCAAGTGCTTCCCCTGTCACCTCCTGGAGATGTCACAGGGTGCCTCGTGCTTCCCACATCCTGGAATTGCTCCAAATCCCTTTCTGGTTGGTCCCAGCAGTGCTCAGGGCACATTGTGATTTGGAACTAAAGGCTGTGTGAATCAACATTTTACAAAAACTTCAACTCCATCGTTTGCTACTTTTGGACCTCTTGTTTTTTTTTCCAGATTGTGTTGAGTTTATTCCTTATTTCAAGGCCATGGAAGACAGAGGCTTAAATGAGTCCTAAGAAATCAAGAAGGAAGTGAATCATAGAATTATAAAATACACTGAGTTGGAAGAGACCCACAGGGACCATCCAGTCCAGCCCTCAGCCCTGCACAGCCCCATCCCCAAGAGTCCCCCCTGTCCCCAGAGGATCATCCCAACCCTCCTGCAGCTCTGGCAGCCTTGGGGCTGTGCCCACTGCCCTGGGGAGCCTGGGCAGTGCCCAACCACCCTCTGGGCAAAGGAGAACCTTGGCCTGAGGTCCCTCCTAAACCCCCTGGCAGAGCTTCATAATGTCCAGCAGCAGGTGGAAAATAGCTGCAATGGGAACTAAAGTTTTGGAGGTTGTATCTGACTGCATAAAATCAGGATGGCCCACTGAGCTCTCCCAAAGATGCATGGAAAATAAACTTCCTCCCTCAAATATCCGAGAAAAAGTGGGCAGAGTGAGGAGGATGTTCTCGTACGATGGGGCTTCAAGTTCACTCCCAAAAATCTGGCTCCTCTGTGGAAAAGCTGCCCAAACTCACACACTCATTCACACTGGATTCTCCTCCTCCCACACATCCCTTGTATCCACCAGGGAACATGTAAACTCCCCTCACGAGCTCCCCACACACCAACATATGTCTCCTTCCCAGTACATTCCCAGAGCTCCCCCCTGCCTATTCCCAAGTGCCAAACTGCCAAAGCAAACTGCAGGGGAGATCTTGGCATGAGGGAAATACAACTTCTGTCTTCAAGCCATTCCAGCTAAAAAGGGCACTTGAAGAAAAACAAAGCCAGGAGAAAAATGTTTCCCAGTCTTGGCTAAAATGGTGTTTTTAAAAACAACATCACAGTGAAGATAAAGGTCACAGGGAACTCCAGATCTCTCTCTCCCAGGAAACTGGTGCTTCTGAAGCATCTTTGGAAAGGCTGTTTGCTTAAGAAATAAATGTTTTTCCTTCTTGTGGACAATGTAGTTTGAGGTCTATCAAAAAGGCTGCTTTTCCCACTTTTTCCAGAGCCTCAGGAAGAGTCTGGAAAACAAACACATCCTGGGGATTCCCCTCAGCAATGCCTTTGGTTTAGAGGGCAGTGAGCAGAGTGACCCTCACTGCTACAAATGGGAATGTTCACACTCCTTTTGGGCTGGAGTTTAGCATCCTATATTTTATATTTTTATATTTTATATTTTCTTTGCTCTGATTTCCTTTGATTTGAATTTACCAATTGCTACCCTTTCTTGCATATTCCAGCAAAACTCAAGAGAAAAAACTGGTGAAATGACTGGAAACAAAACCCCATGAAGAGGAAGAACAAGGATTTTTGTTCTGGGAGAGATAATTCTGCAGAGCTGGGGGCAAACCTCAGGGGACAAACAGAGCTGGTGTTGACAGTCAATGCCTGGGATCCCTTCTGTGTTTGAGAACCTCACACTGACTTGGAAACACAAAGTAATTGGGCAAATATGGGCTGGTTTTCCCAAAAGCTCAAGAGCTGAGCAGGCTGCAGGACCAGCATCAGCCAGGAATGCACAAAGAGCAGTTGGGGAGCAGCCCTGCATTCCAACCTTTGGGAACACATTTCAGAGGCACAGATCAGGGTGAAAACATATGGTCAGAAAGGAACCAAATGTGTCCTTTAAAGGGCATTTGTGAAGATGAAGTTGATTTGAGAAGGTATACACAGTGTGGGTTAGTTCAGTGCAATCCTTTGCCAGCTCTTGCACATTCCCAGGGGAGAGAGAATTATGCAAATACCTTTGGAATAACACACGGACCTTTTCAACCCCACAGTGTTGGCAGGAAGGAGAAGGGAACACAAAGTCCTTCCCCTGTTTTTCCCTCTTCCCTGAAGTATAAAGAGGAACAAAAAGGGAGGATGAAACAGGTGGGAGAAGGTGTCCAGTGTGTCCAGTGGGGCTGTATTGGAGATCCCCTTGGAGAGCAGAAATCTAGGCCCCTGTTCACTGCTGTCCCTCAGGGAGCACCAGGGCCTGGCTCTCCCACCTTTTTACACTGAAAAGACACAGGATTTAGAAAGCTAAACCCCTTGCTTGTTACATCCCAAGCAGAATTCACAGGAAAACCAAACTAATTTGGATTCCCGTGGGACCAATGGCTTGGAATGGCCTGTCCTGTCACCCAGGGCATTCCAGGAGGATGCCCAGAGACCCCAGGGAGGAGGATGGGCAGAGCCAGCAGGGCTTTCCCAGCCCCTGCTCTGGCTTAGGAGTGATAAATGTGTCTTGTTGTGAACAACATGACAGGCAGGAGAAGCAGACTGAACTCCTTAACTGGTTTTAAACCCCCAAGATCAGCTCAGTTGGGCAGAACTTGGTGCTGATAACACCAAGGATTTGGGTTTGATCTCTGTATGGACCATTCATTTAAGGATTGTATCCCTGTGGGTCCTCCCCAACCCAGAATATCTTGCAAAACAGTCTATAAATCACTCTAAAGTCATGGAAATTCGCTTGCTCTTCATCTGCCAGCCACACATGGCCACCCTTGAGGTGTCTGGGAAGACAAGCAAAGACTTTATAGTAAAGTCAGAAGCTAAAACACAATAAGATTTACAGAGGAAGGACCTGCTGCCATTTCCTGGTGGCAACACAGAGATTCCAGCTGGGAATTCAACCACAGTCCCAAAGGATCCCTGAACACTGATGAGCACCTGGACATCAAAGAATGGGATGGTGTGAAGGCACCACAGCCTTTCTTTGCTGTCCTGTGGGAGGATGGATTGTGGGGACCCCAACTATTCATCAGAAAACAACAGCTCCTGTCACATCACCCCAGATTTAGTTTAGTGGTTATAGTACCTCAACCTTCCTCTAAAACTAAAGAAATAGTAAATAAGAAGTTGAAAATGAGAAGAAATTGGGAGTTTTTCCACTCCACTGGGCTGAACCTCCTTTCTCCCCCTTATCCTGTGTGGGTAAGCAGGAGCTAATTATTTCCTTTAAAGATTACAACTTGCTTTTGCTCCACAATATTTCTAGTGGGCTGATTTGCTTTAGAACTTGTGCTTATGCTTTGCCCTATACTGTTATTCCATGGGTTTAAATGTGGTTTTTGCAGTGTTTTGTCACTGACTATCCCAAAGCCTCACTTGGCATAATTTGTGTTCGTCAAAAGTGTTATTTTGTTGGAGGGAATCCTTTAGAGAGGTGCTGACAGTTCCCATTGATGGTGGGATAACACGTGGGACAGACCTGCTGAGGGGGTCCCTGGCCCCTGAAAAGGGCTCTGAACTAACCCCCTGATCCTACAAATCTGTTCCTTACAGGACACCAATGGAGTGGTTGGATATAAAGGTTTCATTTCCCCCAAAATAAATCATTAATTTTGGGCAAAACCGTTTCTTTTTCCTCCACCTTTTATGTGACAATGACACAGGAGGGAGGGGCCAGGAATGAGAACCTTCCTGGTGGGACTGTTGGAAATTTATTTCACCCTTTTGCTGATTCCTGGCATTTTCTTACTCCTAAATTTGTTTGCTAGCTAAACATGGCTTTGGGCCAGTGCTTTAAAGACAATTAAGCTGCAGATCCAATCTCACACTGATCATATTCTTATCTTTAAGTATATCAGGAATCAGCAGCACTAATCAAGCACTTAAAACCAACCAGGGGCTTTACTGAGGCAAAAAAAAGGCTCTGTGTTAAGGAAAGACTAAAAGCTCTCTTTAAATCCAGCCCTAATCCCATCAGCAATTAAGCAGATGGCTAAATTTAAGCATCTGCTCCAGTCTAAGTGAAGTCACATTCCAGAAAAATAGCAATTCTCCAGAAAGATCAGTGTGTGATAGCATCAAAATCTTGGCTTTATTATGAATTTTATTGTTTATTTCAATATTATTTGACTGAGTTTTATTAAATTAAAAAATCATGCTTTTATAAAAATATTTTATTATCTATTTCTTTTAATATTAATTATTGCTTATTGTTTTAATATTGTTTATTATAATACATTTTTATTATTTATTATGGGTGGTATTGTTTTATTAGGAATTACCTTTCTTGCAGTGTTTCAATTCCATCAAAAGGGAAAAGGTGACATAACTTTTGAAGGACCTGAGAACAAATTTACAAACCCTGACTACCAAGGTCAGGACTACATTCCTAGTATGAAATACAGATTCTGGGATATTGTATACATCCTTATTATTTTATATATTTTTTAATAAATATTTAATAAAAAGCCCTTGCCTGGATGTTGTAATTATAAATTTTCTGCTTGGTCAGCTAAAAAGAAGTTGAAATTACAAAGAATATAATTATAATAAATTAATAATAATAATAATAATAATAATAATAATAATAATAATAATAATAATAATAATAATTTAGATGTTATGGTTTTAAGGCCCAGAGCAACTTAGATTTGGGGAAAATTTGATTACTGTTAAAGAGAAAAGTAGAGTTCAGAGGGTTTAAAATCCAGGTAATCCAGGAAACCTGGATTCCAGTGACCAAATTCCTAATTAAGGAGTCTATCTACACTGACGAGAACTTACAGTATTTATCAGATATTCAACGTTCTTTAAATAGATCCTATTTGTGACAATCCTGTAACAGCTCCTGAAGCAGTATCTTCCAAACTACCCCTTCACATTGTGCCATCCTGGTCCCTTTTTCCATGGAAAAGGAGCAGCTCTTTGTGCAGTTATCCCAATTTCTCTGAGTTTTTGGTCCTAAGCCTTCCCAGCCCAAGGTCCAGGAATGGTTTCAGAGGTGGGAATTCCAAGTCTCTTTTCATTAAAGGGAATTTTTGCCTTTTGGAGCAAAGAAGGGGCAGGAAGAGCCCTTTGCAGCCTCGAGGCCCCAAGGCCAAAGGCAAAGAAAAAGCATCGACGTCCCTTGATTTTGGAACTTGGAGTTTAATTCAAGCCCAGGGTTGGTCTCAGAGCTCAGCTCAGAAACTCCTCATGGAATATTTCCCACCTTTCTGTATCCAAACCTGGAAATGTGGCTGCAATGTGGCATATTTATTTCCTCCCTCCCTGCCTTCCATGGGAATAGTTACCTTGGAAAATCTGATCCTCAGCTATGTTTGCTGGAAGACAGTATTATTTTATTTTATTTTATTTTATTTTATTTTATTTTATTTTATTTTATTTTATTTTATTTTATTTTATTTATTATTTTAGTTCAGTTTAGTTTATTTTACATTATATTTTATTTTATATTTAGTTTTGTTTTCTTGTATATTTTATTTTATATTCTACTTTATCTTATTTTATATTTTATTTAATTTCATTTTATTTAATTTCATTTCGTGCCTGTGCTAATTTTTTTATGCCCTTGCAGGAAACTCTGTTTATTCATCAGTTTGTCTTTCTCACCAAGTTTTTGGCCAGATCAGGTCCCTGATCCCACTTTTGGTGCAAAGCTGGGAGGCAGGAGGAGCAGCTGGAGCTGGGATGAGGATCTGCCCCTTTCACAGGTGAGGGTTTCCTCCAGGAATTCTGGCCCAGGGAAATAATAGATAAATAATTATCTATAACACATTTAAATTAATAATATCTAAATTTATTTTTATATTTTAATGTCTATAACATACAGTATATCTTTATTAATAAATATAAAATATTTATGTATTACTACAATGCCACATTAATTATTGACATTGTATTAGTCTACCATAATATTTAATCAGACTTAATATTATCTTCTTTACTTATCTTATTATATTAGTATTGTTAACAATATTGATACAATCATATGTATTATTAGTCGAGATTATTTTTATATAATGAATATATATTTATAGATATTATGCTTTATATAAATTATATTAGTTTTTATTTTTCCATTTCTTCCTGTGCAAGGCCCCGTCCCCAGCACTGCCCGGAGCTCCTTCCCTGAGGTCCAAGGCCGATCACCAGGATCTCTGGATAAAGGGACATCCTTCTCTCCCCTGGGGACTCCAAACGGCCCCCCGAGCTTGGGGGAAATCCCTCACACGTTTTTCAGGAAGAAAAACTGGAGAAGGAATGGGAGAAATTCCCTGAACAGCAAAATGGTCCTTTCATGGTACAGTCATGGAACCAACTCCATTGGAAAAGACCAATAGTGCAGGATGTTTTCCAAAGCAGAGAAGGTATTTTTTGCTCTCCCTTTCCCTGTTCTCTCCATCTGCTCCCCCCGGTGCTGTGGGAGGTCGTTGTCCAGATGGTGCTGACACGCTGCAGTGTCCTCATGCAGATGCAAGGGCTGTCCCCCGGGGAAGGTGACTCCCTGTGCCCCAGGAGCTGCACAACTTCCTCAGGAGGCACTTCTGCAAGAGGGGATTTGGCTCCTGAGCAGCTGGGGAGGAGGTGATGTCACCTAAAATTCTACAGCCAAATACTTGGTTGTTACTGCAGGTCTTTGTCCAAGACCAAACAGTTGCAGGTGACGAAAGCCATGTGAAGCTGTTCCTGGAGGAGGCCATGAGGTGCTGGGGGGAGCAAGGAGAGGAAGGGGACACGTCCTTGTCACTGCTCACATCCAGTAATCCCTAAACACTCGTGGATGTTCTCCAGCACCGCCAGGATGGGAATTTCCTCCCTCAGTCCTGCTCTCCAGACTATGGACACAACCTCCAGGAGGTCCTGACACACCACAGCTCCAGCACACCCTTCTCCCATCCCTTCTTCACTTGCTCCCCCACTATCCCAGAGCTTGGAAAGCTCCTGCTGTCAGAGCCAGTCACTCCAGCTGCTTTCCTTGTGCAGAACATTTGGAAATCAGAATGTCACTGCCACCTAAGCTGCACCTCCAGGACACTCCTGGCTGCCTCACCCCTCCTGATTTGTGTCACCAAAAGTGCTCTACACCTGAGGGCAGCACCTGCCAGCCCAGCCCTCTGCCATGAGCAGCTTAGCTAGGGATAATTCCCTCTTTTCTGAAGCATTTCCCTTTGGAGAAAAATATATTTCTCCAAAATGAAGCTGAGGAAATTCTGCCCAATGCAAGGTCTCACTTCAAGTGACCATTTTGCAGTTCCACAACAGGCTTTAAGTACTTTTATTTAGCACCAAACATATTTATTCTGCTTTCTTTATCCAGATCATGTCCAGCTGCAGCTTTAAAGGTAATTTCACTGGAGCAATGCAGATTCCTTGGAGAAATGCACATAAAGGGCTGAGGCTCTGTGGTAAATTCTGCCTGTCAGGAATTGTGTAAATGTGGTGAATGATGTGACAAATGATCTCTGCCATTTCTCCTATGAAAGCAGTGACACACAGCAGTGGGGGTTGGGGGTGATGTGGATTCTCTGTGCCTGGAGGGACTGAGCTCATGCTATGGAGCTTTTTGGCTCCTTTTCCTTCTCCAGACCCCTCTCCCCAGCCCCTGCTGAGAGCTCAGCTAGATGGGGGCACTGATCAGCCAAAGCCTTTCTCACAGTTGGATCAGTCCCATATTTTGGTGATCACAAGACTTTATATCGTGCAAAGGGGGTGAAAGGCAGGGCTGAAGCTGCACAGGTTGAATGAGAGACTGAAAACGCCCAGGCTCAGAGAAGTGAGGCTGCACTGATGGCTGGGAGCAGAAATCAACTCACCAAGAGCTCAGCAACAGGCACACCTGATGTTCTGTGCTGTCAGAAATACCACATTTCAGCTCTGAACACCTTCCCTGGCTCCTGGGCCACACAACTGGTGGCTTTGGAAGTGCAAAGGAATCCCAATCCAGCTGCAGGGGCACAGCAGTGTCCAGCTCCTGCCATCGGACACAGCCCAGCCAGGTCTGGGCTTAGGGAAGAGCAGACTTGGCAGCACCAGGTGTGGCCTGGACAGAAAAGTTCTTCCAAGGATTATAAAGCAGAAAACATTTGGCTAGAAATGTAAAGTCAGCATCCTCAGAGTGCAGGGGCTGCCCCGGAGCTGAGCCAACATCTGTGACAGCGAGAGGATCTGGGCTCCTAGAGCTTCTCCCCATCTGCTCAGGGGTTCCTGGGATGTTTTGATGCAGGTTATGATCTATGCTGGTTCAAAGCAGCTTCTGTGTAACCCCAAGGCCTTGCAGGCCCTGGCCACTGCCCTCCCTACATATTTCCCTGCCAGCACTGCCAGGGGTCCTGCAGCCCCAACCACAGGGGCCATGTCCTACAGGGGCCACCTGACACAGGATCCCAGAACATGCTGTGCTGGAAGGGACCCCCAAGGACCATCCAGTCCAGCCCTCAGCCCTGCACAGGCCCATCCCCAAGAGTCCCCCCTGTCCCCAGAGGATCATCCCAACCCTCCTGCAGCTCTGGCAGCCTTGGGGCTGTGCCCACTGCCCTGGGGAGCCTGGGCAGTGCCCAACCCCCCTCTGGGCAAAGAAGAGCCTTGGCCTGAGATCCCCCCTGACCCTGCCCTGACACAACTCCAGCCCATTCCCTGGGCTCCTGGCCCTGGTCCCCCCAGAGCAGAGCTCAGGCCCTGCCCCTCCTCTGCCCTTGCCCAGCAAGTTTTAACTCCTGCCATCCATAACCCTCCAAGACCTTTGCAAAACAAACCCTCAGCTCAGCCGTGGGGTCCTGGTGGCCCCAGTACTTCAGAACTCCTAACACAGATGTCCCCTGAGAACCTTCTTCCCAAGGAAATGCACCAGGCAGTGCAGTCACCAGCAGCAGATGGAGAAAGCCCTGCCCTGCTAGCAGGAGCTCAATTCCAAAGGGCCAAAGTCATTGCTTTGCCTTTTGCATCAGAGGAAGTTCATTGAAAGTCTGATCTCATCTCTCCGTCCTCCTCCCAGATCTTTCCCAGGAGGGACATTGGAGGGATATCTGCAGCCCTGCCATCCAGGAATGAGTCCCCCAGTGTGGTGCAGTCCCTCCAAAACACTCAGGCTGTGCCAAGGCCCATATCTGCTGTTCTTCCCAAGGACTTTCCCAAGGGCTGAGCTGAGCCTCTGGCTCTGCAGGGGCAGCAGAGCCATGGCAGAACTTCAGCCTGAAGTTGGGGCCAGAGTAAAGGAATCACATTGTGGATCCAGTGGTTCTGGGACACACAGCTCCCATGTGAAACAATGCTTCCCATTCCCACAGAGTACTCCTGGATCCCCTTGCCTTCCAGCTTAACCCCAGCTGCCTGTCTCCCCTAGGCTAGACAAAGAGAATTCCCTAAGAATACCTGGGATCATCTCTCACTCTCTGCATCTACAGGCACTGCAGCTTTTAGTTCTTGCTAAAAATGTCACTGAGTTTTCTGGCAGTTTAATATTTTGATCAGGCTGATTTGCTCTGAAAGGCTCCAGCAGTGACTCACCGTGGTTTGGGAATCTCTCCTGCCAGTCCCCACCTGTACTCACACAGCTAATACGGTTCCCTGTTTCCTGCTCTTCCTGCTGCTCCCAGCTCTGCCAGCAGCCAGAGCTTCCCTCTGTAGCCCCCAGCTCCTTCCTGAGTGCTGATGGTGGGAGGGAGAACACGAGGATGGGGGAACATCCCTTTAAAATTTCCCTTGGCAGTAAGTTAGGTCTCATTTTCCAGCAGCCCTGCTGTGCATGAAGCTCAGGTGTGACAGGGAGGGACTTGCAGGGAGAAAGCTGGAATGTCAGTCCCAGGCACCTGGAGGGATGGGAGAAGGACACTGTGCCCTCCCAAGTCAGTATCAGCTTCCCACAGCCACAGCAAAGGGGGCTTCTCTTCTCACATCCAATCCTGCCTGCTTTTAGGGACTTGGCCACTGTTGACTTTTACATTTAAGATTTTCATCTAATTTTTGGAGGCAATTAGGAATTTATTAATTTAATTAGTTATTGCTCTTTATTAATCTCAACAGACCCTGATTCCTTTCATTAGTATAATTTTATTATTAACTCCCCTAAATTTTGGGTTCTCAGCTTCTGGGTTTTACGTGAATTTCAATAAAAAGAACTACGGATTGACATTTCTCCCTTTTAATTCTAATTAATGTCTCTTGTTGGGAATAAGGAGCAATGAGGGGGGAGTGGATACAAGGGCAAACAGATCTTTTCTGATCACAGATTTGTTCGGGCTGGATATTAGGAGAACTTTCAAGCACTCAGAGAGGCTCCAAAACCCACCGGGTCAGAGGAAAGTGATGCTTCCAAAGTGGGAGGTGGCAGGAAGAACTGAGACAGTGGGTGGCACTTTGTGATGGTCTCAGTGCCACCCCCGCTGCCTGAGCCTGGGGCACGGCACCCCCTGGCACTGAGAACGGCCCCGGCAGTGGCACCTGGGATTAGTCCTGTTCCTTGTCCTCCGGATATTTCGCACTGGATTGGGGTTCAGCAGCTCCCAGAATGCAAAGGCTGGGGGGGGGCTGTGATGGAAGTGCGTGAGGGAAGAACTGCGATGTCCTGGAGCTGCTCCCTGGCCCCAGCTGGGCAGGGCGGGGGTGCAGGGCTGCACTGCTTCCCGGGAATGCCGCACTGCTTCCCAGGAATACTGCACTGCTTCCCAGGAATACTGCACTGCTTCCCGGGAATGCTGCACTGCTTCCCAGGAATGCCGCACTGCTTCCCAGGAATGCTGCACTGCTTCCCAGGAATACTGCACTGCTTCCCAGGAATGCCGCACTGCTTCCCGGGAATGCTGCACTGCTTCCCGGGAATACTGCACTGCTTCCCTGGAATACTGCACTGCTTCCCAGGAATACTGCACTGCTTCCCGGGAATGCCGCACTGCTTCCCGGGAATGCCGCACTGCTTCCCTGGAGCTCCACAGTGCTTCCCAGGAATACTTCACTGCTTCCCTGGAATACTGCACTGCTTCCTGGGGATGCTGCACTGCTTCCCTGGAACACTGCACTGTTCCATGGAGCTCCACACAACTTCCCCGGAACACCACACAGCTTCCCAGTAGCTCCACAGTGCTTCCCAGAACATCACACTGCTTCCATGGAGCTCCACAATGCTTCCCAGGAATGCTGCACTGCTTCCCTGGAACACTGCATTGTTCCATGGAGGCTGTGACACTGCAGGCACATGGTGTCGTCCCCAGTGCTGTGTCACAACACAACTGTGGCAGCAGGGGGTGGAGGCAGCCTACAAACCCCACCAGCAGCAACCCTGGGACATAGAACGGGTACAGGGAGAGGGTTTTACTTCCCAAAGGGGATGTAAAGAGCTTTCTGGGGATCCCTGTTCCCTCCCCACCCTCCTGAAAGACCCCTCTCCCTCCTGTGATGGGCATAGGGCAGTGACCAGGAAGCTGAGCCACTTTGCTGAACCTTTGGTGCACAGGGGACTTCACTCAGGAGTGTCACCTCTGGGGATGGCCTGGGAGTGCAGAGGGGGAGCAATGCTGGATTCCCTTCCAGGAGAGCAGCAGCCACCTTCAGGGAAAATCACTATGGAAAAGCCATCTCAGGAGCATGCCAGCAGCTTCCAAAAGAAAAAACCCAAACCCTGGATACTTCCCTGCTCCTTTTTTTCCTGCAGCCTCCATGCCCAAGGGCAGTGTCTGCTCCAGAGCCTGGCTAAATGCTCACACTGCTGCAGCAGCTCTGGTGGGCAGGGAAGGTCCTCAGGGAGGGATTCCTGGAGAGCACAAAGTCCTCCCTGCAGCAGAGCCTGCTCTCCCTGGGACATGGTCCAAAGCCATGAGGATCCACTGCAGCAAGTGCTAACATCCAGTGTAGAATCTCTGGGCCTGACCAGAGTCTGGGCTGAGGGAGAAAGCTCCCATCACTTCCTGAAGGGAATTGTAGAGCAGCAGCCCCACTAAATATCTGCTTTGGTCTGAATATATGAACCCCTCCTGTGAAGGGATCCTCAGGTACCTTGTGGTTCCTAACAGAGCTTATTCTCTTTGGATATCTGATCTGGAGCTCAATGAGCTTTTGGAAGGCAAAATAGCTGGTTGGAGAGGCTGCTTCTTGAGCTGGGAACAAGCAGCCCTGTCCCAAGGGTGTGGATGAGGCTTGAGGAGCTGTTTCAGAGTGTGCCAGTGGTGATAAAGCAAGCCCATGTGTGGCTCTTCTGTCTCTGCAGGGCATTTCAGGGGCTCAGAACAACCTCTCTGTGTCAAACCAAACCCTGAGCAGGCTCAGGGGGACGTCACAGTGTAAGATGGAGTCTCATGGATGAGCATCTTGCAGTGTGGATCACATTCCCTTAGAGCTCATGTAACTCAGAGCACAGACCCACAGAGTAGAACCTTTGGGCAGCTTGCAGCTGCTTTCTGTCCCTTTTGACACAAGCTCCTTGCTGCACACCAAAGCTGTGCCATTCACCCTCAGCCCTGCCCAACACACTCTAATGGGCCTGTCCCCTCATCCCAGTGATGAGACAGCCCTGGAAAACCCAAACCTTGTTCCTCACTGCTGTGCCAAGGGGTGCAGTGCCACTGGAGGCTCTGGGGTGCTGCTGAACGTGGGACTGACTGCCAGGGGCTGAGCTTCCACCTCTGTGCTGCTGCTTTCAGCAGATCAGGATTGGAGAAGCAATTCCCTCATGAGCTCTGAATTGGGGCGTGCTGTGGAAATTCCCATCTGCCAGGCACAGCCTCTCCTGCCTCTGCCTGTCTCTCTACTCACTCGGAATTCCAAGTCCTTTTGCACACTGCAGAGTTCCATCTCCACACTCTCAGTACTGAGGCAGGTTCTGCTCACACACACCCCCTCTCCCTTCCCCTGGACCACTGTTCCTTGTTTTTGGGGGTGGAGGAGGGACAGTGTTTGCAGGACACAGAGACATCAATATTTCAGAGCTTCTAATGCAAGCTGTTCATGAACTCTGCTGGTCTCCTCTGTGTCCCTCTGCATGAATCATAAGCAGGGAAAGCAGAGTGGGGTGACAGCAGGGACAGGAGACATGGTTTGGGCTCTGTCAGGACATCAGGGTTCCGGCAAAGGGTTATTTTCTGACTGAGGGCTTCCCAGAACTCTCTGATATGGTCCCTGTTTCCTTGGTGCCAAGTCCCTTTTATGAGTGCAGCCCTGGATCCAGATCTAGGCAGTCACACAGACATCCTGCATGGTCTGTTCACATCATTCCCTCAGTTTATACACTGTGCTGTCCATGATATCCGTGTCCCTTCCCACACAATGTGAGCTGCTGGCTTTGATGCACCTTTGTCCTCTGCCACCCGTGACACCCCCCATAGCCTGGTTTTGGCCCTTGATGACTCTCCAGACATGTCCTGTTGAGATCCCCAAATCACCTGACATCTTCTTGCTCCCCTGTTCCCACTATTTTTTCACCTCATGTGCTTAGGAAGGTCAGAGAATCATGGAATCATTCCACTGAAAAAGCCCTCCAAGATCATTGAGTTAATCTGTGCCAAATCCCCACCTTGTAACCCAGCCCTGAGCACTCAGTTCCACTTCCAGTCATTCCTTGGACACCTCCAGGGATGGAGAGTCCAAACCTCCTTGGGCAGCCCCTTTCAAGCCTGACCACCCTCCCCATGAAGAAATTCCTCCGGATGTCCAAAAAGTTGAAGATGGTCAAAGCCAAGGCAGAAAGAGCTGCATTTCAAACCAAGACACCTCCAGGACAAAGGGACAAAATGTTCTTACAGCTCTGTCATTTGTAGCTAAATTACAAGTCTATTCCTCTACTCCTCTGCTGCCCAGGTGGCAGCAGAGAACAGGATTTCCAGCAGAGTGTGGGAGGGTGGGTAACCGGTTCTGGGAATGCTGGGACGGGGTAGTTGAACTGCCCTGCAGGTCATGGCCAAAGCCCATCTCCAGGATTCTGAAAGCACCCAAGAGCTGCACATGCAAAGGACCCTGTCCAACACAGACCAGGAGGACCAGGCTGGACCTAATCACTGCACAGGAACAAGTAGGAACCAGCACTTTATCGAGTGGGTCCCCTTGTTCTCCAGGATCAGGTTCACATTTATGTCCCCATTATAATCTCAATAATATCATACTGTGGCTCTCTGGTCCAATCCTGTTTATTTGTCGTCATCAGGTGGACACTGAATTCCCAGGCACACAGTCAATGTGGCAAAACCCAGCCAGATATTTCTCCTCTGCATCTCAGCCCTGAGCACAGTTCTTTTCCTTCCTCATTGCCCTCTTGTTTCCTTGGACCTTTTGAACTGCTCTTTCAAAGGAGAGATCCATTAGTCCCTGCTAAACTTCTCTGAGCCTCCACACTGCCCTGGTGGGAAGAGCAGAGGTGATTCCATGAGGACAAGCCCAGCACTTCCAGCAGCCCAGTTGGGTTTGCAATCAGCACCAACCATCAGAACCTCTTTCCCTGAAGACAACAAGCCTCAGAGACATAATTTCATGCTCTTGCTCTCAGCTGCCTTGCACAATTTACCTTCTCATCACCTCTTTAACACATGGCCTGATCGAGGGAAAGAACTCCAGTGATGGAGACATTGGTTTTGGAAATAAAGCAGCAATATTATTATTTGTGCTAAGTTTCTGTAGTCAGGGCCCAGCAGAGATTGAGAAGGTGGAGAACAACTGGTTCCCAGTGTCCAGTGAGCTGCTGCTGTCATCATCAGGCAGGTGAAGGAGCAAAAGCTGGAGGGCTAGAGAGGAGAGAGGACAGAGGAGGGCTTATGTCCCACACTACTGCTGTCTTATAGTAGGTCATTTAGAGGATTCTGGGCTTTTGGGTGCTCCCTAAGTGCCATACTGTCCTCTAAATGGGGGTGGAGGCCCCACTGTGACCTCCAAGAAGTGAGAAGAAATGGTACCAAGAGAAGAATGTTGGATACTTGGCACAAGAATTGACCATGTGGGTGTCCTGGGTGAGACAGTTTCCCTACATTCATTTACAGCCATGAAACCCCTCTGTAAATGTGAAGGGATGAGGACACTCTTGTTCTCTTAGCTGATTTTTCCACTATCAAAGCCCCTACTCTGTCTCCTAGTTTCTTGCCTGCATAAATACCCAGCTTTTCTGGAAGCCCAGGAAGCTCCTGTGCCCAGTTCTGTAGCATGTTCTGGCAGCTGTGGCTCTGTCTTTGGGGTTGTATGAGGACACTCTGGATGGACTCCTCCAATGGTTCAGTGCTTTCTCCCTCTCACTGAGCAGGAGAGCATATCACACGAATCCATGGCTGTGTGCTTTGGCAAGGAACCAGGAATTTTTGATTCTGAAGGCACTTCATTTTCAGAAAAAGCCTGAACACCTTTTCCTGGGCAGCACCAGACATTATTGATGGTTAATTTCCCTTTGCTGTGAATTCAACTTCCAACAAAACCAGTTTTAAGAATTCTTTGAACAGCTCAGTGCACATCCAAGCCACTGGAACTGTAAAGGTTTATGGAGACACCTGTTTCCAGGTGTGGGGAGCAGTCCATCAGCACTTTGAGTTTCCACCTTCCCTCCAAGTGCACAATCTTCCTCAGCACAGGTAAGCCAAGCTACGGGCAGAGAACAATACAAAAACCCAGCCTACATCTATTTTAAGAGTTTGCAACTCAGTTACCACTGTTTTCTTTAGGATATCTAATGCTGAAATTAAAGTTCTTCACCTCTGTTTCATGTCCTGGAGGACTTGTCAGGATCCAAGAGATGTGTCAGAAATTCATCAAACCTAATGATGTGAGAGTTGAGTTGTCAACTCATGACCAGTTTGACAATCCATGCTGCAAAATGGAATTCAACCAGCAAGAAGGAAAAAGGGTGAGGAACAAGCCCTCCAGGTGCTCATAGCCCAGGGGCAGCTATGGGTTGGTCTCTAAACTCTACTTATTGGTCACATTTAAGCTTGACCTGTTTTGCCAACAACTCTTTCCACCAGCATCACTTCCACTGAGGAAATCAATGTCTAGAAGCCAGACATTTCTTTTCCAGGAGAGTGGTACTCTGTGGGATGTGCCACTCCTTATTCTGGGCAGTGGAACAGAGATTAGTTACTAGATTTCCACAAAAAGCAACCAGCCAATGCCAGGGCCCAGTGTGCCAAGGACTGCAAAAAGGACCTTCCAGCCTAAATTGGTGGGATGATGGGCAGTTTTACACTGATGAGTTGATGAGCAGTTTTTGTACTGGTGGGATGATGGGCAGTTTAGCAATAAGCATGTGAGCAGCTCCCAAATGTTTCTGAGTCCTGAGCCAGCAGATGCTCTGCTGGGTCACCATCCACAGCAGGGAGCAGCCACTGCCAGGAGGGATGAGCGCAGACATTACATTGCCATGTCTCTGCAAAGATCATTGTCTTGTTGCCTCCTGTTTCTTTCTTTCAGGAGGTAAAAGTATATTGAATAAAATAGAGACACATCAGCCAAGCTGCTGCTGGCACAGGAGTTCCCCGAGCTCTGTTTGCTCCCAGTGCTCCCAGCACATTTTGCTGTGTTTGGTGCACTCGCTGGTGTGTGTCACTGCCCGAGGTAGGACAGGGGAGGAGCTGTCACAAACCATTGCAGCTCCTGATCTCCCTTCCTCCTGCATCCCTCGCAGGGCTGTGTGCACTGCTTGGCACTGGGCAGGAGTTTCCCCAGGCAGCCTCTATGGATTTCCCTTCCCTGTGCTGCTGCACAGCCCCGGGGTGCTCAGGGGGGTGTGGGGAGCCGGGGGGGTGTTTGCTGGAGTGGAAAAGGTTGGTGGAGTGAAAAACATCTCCAGCTCCCCAGATAGTTGTGACAAGGCTGATCCAAACATCACTGATTTCACTCTCACATCTTGTCCCTGCACAGAAACCAGAAAGAAAAAGGGATTTTGCCATCTTGGGCTCAGACTCTGCAGGGGTTGAGTGTGGTGTGGGTGGGCAAAGTCCTCCTCTACAGTTTGTCAGCACTTACCCCAAGTTCAGTTCCCCCCTTTAGGGGTGGGCAGTGCCCCCAGGCCCTGCTCACCCCAGAGCATGGGCACGCTCCCCATATTTGGCTCAGGACCAGCCTGTGACACAAAGAGGCCATACATGACCCTCCCCTGAGCCAAACCACTGCTCCCTTAGGTGGAACCAGCCCCATTCTCCTCTAAACCTTAGAGATCCTGGACAAAAAGGCCTGCAGGGCTCAGCTCTGGGTTGCAGTGGAGGGTCTGGAATGTCCTCCCAAGCCTGGTGACCCAGTTCAGGAGCCAAAGCAAGGTCTGAAGCCTTGGCCAGCACCTCCAGCATGATCTTGCCCATTAACTCTGCATAAACAAACAATCATTTATAACGTCAGGGCAAATAATCTTCCCCATAATCACTGATTAGAAATGTTTGCTTATGGCTGGATATTTATAGCCTCCAAGAGGTAAATGTCATCCTCACTGCCTGCCTTGCTTGGAAGATATTGTTTAATTAGTGATTGCAGCCTCTGGGCTGCTGCTCTTTGGAATGGGAGATGCTTCTGATGTGCTTTGTTTACCCTTCCTTCTGCTTTCCCTGTTCTAGTTCAGGAGCTGGATCTTGTCTGCAGTCACTCTCAGACTCTCAGGACATGTTATGAGCTGCCCTGCCCCAGGATCTGTGTCTCACACACAACAGCCACAGCCCTCCCTCCCTCTCAGTCTGTGATTTGAGCTGCATTTCATGCCCACTGTGCTGAAGGCCTCGGGTTCCTCTGCCACAACACTCCAGCAATGTTGTCTTTCAGAAAGAAAGGAGTGGAAGAGATAAAACTCACACTGACAGAAATGCTTCCACCTGCGCAAATTTGGGGTAGACTTAAAGGCAGGTCATTCCTTTAGAAAGTCAAGCCTAATAGTTCTGAGACTAGTGGTTAGACCAGACCACAGGGGAGAATGAGCTGGAGCAACCCTTGCTCAAAGGAGCCCAGTTGTGAGCTGGGCTCTGCAGCCCCATTTAAAGGAGGAGTAAGGGGGCTGAGGGAATAGGGCTTAAAGATAAAAATTTGAGCTCCCTGAGCTCCTCACGCATCTAGAGTTTGACAGAACCTACAAGAGTGGGCGTGAAGGACCCTTGAAGTCTCAGAATAGTCTCAGCTAACAAAGAAATGAGGTAGATGCCTTGCACTTGGCATTTCAGCCTCAGGTGGGAGCAGTAGTGAACAGGAGATGCTTATGAGCCTTTTTTCCAGGATTCCAGATCTGCTGTCCTTGATGTTTGTTGAACACACTCAGAGCTCCTCAAATCCCCCAGCAGCCTGTGATTATCTCATCCTCAGACAGGCAGTTTGTACATGCTCTGACAACCCAAACACTGGAGCAGCATCTGTCAAGAGGAGTCTGCTTCACTCTCACTATGGCAAGGCTGTGTTTCTTGCCTCTGTTTGTACTGATGGGAGACTGTTGTAGGAAAGCAAAAAGATATTTAGAAGCTCCTAATCACCCTCCTGCCCTTCCCCTTTTTGTCTGGAGCAGCCAAACACGTTGTCTTCCCAAGCTGCTCCTGCCAAGACTGGGAGGCAGTGACAGAAGCATCCTCACAGCATCCTGGTCACTGGGGCACTGTCTCATCCCAGCTGCACCCAGAAACCCCACACTATGTGACAATGACCAAGGGGAAGTTCCTGACGCTTTCTCAGGCATCAGGACAGGGGTGATCCAAGCTCAGCACTCAGGAGACCATCCGTGGAGGTGCGGGAGACCTGCACTGATCCACAGAGGGGCACAAGGACCTGCTGCTGGCAGAGAGGTTGGCAAGGCCACAGTACAGCACAGAGGAGCTGATCCTCCAACACTGCCCAGATCGGGGCTAAACTTGGATTTCCATGGAACAGAGGCACAGCTCTGCCACACCCTCAGCAGGGACAGACCCCTTGCTAAGGTGGGGAGCACCTTTAGAGCCTGGAGGAGCTTCCAGAGCTGTTCCAGCTATCCAGGTGGTGACAAGTGTGGTCATCCTGGTCCTGCATATGTGGGGCATCCCAGGGCTGCACAAGTGGGCTCTGTAGACACTTAGGTTCTGAGCTGCAGGTACAGCCTCTTAGGTTGTGAATTATATTCTGGGTAAAGCCTTTCTTGTTTCTGGCCAGTGCTCAGACCACCCTGGGCAGCAGTTTTCAGTGTAACTTTAGTTTCAGCCTCCTTTCCTTTGCATTCCCACTGTCTATCCAGGAGAAATGTCTTTGAAATCATTTACAGTGGGCAGAGATTTACAAGGCAGTTTGAGGAGGCTGTAAATCCTCCAGCCACCCCCTCAGCCAACACTCAGTCTCCTGTCCCATTGCTCAGCTTTCTTCTGCTCAGGTCAGATCCTGGCAGGGCTACTCAAAAACTAACCTGCTCCCAACTCGTTGCACCCACCCAGACCAAACCTCCCTGGACAAGGGCTGGTTTCTTCCCTGGACAAGGACTAGTTCTTTCCATGGGCAAAGGCTCTCTCCTGCCCAACAAGCCCTCTCAGAGCTGTAAAGCCTGGACATCTCTGTGCTATGGAATTCCCTTTGTGTCAGGCAGAAATCTCCTGAATCAATACCTGCCATTGATTCTCTTAAGAATGGCCTGAAATGGATATCTTTCACAGACAGTTGACATTTAAGAATGTGCTGGGCAAAAATATGAAAAGAAAAACTGACTTTGCAATTTCCTTGTTGTTTGTAAGTCTGGTGCAGGATTCACATCCTGTACCTTCAGCTCAGATGAGTTGTCTGGGCTCTGAGGAGAAGGCTCTTGGTGCTCCTGGTGCACTTTGAAGAGCCAGGATGAGGAGGGGCTGGGAAAAGGGAGCAAGTGGTGGCTTTTCCAAGTGTCTCCCATTGCTCCACACTCCCCATCTCTGCAGCCTGGCATGTGAACATAGAACTGCCCACGGTTTACAGCACAGAGCTGCTCCTTTGCTGGACTGCAGCCTGTCTGAGACATCAGTTCTGCTTTTCTCTGTACAAAACATCTGCTACAACCTGGCATTTATTAAACCCCATCTCACACTTTGCTGTGCTAATCCTGGGCAGAGATCATGCATTATTTGTGAGCCACACTGTCCAATTCCTGCACGAATGCTCCCCATTCCAGATTAAGTGAAAGGTCTTGCAGAAAAATAGAAGGTGATCCATTACAATTTAGCACTGCCAGGATGGCAAGGAGGACACATGGTCTTCCACAGACAGCAATTCCTACAGAGCCCAGCTGAGCTGGCTGGTTCAGTGCCACTGGACCTTGAGGAAAAGGGTCCAGACACAGGAATGGAGCAGCAGACACATCCCAGCCCCGCAGCCTGGACAGGACTTGGAGCTTAGGAACAAGGATTACAGGGAGGAAGCTTTGGGGAGGGAATGAGTTTGCAGTCGATTTAGGGTGGGTTTAGCTGCTGCAGGTGAACCATGATGTTGGAGGGTTTCCAGTTTGATCCAGGCACTGAAGGGTTCTGGCTTTAGGAAAGCTTGGGGCAGAGGGGAGGTATGGGGAGAGGCATGAAAATGAAATCAGTGGATACAGCAAAGGGAGGGTTACAGGGGCAGGGACTGAGCAGGATTTGTGCACACAGGACTTTGTGAAGGGACAGAAGGGCTCAGCTGTGCTGGTAGAGGCACAAGGGTCTGCCTGTGTCAGGAGGTTATAAACCAGAGGTACCAGACAGAGGAACAAGAGGTGACCTAAGGGTTTGGAGTGTTTAGGGACGGAAACAGCCATAGAAAAGGTTCTTCTTTGCCCAGGCTCCCCAGGGCAGTGGGCACAGCCCCAAGGCTGCCAGAGCTGCAGGAGGGTTGGGATGATCCTCTGGGGACAGGGGGGACTCTTGGGGATGGGCCTGTGCAGGGCTGAGGGTTGGACTGGATGGTGCTTTTGAGTCCCTTCTAGCTCAGCATATCTGGGATTATGGGGTTATTTTGTGGGATGGGACAGAGTAAAAGCAGTTCAGAGGCAGAAGGGAAGCAAGAGAGGGAACTGCAGGTTTGTGGTTGCAGTGGGTGAAGGGGCTCCCAACCAATTCTGCACAAGTAGCAGGTCTGGGTCACATTGCTCAGGTCACTGAGCTGTGCTAGAATGTGCTGGAAGGGAATTAACGCTTTTGTTCCTCCCAGGCACAGTGTGAGAGACTGAAAAGACAAGGTCTGGTGAGTGACTGAGGGAAAGAGGTCAGAGCAGCAGGTGAAGCTCAGGGGGCTCAGAAAATTGGGTACCAGTGCAGAGAAGGTGCCAGGGCTTGGCCAGAGCTGGTTCTCTGGTGTGGGGCTGGCTGAGCAACACAGGGAGGATGAGCAGAATGCTCCCCATGGCCATGGGGATCAGTGTGCACCAGCCACCCCAGAGATGCTGTGTTCTCACCTTCAGCTGAGAGCTGTGGGCTTGGTGGACTTTTGGACTGAGCTGTGGCCACTTGTGCCAGTGCTTTATTGGGCTCCCTGCTGGTGACTGAACATCTGAGAAGGAATGACCCAACTGAGACATGAGCTGAGCTGCCCAGCAGCAAGGCTGGGGGGAGGGACAGGATCCCGGCAGCTCACAAGTGACTCAATAGCAAAGCTGAACACAGATGTCCCTAATCCTCTGCAGGTGCATTCAGGGCTCTGCTCAACCCGCCAGACTGGAGCAAAACTCACTGATGTTTTGGTACAGACAATGAATTGTGACCTGTCAGAGCAACACAGACCGAGCCCCACTGTGTCAAACATGCTGGATACAGAGCTGGGGCGGATCGGGGTGTCACTGGCAGCTCCATGTCCAGATACACTTTTAGCAGGGTGAGAAGCAGCACAGCTGTGCAAGAGATGCCCTGTGAGGTGAAGCACCAGAGAGGCTGCAGCTGGATGGCACAGGGAGCTCTGGAGTGCCCTGAGCACCAGGAGGCCACTTCCCTCTGTCTGTTAATGCATTTGGATGTCTCTTGGTAGACAACAGTTGCCTTGTGTCTTTTAAACATGCTCTATTAACTGCCATCACATTTTATCACTCCTCTGGCAATATCCAGCACCACCTCTATAATTTATTGTCATTAGTTTTATTCACAGCCACCACAGAGGTCACAGCATGGGGGAGAAGTGCTCTCCATCCATCTCCCCACTGAACGTGCTGCAATAATAGCTTTTCAAACAGCTGATGTTAAAGAGAGAGGAAAAGATAACGAATAATGAGGAATAAAGGAACTGACCTTTTCCCAACAAGAGGCTCTTTCAGCATTATGACACTTGGAATTTGGGTGAAATGAACTCAGACTTCCAAGACTGTGCTTTCTAACACCTCTGATGTAGACACCCCCCTCTGAGCTGGTTTGCCCAGACTCCCTTTGCAGGCAGGAGGAGAACTGGGAAGTTTATTTTTTCAGATATGTGGTTAATTCTGCCTGTTCCTCTCTGGTGACTCTGAAAAGAGCTTGGAGGGATTGTCCTAGATGAACATATCTAAACTTGGCCAGATTCTTCCTGTACAAGCAACTTGTACTTGGTGGTTCATAAGTTCAGAGACGCAGGTCATGCCCCTGGGGAGGAACAACCCCCTGCACCAGCACAGACTGGGGGTGACCTGCTGGGAGCGGCTCTTAGAGAAGGATCAGAGTGTCCCTGAGCCAGGAGTGTGGTCTTGTGGCCGGGAAGGTCAGTGAGATCCTGGCAGCAGGCAGGAACGGCACCCTGCCCCTCTGCTCAGCCCTGCAAAGCACATCTGGAGTCTGTGTCCAGCTCTGGGCTCCTCAGGGCAGGAGGGACAGGGAGCTCCTGGAAGATGAGTCTCCTACAAAGATGCCCAAGGGATGGAGCATCCCTGTGCCCAGGACAGGCTGAGGGAGCTGGGGCTGTTGAGGCTCCAGAGCAGCCCCTGAGAAGGGCCCCCAGCCCTGTGTGTCCGGGGGTGCAGGGAGGGGGCAGAGGATGGAGCAGGCTCTGCTCGGGGGGCCCAGCAATGGCCCAGCAACTGATGCCCAGGAAGTTCCACCTGCACAGGAGGAAGAACTTGTTGGCTGGGCAGTGACCCAGCACTGAGCAGAGAGCAGAGAGGGGGGAGTCTCCTCACTGGGGGTATTCCAGACCCATGTGGACACAGTCCTGTGCCACGTGCTCTGGGATGACCTACTGGAGCAGGGAGGTGGCACCAGTGACACACTGTGGTCCCTTCCAGCCTGACCCATTCTGGGATCCTGTGCAATGGGCTCCCAGTTGGTTTTGCTGCTCCAGGTGACTCCACCTGACCTACAAAGGGGCTGTGCAGACTCACTGTCTGCAGCAGGGGCTGCAGAATTTATTGAAAACATCTTTCCAGCCCAGGGACTGAGCCTTTTGTACAGAAAACAGACCACGAAAGGGGGCCATGTGTGTTCTAATGAGACGTAGTCAGGGCAGAACTGTCCAGGACCCAGTGCTGAAATGATTCCCAGATCAGACTGAAAATGTGAGAGATGAAAATGGGATTTCCACCACATGCAGAATTCCAGTTTGTGACTTTTTTTGTTGTGTATAAAGAGAGGAAGATACAGGACATCCAATCATAGAGATTTCAAAAGATATATAGGATTAAATTCATTAAACAAATATGTGGGGTTTTCTGTGAAAGAGGGAGGAGAAATGAGGAAAAACAAGCTGTTGCTGCAGAGAGCAAACCCTTGCTCTTTGAATTGGAATGGAAAAGAAGAACCTCAGGTAATTCCTGTAGCAGCTGCCAGGAAATCCAGCAATCCATGGATCAGGGGGAAAAGGAGTCTGGCACAAAGCTTGGCAGTTTGGTAAATGAAAAATCTGATAGTTCTGATACATGTTTAGCAGAGTTTTAACTTCCTGGGAATTTTCTTGTACCTGAGAGGCAGAAATGGGGAAAGCTGAACAAACCCCAGTGTTTTGGTTTGTGCCAGTCCCAAGAAATGCAGGAATTTGGACCAACATGAAACTTTTACTACAGAACATAAGAAAAAGTAATCAAAGTATTTCTGATCCTCTTCATCATGCAATTGATATTTCTGAAGCTTGTGGAGCTCCACGAAACTCTCTCCTTGTCCAGGGAGGTTTGGAGTCCAAGGTGTCCAAGGAAGGACTAAATGTGGCACTCAGGGCTCTGGGCTGGGGGACGAGGTCACAGGTGGGACTCAAAGATCCTGGAGCTCTTTTCTAACCTTTATTCTAACCTGACAGTGTCAGAGCCATGCAGCCACAACGGCCATGGATGTCCACAGCAACAAACTTCACCCCAGCTTTTCCCTTTCACACTTGAGATCCTGAGTGTGCAAAACCTAAAGTCAGGCCTGTCATGCTTGTCAAGAATTATCCAGGAGGTGGAGAGTTGGAGTGTTCACTGCATGGAAATGAGAACTGTAGGGTATCCTGGTCTACAAAACTAATTAACTTGCTGATAAATTGGAAAATATCTACTGGGAGCTCATTAAGGGAAAATTATGTCTCAGGAATTGTGGAGTTCACAGAGCTTAACCCCAACTTCAAAAACAATGATCATTCCAGCAAACAAACTGAATGCCACAGTGGGAAAACTGCAAAGCTGTTACACCCAAGGAAGGACCTGGAACTCCTTGGTCACCAAAGCACCTCTGCAACCAGATTCTGCTCCAGTTTCCTTTGGGAGAATGTTTCTTCCAATTTTCATTTCTCTAGTCCTCAAGGTGGTCTGATATTTGCCCCAACAGCCAGATTGGAGCTGTATTTACAGTGCTCCCCAACCACTTGTTATTAACACATTACATAATTTTATTGAGATTTTCCTTAAAAATATTGAATAACATTGGCCTTAAGCCCAGACCTTTGGGAGCTCTGGCAAACTCCTTCCAGACGTCCCTTTAACACAAGATCTTTCTGTCTTGTCTTTATGCTGTTCCTTCTTTCCCTTCTAATTCTATAATCCTCATTTTCCTCAGCATCACTAATGAGTTCCTCATGTGACACCGTATCAAATGCTTTCCCCAGCTCACGGAGATGGGATCAGCCGCGTTTCCTTTGTCTAAAAACTCCATTACCTTATCAGAGACTGATATCAGATTAGCTGCCACAATCTCCTCTGGATAAAGCCATGCTTTATTTCAGCCTATTTCCCACTTAAATCCAGGCCTTTAATTGCTTCTGCCTTCAAAACCTATTTCAAAGCTTGAATCAAGCTGGGTTCACCCTTCAGGCTCCAAATCCCACTGTTTGTCCTCCCATATCAGCACCCTCTGACCGTGGCAGATGTTTTGTCCCAGCAAGGGAACATCTGAGTGGGATCTGTTCCCTCCTGGGCTGTGGGGCTCGGGATGAGGAGGAGATGAGACCTCCCAGAGGTTAAGAAAGTCCTCACAGGATTTCCTGGCAGATTGGAGAGCAGGGATTGATGGAAACGGGGTCACAGACAGAGCTCAGTGGTGGCACTGAGAGGGTCCCTTAGAAGGACTGGGCGAAGTCACTTCTCTCAGGCAACTGGGGCTGAATGGACCCACCTGTCCCAGCTGCTGCTCAAATAAAAACCAGTTTAGTTGGTTTGAAAGCTGTTTGTCTGAGGAGATCTCACCTCAGAGCTGTGGGGGACCCAACAATCAATGTGGGGGATCCAACAATATATGTGTGTGGGATCCAACAATAAATGAGCGAGGGATGCAAAAATAAATGGGAGGGATCCAACAATAAATGTGTGTGGGGCCCACCAATAAATGAATGGGGGATCCAACAACAAATGTGTAAGACCCACCAATAAATGTGTAGAGGATCCAGCAATAAATGTGGGGGATCCAACAATAAATGTGGGTAGCTCTGTCTCTGTTTTTCTGATATCCTGGTCAACCTCCACAGCATTAAAAATGGAACACAAGTCCTCCTGTATTTTAGAGTCCTACTGAGCCTGGTTTTAATTGAAGCTCCCCCTCATTCTGCAGGAGTCTTACTCTTTTCTCATCCCTATTTCATTTCCATAACCAAGGAGCTTTTTCTCTTTGGTTTCATATGTAACTCACTGTGACACTTGACAGTTCTTCCTTCATCACTACACTTCCTGACCTCTAAGAAGTTCTATTTTGCTGATCAATCTCTTTTAGTTCTGTTTCCCAAGGGGAAAAAAATCCCACATTTTCATTCCTCCCCATTCTTCTCCTGTAATAACTTTTAAGCCCAATGGCCAATTCTCCTCCTACTTGACAGGATGGTGGAAACACCTGTGATAATTAAGATTCTGCAAAGGTTGGGTTTTGGGGTTTTTTTTTTCAAAAATTGGCAGCTGAAGAGATGAGAGAGATTCGAATTAGTGGCTGCAGTGAAGGAAGAGGAAGCAACTCTGAGCCATTATCCATTTCTTTTGGCAGGGACCCCTTGGCAGTCAGCACAAGCCTCCAGCTCTGAATGCCTCCAGGATCCCCACAGCTTTGGGGGGTATGATATAAGTGGTCTGTGAGAATTTAGATGTTTGAAGTTGGGGTTTTGCTGCTGTTTTGTGGTTTTTTTGATGGTAAATGGAGTGCAGGAAACAACACATCCATAAGCAAACTCACATTCCTGGTTGCTCTGCTTAAGGAATAAGTTGCTCTCCTTCCTTCCAGGCTCTGCTTATTCCTGATATTTCAAAATTCAGTTAATTGTTGTACCTTCTTCCCTGAAAATCTTGGATACAGACTCCTAATAGTTCTATACCTGGAATTTGAGATGCTGTTTCTGAAGTCCTGGAGGTCCTCAGGCCATGCTAAACCCTTCCTTGACTTTTAAGAGTTTTTCTTTTTGAACTGAATAAATTCACTCACAGATCCATCCTTTGTCCTATTATTGAAATTCATTTGAAACCTTTTATGCTCATTCCACCCAAGGACATTGTGTCCAACCGGAATTTTGTAGTGACTCACAACTCCATGTAACTTTCTGATGTTGACTAAAGAAACTCTGAGGTGTCATGTCCAAGACATCAGAGATTTATCACTGTGAATTGTTCTGAAAACTATTATCTAGCAAATTAAGACAAAATTCCTCCACTGACACTCATTTTGGTGAATTTACCCATTTCCAGCTGCAAAACTGCAAATCTTCAGCTCATTACAAACACTTCTCCAGCAGAACCTCTCTTACCTTTCTGTCCCAGACACTCTTTCTCATCAGCCCCCCCTTGTGCAGTTTTCAAAGCCTGCACACCCAAACCCAGCCTCAATTAGTGACCCTCCATGTTCATTAACCCCAACAGCTCCAATTTCACATCTTCACAAGTTTTTTTTTGTTGCAGCTGTTCACACCTGATGCTCCAGCCCTTTTCCTGACCCATTTGGATGCTCTGACAGGTTTTTTCTGCTATTCAGACACCTGCTGCCTTTCACTCATTCTTTTCTTTCCTCACCAAGAAGTTCTTCCCAAGGACTCTCCAACTACACAGACCTTTCTGCTGTTCTGTTTCCAGCCTCTTCCCTTTATCTTCTGCCTGAGAACACTTTCCTTTCTGTTTTCCCATTTCCCATTTAATTTCCCATATTTTCTGTCCTCTTGAACGCCAATTCTTCTCCTTTTAAGTGTCTTCTTTTATTTTTAAGGATGAGGGTCTCCTCCCTGCTCCACTGTCCCCTCATCTGCCTCTGTGCTCATTTCTTTTGCCTATCCATTGCTGCAGCAATTCGGCTTCTTTACCAGAATCTGCCTCTTCCTCTGCCTCCCAATTCTCCTGATCACCTTATTTCTGTAAATTTTGGCTTTCTTGGACAGTCATTTCTACTCTGTGATTGCCATGTTAAATTTATTATCCTGTCTGTTCGTTTTCATCCCTGTCTTTCATCAGCTCAGTGTATTTGACCTTGGGGAGCTGCCATTCCAGGTGTCCAGTATCTCCTTTCCAGTGCTACAATTCTTCTGGACACTCTTATGGCTTTAATTCATCACCACTGCCCAGTCTTTTTAGCTTTAGTACATGGAAGATAAACTTCCTGAGGTTCTTGGAATATTTGGCTTTCAAAACCTTTTTTCTGGTACTAATCTTATGTCAGTGTTCAGTTCTCCATATAATAATTCCACCATATCAATAACAAAACCTGCAAACTCTCTGAGTGATTAAATAATAGCTTTTATCCCATTTGGGACAATTTCAGCACAAACATCTGGATTTGGGTCACGGTACAGCCTTTTCCATGGAATTTTGTATGGAACAAGGTGTACAAATTAAAGGAAACACATAACAAAAGAAAAGCTGTACCAATACACTGCAAGCCAGAGGGGAAAAAAAAGCTGAAAAAAACAGCTTCTAGTAAAAGGTATTGTCACATTCCATGACAATCTGAGATTCTGAGAATTTCTCATAGGATTTGACTCATTCTAGAGAAGTGAGGGGACTTGACTCTGGCAACGACACTTGAGTCCACTTTTGCACCATGTGGTAAATAATTTGAGTTCCTCAGTCACCAGATAAATAAATTCTTCCATTGCTCGTGGATTTATGGAGGACATTTGTCTCCATACAATGCTTCCAAAACCCAACCTTTTAGGGACTTGACCTTCGAGACTGCAGTTTGTGCATAAAGTAGCATTGGAATTTGTAGTGCAAAGTTTCTCCCTGCTGCAGCCATTCCCTGGGAATGACTTCCCAGCCTCCTTGGGAATCTAGGCTTGACAGAGAAGTGAAGCAAAGTGCACTCAGAGAGTTAAAATCACAGTACAAGTAACTGTCAGATATTTGCTCTCTTAACTGTGGGTAATGAAGTCCTTAGACTGAGATCAGAGGGAAAATCTGAGTGAGGCCTCTGTAATGGTTCTGTTATCAGGGCACAGATCAGAAGCTGCTCCCTCCACCTCCCTTTTGATCCACAGCCAGTGATCAGGGAGGTTCTGCCAGAATGAAATTCCTTCTGTGCTGCTGCTGGATGAGACGTGGGAGCTGACCAAGGTTCTGCCTGGCTGGAGCTGAACGTCCTGGCACAGAGCAGGGACGGGCAGGGAGAGGGCAGCACCTTATACACTATGTGTGCTGGCAGGGAGGGACAAGGGGGAGGAAAAGGCAAAGCAAAGCCAGACTCCATTGCACAGAATCCCAGAATCTCCTGAGCGGAAAGGAACTCACAAGAACCATCCAGTCCAGCCCTCAGCCCTGCACAGCCCCATCCCCAAGAGTCCCCCCTGTCCCCAGAGGATCATCCCAACCCTCCTGCAGCTCTGGCAGCCTTGGGGCTGTGCCCACTGCCCTGGGGAGCCTGGGCAGTGCCCAACCCCCCTCTGGGCAAAGAAGAGCCTTGGCCTGAGATCCCCCCTGACCCTGCCCTGACACAACTCCAGCCCATTCCCTGGGCTCCTGGCCCTGGTCCCCACAGAGCAGAGCTCAGGCCCTGCCCCTCCTCTGCCCCTGCCCAGCAAGTTGTCCCTGCAAGGAGCTCTCCCCTCAGTCTCCTCTCCTCCAGCTGAACACACCCAGTGCCCTCAGCTGCTCCTCACACCCTTCCCCTCCAGGCCCTTCCCCACCTTCATTCCCTCCTTTGGACTCTCTCCAATGGCTCAATATCTTTCCCATGCTGTGGTGCCCAAAGTGCCCCAATATTGGAGGTTCAGCCTCCCCAGGTCAGAGCAGAGCAGGACAATCCCCTCCCTGGCCCAGGGATGCTGTTCCTGCTGCCCCCAGGACATTGATGTCCCTCCTGGCTCCAGGGCACTGCTGCCTGTGGCCAACTGGCCCTGGCCCAGGACCCCCAGGGCCCTTTCCTGGCACTGCTTTCCAGCACCTCATTCCCAGTGTGTCTGTACATCTAGGGTTGCCCCATCCCAGGGGCAGGATCCTGCACTTCCCCTTGTTGAACTTCCTGTGGTTGGTGATTCCCAGTGCTTGGATTTGTTGAGGTCTCAGCCTGAGATCCGATGTGGGCAGATCTGCTCCCCTGGGTTTTTGTGCAGATGATTTGCTGCTGTCATTGATATTGTGGAACACAACTCCTGGGGGATCCTATTGGAAATATCTAATTTTCTTTCTTTGCTTCTGTTTTTTTCAATTGGTGCTAAAATTCCCCAAATCAGCAAACACAAGTCAGGTTTGTACTTCTCTGCCTTCTCTCACAGCTTAAAATCCCTGCTGAAAGAGTAAGTAACATCAAATGCTTCTGAAATGCCTCTGGCTGTTCCAAGATGGGCCCTCTGAGAATGGATATCACTATTTGCTCATTCAGCAAATACTTCCCTGATGTTTGGTGCACTTTAGCAACTCAAGAAAGGTGAGAGATGTGTCAGCACCTGCAGAAGGGCTGCAGTTTGGGAAGAATTGGGAAGTTCTGCCGATTCAGGAGGGAAGCTGAGGCCCTTGTGGTGGAGACTCGTGGGCTGTAATTATTTCCCAATTGGTAATTCGGATGTACTGCCTTGGAAAGCAGCAGATGGTAATTACATTTCATTAGATGTTTGTATTTACTGTGGAGCTGTTTCAGTGCTTTCAGCGTGGGGTGGAGCTGGGGCCTGGCTGAGTGGGCTGGTGTTTGTGGGGAAGCTCAGCAATGATTCCAATAAACATCACAGGCAGGGATAGGAGACACTCTGGGATGGGGATTCAGGGTCCTGTTCAGATTCAGAATCCCAGGATATGCCGAGCTGGAAGGGCCTCCCAAGGACCATCCAGTCCATCCCTCAGCCCTGCACAGCCCCATCCCCAAGAGTCCCCCCTGTCCCCAGAGGATCATCCCAACCCTCCTGCAGCTCTGGCAGCCTTGGGGCTGTGCCCACTGCCCTGGGGAGCCTGGGCAGTGCCCAACCCCCCTCTGGGCAAAGAAGAGCCTTGGCCTGAGATCCCCCCTGCCCCTGCCCTGACACAACTCCAGCCCATTCCCTGGGCTCCTGTTCAGTCCTTTGGAGGAAGAGCATAAAATAGTAGTGCAGCCTGAGAAGGCTGAAGCACAAGGCTTGTCCACTTGGAGATATGATGTTAAATACTGTCTTGGAGTGTTCATTCTTCTTGTCACTCAAATTATCCTGCCCTTCCCACTCTTAGCCAGGGAAATTCAGTTAACCTTGGTTTCACCACAACCTCTAATTCTTCCTGTGAGATGTTCCACTTCCTTTTCAGCAGCAGATACAAGAGTGTCCAAAAAGAGGAAGTTTGTACTGGTTTCAACATTGTCCAAAATTTTCATTAAGAAAGGCAAAGATTTTTATAAAACACACATTTCTAACTGAATGAATGATTATTGCTCATGCTTGGGAATGCAGGAGAGGGAATGTAAAGAGCCAAGGGCAGCTTGAGAAAGAGCAGGAAACATCCAGTGGGGAGGAATTTGGGAAAATATTTCAAGAACCTCTAAGGAAATAGCACAGCTTGAAAACCTTTGTTATGAAAGGAAAGATGTGCAGGTTTTATGGGTGAGAAAATCTTGGAGTAGAAAAGTGAAACAAATTTAACATAAATCTGCACATGAAGAAAATCATCTTACAGGTTTGTGATTGCCCTATAGATCTGTGATCCCCCTATGGATCTGTAGGGAACAGAAGATTTGGTGTGTCAGCACCACAAGGTCATAGGGGAAATAGAGGGCATTGAAGGACAAGCTAAATAGGAAAGATTAAAGGAATTAAATTATGCATGGCTTGGCCAAACAGTGATTAAACAGCCAGGCAAGGAGCAAAACAGTTTAGTGCAGTCTGATAAGGAACAACCTAAAGTGAAAAGGTGAGACTGATAATGGGAAATGGGCATTGTACAACAGGGAACGTTTCCTAAGAAAACTAATACTGCTTAATACTGTATTTCTCAAAGGTGGTGGAAATGCAATTATTTAAATGCAATAATCTAAAACAGGACTTAAGAAAATGCTGAAGAATCAGCAGTGTGCTTTGCCCAAGGCACAGTCCCAGAGGTGGCACTGCCCTCTGTGCTCACTCTGGTGTGTTGATCCCATTAGTGAGAGTTCTTTTGAGTGGAGAGCAGGGAAGATCTTCAAAGTATGGTTCAAACTTCACTGCATTGTCTCATTATCCCCAACATTGCACCAGAGAACCTGCCCAAGTGGGTTGGGGGATTGTATGGCCAGAGCTCGAATGCCCCAACGATGGAGAGCTCTTGGTGAAATACTACTGTAAATACAATCTTGTGATGATTCAGAGTGACCCCTGTGTTCTCAAAAAAACCCCTGTTGAAACAGCAATAAAATATCTTTTTTCTAGGGAGACCTTTGGAGGAACAAAATGTCCCAAGGTCCATTATCTCTGAGCTGTGCATGTGGAATGTAATGCCCGTGTCACACAATCCCAGAATCCCAGGATTTGCTGAGTTGCCTGGGCAGTGCCCAACCACCCTCTGGGCAAAAAAGAACCTTAACCTGAGATCCACCCTGACCCTGCCCTGACACAACTCCAGCCCATTCCCTGGGCTCCTGGCCCTGGTCCCCACAGAGCAGAGCTCAGTCTCTGCCCCTCCTTTGGCCCTCTTCCTGAGGTCCATCATCTCTGAGCTGTGCCTGTGGAACGCAGCCAGCGTCCTTGGCCTTTTCAGGATGTACTGGAGAGGATTGGAAGGCCTATGGGGATCCTTTAAGAATAAGCTTTCTTTCAAAGTGTAAAATATTATTCCCATCCCTGATAATTATTAGAATAATAAAGATCTCATTACAGACCCAGCATGACTGTTCTCAGGTATTGCACTGAGCCCTCCTTGGGAAATGCAGCAGTGTAAGATATGCTGATGTTGCCCTTCTAGGAGACACAATTGAACAACTTGTGCTAATTAACATTAATAAATACGTGCTAAAAGCATCACTGCAAACCAGGCTCCAGCTCCCAGCTTTGGCTACTCATTGAAAATTGTTCTACCAGGTAATATTCTTATGATAAATCTCTGAAGGACTTTTATTATTTATGCCTTCAATCAACAAAACATTTGGTTTCTGCTCTGGGCTGTATCTTCCCACCCCATGGACTCCTTGGGATCCATTGGAGCAGCACCAAATCCCTCAGAGCCTGTTGTGTGTTCAAGCAGCCCCACGGGCTGGTTTCTGATGGACACAAAGGCCTGAATTCAGCAGAATGTTTAAGATTCCTTCCTCAGTGCTCTGCTAACCTGGACTGTTGTCCGATTTCCACCTCTGCTGTCCCATGGCACAACAAGGCAATGGGCACAGCACACCTGCCTTGTGCCAAGGCCACCAAACCCATGGGGACTCTCAACATCTCCCTCAAGAGAAGTTGCCATGGCTCAGGCTCCTGTGTGGATCGAAGGCCAAACCTGCCTGGGGCTCATTCCTCAGCAGACATGCTGTGGGTGGGACATTTACCGCATTTATGTCCTTTGTCATCCCTCCACCTCTGCTTCAGCCCAAGTGTCTTTCAGTTTATTGGATCATCTCCAGCGTGCAGACCATCTCCACATTTCCTGGGCTCTGGATGCTGTCAAACCATCAACATCCCAAGCTGGAATCCCACAGGACCTCCCTCATAAATGATGGAATTACTGTTTTCCCAGGACCAAAGAATGATGTTCTTTACCAAAGTTACACAGAAGCTAATGATGGAAAAAAGGCATTTCCACAATCCCACAAATGGGGAGAAGGAAATTTCACTAGTAAGTCCACAAATCCAAGAGTTAATTCCAAAGGCAGGATCCATCTGAAAGCACTGGTTGCCATTAAAACCTTCTTCTCTAGAGAGTGAAGATCCCTCTGAAGACCAACTCCACTTAACAGGCTGAGTGTGAAGGTCACCTTCACCCCAGCCCTGCTGCTTCCAAGAGTCAGAGCAGTCACTGCCTGGCCTGTGGCATCTGCTCCAGCTGCTCCAGCTCCCTGCATGCTCCCAAACTGCTCAGGACTGGGAGACACAGATTCCTTTTACAAAGATCTTTGTTTGTATTCCAGCCAAAGGATCCTCTTTGGCTTTTGGGCAGTCCTAGCTCCTCAAGGAAGTGTCAGGATTTCTCCACACAGGATTTTGTAAATTATCTTGGGAAAGGTGATTTCAATATTTAGAAAAACACCCAGCCACCCCTCCCTATAAATCATGAATTAAAATAACTTTCTTTTTTCCCCAGCTGCTTCACCTCTGTCCCACACTTCCACATTCCAGCTGAATTCCCCCAGCTCTGCTGCCCTGGGATGCTCAGCTCATCGTGCCCACCTTGTATCCTGACCAGTGGGATGAGCATGGATGTCATCCCTCCCTTCTGTCCAGATAAACTGTGGCTGCTCCATCCCTGGAGGTGTCCAAGGCTGGGTTGTGTGATAAATGGAAGGAAGACCCAAGAGGTGGAACAGTGAGAGCAGATCCTGGGGGAAAGAGAAGCATCCCTGGGAAGGGGCTGAGCACCGGGACTGCAGCAGAAGAACATCCAGTAGGAAAATATTTGCCTGAGAACCTCCAGCGCAGCCCTTTGGAAAGGTCAGCCAAGCCTTGGGCTCCCCTCTGACTGACACAGGTGGGGAGGGGGATATTCCAACTCTCACAGCCCCTGCTGAGGTTTTGAGGTGACTTCCAAGAAAGCAGAAGGTTTGACCAACCCAGCAGGACACTTCCTGCAGTGCTGGATGCCTGTTGTCAGCACTGGGCCTTGTGGCTGCTGCTGAGCCAGGCAAAGGTGCCAGGGAGTGCTCAGAATTCTCTTAATTCTTAAAGAACACACCAAAATTCTAACTTCTGTTAGAATCAAATACATTTCTGACATTAATACTTGTTGACATTGATATGAAGTGATATACATGCCCGTTAACAAACAAAACGTTTTTCTGGAACTATTTTTGCTTAAGAAATGAAGGCACTTTTAGTTGGAGAACAGTTTGTGTCCTCCCTGATACAGCATCTCCCCAGGAAAGCTGCTTTGAAGCACTTTGATATTAAATACAGAGAAAGGAAAATGGAAATCTCACTGTGGAAACTAATGATGAACCAATTTATCCAAGTTAAAGCAAAAGACTGGAGACAATTCTAAGCAGTTTAATGACAAAATGTTCTAATCCAATGCTGCTGTTTGAGTTTCATTTGTGGCATCTCTTATTAGAGAAACTGAACCCATGGGAGTATGGAAGTGAATAAAACATTTCATTTCATGGCCACAGAAAGAGGAAAAAAAAACACCTTTGAGGGGTTTCTAAGCTCTTTCATCATTATGCAATTCTTCTACAGAGCTTGGGAAATCCTCTAGATTTAGAATGACTTTTGAATCCTGTACCATATGTAGGAAGGTCTCTTTGGAAATGCCAGTGAGGTGTCAGAGTGGTTTGGTGCAGAGAGTCTCAGGTCATCCTGCTCCCAGTATCTTGGGAAACCTGCTAATTTTCCAAAGAACCTATGGAATAATAATGCTGAGGGACCTCAGGGACATCCCCCAGAGACATCACACATCACCTGGCCAAGGTTGGTTCCTGCAGCCCAAGGCCTGACAGCACAGGCACAGGGCAGCAACGGAATCCTGAATTCCAGAATCACTGAGGTTGGAAAAGCCCTCCAAGACCATCGAGTCCCAGTTGTGCCCCGTCCCCACCTTGTCCCCCAGCCCAGAGCACTGAGGGACATCCAGTCATTCCTTGGACACTTCCAGGGATGGGGACTCTAAACCTGCCTGGGCAGCCCCTTCCAAGGCCTGACCCCCCTTTCCAGGAACAAATTCCTCCTCCTGTCCCCCCTGCCCCTGCCCTGGCCCAGGCTGAGGCCGTTCCCTCTCCTCCTGTCCCTTGTTCCCTGGGAGCAGAGATCAACTTCCCCCCGACTCCCCCCTCCTGGCAGGGATTGCAGAGAATTCCAGGGGCCCCCTGAGCCTCCTTTGCTCCAGGCTGAGCCCCCCAGCTCCCTCAGCCCCTCCTGGTGCTCCAGCCCCTTGCCCAGCTTCGTTCCCTTCCCTGGACACACTACAGCCCCTTATCCCAAGCTCTCCTCAGGCTCTGTTCTGGGCAAAGTGCAGTGTTTCATCTCAGGGAACAATAAAACCCTTTGGCACATTTGTGATCCAGAGGTGGCACAGGGCTCTGAATCCAGAGAGTTTCAGAAGACAAGCAGATACGACAAATCCATTGTCTTCCTGCGGGAAAAAGGTGAAGAGAAGTGAGGAGTCAACATCCCTCAAAACCTCAAAAACATCAAAGGACAGTGATTGCAGGGAAGGGAGGACTGACAACGCACTGAAGCCAAGCCAGATCCCCTCATGGAGAAGAGAGACACGGAAGGGAGAGGCAGCTCTTCCCATTCACTTTGAAAATTCATTTGCATTCAGCAGCAGCAAGAAAACAAGGAATATGCCTGGGCAGGAAAAAGCCTGGATTTCAGAGCTGGCCTTGCCTCCTACAACTCTGATCTGATTGCACAAATCCACAGAGGCAGGAGGGGAGGGGGTTCTAAGATTGCATTTTTTTTCTCCTTCTTTACAACTGTATTTCCAATTTTGTAACCAGGAATTTAATCTTCTTCATAGCACAGATAAACTCATGCAAGATTTTGCTTGCTATTTCAAGCAAGTCCAGCTGGAGGGAAGATGTTCGCCTGAAAGAAATTAACCCCCTAGACAGGTGAATTCTTGGGCTGCTGAACTTCAGAATGAATTAGGAAGTTTCAGGATGTTGACATGTTTCTTGCCACGCAGCAAGGAACATCTGGCAGAGCTGCTTGTCACCAGCTGTAGGTAATGGGGTGGCTTTTGGGAAGCATCTGCTGATGAGTGAGTGTTGGAGGGACAATTCATAGATTCCAAGAACTCCAGAATCTGCTGAGCTGGAAGGGACCCCCAAGGACCATCCAGTCCAACCCTCAGCCCTGCACAGGCCCATCCCCAAGAGTCCCCCCTGTCCCCAGAGGATCATCCCAACCCTCCTGCAGCTCTGGCAGCCTTGGGGCTGTGCCCACTGCCCTGGGGAGCCTGGGCAGTGCCCAACCCCCCTCTGGGCAAAGAAGAGCCTTGGCCTGAGATCCCCCCTGGCCCTGCCCTGACACAACTCCAGCCCATTCCCTGGTTGTGTCACCCAGTGCCACTGAATGATGTCCCTTTCCCATGGGGATGCAGAAGGACAGGTCAGGGAAGCACAGAGGGATGAAGGACAGGAACTGTCACTGTAAATACTCACTGAGGACACTCAGGCCTTGCTCAGACCTGATTTTACTGATCTCTCGGGTGAGAAGGGCTGGGCCCTGCAGGCAGAGTGTATTCCTGAGCTGGGATTAATTTTTACACCATTTCCTCTCTTCCAAGAGCAGTGACTGAGCTGCCATGTTGTAAGATAAACTTCTTTACCATCTCTGCTTTAATTTACCACACATTTCCTTCCACACCACACACATGCTCCCTTAGGGAGAATTCAGAAGGCAATACTCTAAACACTTCTCCCACTTCACCACCACCATGTGCTGCCATTTCCCACTCAGTGGGAAAGACTGAGTTTTGCCTGGTCCTGTGTTGAGGACTAAGAGCAAAACAGAGCTGATGTCCTGCTCAGCACAGCCCAGTCAGCCTCAAGGTGCTTTCCCAGAGGAAAACCCTGTGGATGAAGCATTTATGCAGCTGGAGATTCCAAATGGTACAACTTGCAGAGTCATCTCTGAGTAGATTTTGCCCCTGAAGCAAAGCCATCTCTGGGATGTACCTGGAGGGAATTTCACGTGCTGTGGCCCTGCCATGTAGGTGTCACACTGGTGAGAACAGAACAGTTTGGGCAGGGAAGGGTAGAGTCACTGTTCAGTGAGAGAAAATCCCACTGCGTCCCTCTGTGATTTCTTCCAGGGACACACTGGAAGGTTCCCATCTTCTGCTGGAGTCCCTTCTGGTGTTTCCTCCTGCAGGTTGGGTCTCTTATCTTTTCCTAATTACTGTCCAAATACAGAAGAGAAGTGAAGGATTGAGTTCATTCTCTAACAATCCCAATCTCCTTCTCCACAAAACCAGCTCAGAACAAAGAAATTAAATTTAATGATCCCTGTGCAGGTTCTGAAGCCCTGGAGTCTGTGGTGCTCCCAGAGGGTCACTCCACATCTCACCCTCGTACCTGGGAGCAGAATGCAGCCTGGAAAGATTTGCTTTCCCACCAGGAATAAACTCCAGCCTGTTTTTTGCAAGTTTGAAGATCCGCATCAGCTCAGGACAGACAGTGCCCCTGAATCCGAGACCTCCCTGCTAAACCACTCATTTGCTCTTCTGAAAACTAACAGGAGGCTGAAAAACAAGGATTCCCTTGAAGTTGTTCCTGCTGTGCACAAGACACACACTGAGGAAGAGGGGTAGGAGACAGGACCTTGCTGTGGCTGTGAAGAAACAGCTTCCCCAGGGAGAAAAAGAGCTTGATGACAACAGAGTCCCTGGCAGGAGACGCTGGGATGGAGCTGAAAGGCAAGAGGGGACCAAGCCCTCTTCCCTCTGGAGATGGGTATCAGTCCCAGTGGCTGAGCTCCCTCTTCCCCTAGGCATACTGGGACACCTTGTACCCTTCAGAGGAAGCTCTTGGAAGCAAGACAGGGATTTCAAAGAGGCTGCTGAGTGTCCTCCTACATTGCAAAATTCAAACCAAGTGTGTTTTCCTTCAGAGATGAGGCAGAGAACGCTCAGATTTCATTTTTGAGCTAAAAGATACCATTTTGTCACAGACTGACAGATGCACAGACCAGACTGAAAGCAAAACATGGAGCTCATGTCCAGAAATTCTTAATCACAACAAAAACTTGGCCAAATCTGGTCTATAAAACCTCAGGAAGAGCAGCTACGAATCCCTGATTTCCACATTAAAGGAAGTGTTGTTTTTTAAATTTGGGTTCTTACTGAACCACTGTCTTGCAAAGCAAGAATTCAGAGAACATTTCACTGTGGCAACAAGACTTTTGGTGTTAACAAAGCAGCAGCTGTGCCTGGTAGTTCTCAGTGTAATTGATACAAGAGCAGACAGGGAAGTCTAATCCCCCCTTGGATTCCCTGCTCAGCAGCTCCAGTTAAATCCAGGCTCATGTTCCTCCTTGCACACACATTTGCAGCCCCTGTGCAGCTGAGTATCCTGGAGATGGTCCTGACTGAGTCCCTGCTGTGAGATTTGGGACACACATTCCCTGAAATAAATAAAGTCTTCCAGCATTGGACTGTTTTCCTCATGGATCCATTCAGAGCATTTGAGGTGACCACTGAGAAGACAAGGATTATCTGAGTTCCCCTGACCGAATACTAACTCCCTTTTTCCCTCTTATAAGCCCAGGAGCTGCAGACCAGACCTGCACTGGACAGGCAGGAATTCTGGAGCTACTGGCTTTCTGAAAATACAGTTCAGCTCCAAAGTGTCAGATGAAATAAATGCTGGTGGATCAGTTAATGATTTGATTTCTTTTGCAAGGCTTTATTTTACTAGGAATTTACAACAGGGACTGAGACATGAGTGTTCAATTCAGATCAGGCAGCTGGGCTGCTCCAACTTTTCCCTAAAATCCTTTGATGACTCACAGAAACAATTATTACCTTTTTATTTCATTTTTTTGGTGCTTAAAACTAGAGATTAGAGTAAGCACCTGCTCACCAATATTTCCCTAGTCTTGTCTCCAGGTTTTCCTTTACTCCCTTCTCTTTGAGCTTTGATCACTCAGGCTGTCACCAAACGGGAGGTGTGAGACCAGGCTTAACCAAATTATAACCTTCTGCCTTTCGGTCAAGATGAATTATTGAATCACAGAATCGTTAAGGTTGGAAAATACCTCCAAGATGACCATTCCAACTTTGGACCAAAAGGAATTATGTGTAAAACAGTGATCCAGTAGGATTCTGTTACTTCCCATTATCCTTAATATCTGGAAAAACTGAAGCCCAGATTGATGGTTCTGGAATTGGGCCTCTAGGCCATCAATTCCCCACAGGTTTATGGGTGTTTTCACATTGTTCTTTCAAATCCTTCTTCACACCAATCCAAAAGAATGATTCTACATTCTACAGCTGAAGATTGTTGTTGTCCAGGTCAGAGCAGGACACTCAGAGGGATATTCCTGTGTATAGTGTTTCCCACATCCAGTCAAGAATTTCCCTTGACCACAGGGGATGGTCCAGAGTAACACAATCATTGACTCCTCGTGGTGCAGCACAGAGGACACACGTGGAGCCCAGTCCCAGGACATGGAGAAATGACTTGGACACAGGACTGGAAGAGACACTGAGCTGTTGACTCCCTTAAAGGCAGAGGGGCCCTGGAGAGAGACCTGGACAAATATGAGCACTGGAAATCACCAACCACAGGAAGTTCAACAAGGGGAAGTGCAGGATCCTGCCCCTGGGATGGGGCAACCCTGGATGTACAGACACACTGGGAATGAGGTGCTGGAAAGCAGTGCCAGGAAAGGGCCCTGGGGGTCCTGGGCCAGGGCCAGTTGGCCACAGGCAGCAGTGCCCTGGAGCCAGGAGGGACATCAATGTCCTGGGGGCAGCAGGAACAGCATCCCTGGGCCAGGGAGGGGATTGTCCTGCTCTGCTCTGACCTGGGGAGGCTGAACCTCCAATATTGGGGCACTTTGGGCACCACAACATGGGAAAGATATTGAGCCATTGGAGAGAGTCCAAAGGAGGGAATGAAGGTGGGGAAGGGCCTGGAGGGGAAGGGTGTGAGGAGCAGCTGAGGGCACTGGGTGTGTTCAGCTGGAGGAGAGGAGACTGAGGGGAGACCTCCTTGCAGGGACAACTTGCTGGGCAGGGGCAGAGGAGGGGCAGGGCCTGAGCTCTGCTCTGGGGGGACCAGGGCCAGGAGCCCAGAGAATGGGCTGGAGTTGTGTCAGGGCAGGGTCAGGGGGGATCTCAGGCCAAGGCTCTTCTTTGCCCAGAGGGGGGTTGGGCACTGCCCAGGCTCCCCAGGGCAGTGGGCACAGCCCCAAGGCTGCCAGAGCTGCAGGAGGGTTGGGATGATCCTCTGGGGACAGGGGGGACTCTTGGGGATGGGGCTGTGCAGGGCTGAGGGTTGGACTGGATGGTCCCTGTGGGTCCCTTCCAACTGAGCACATTCTAGGATTGTGGGATCCTCTCTTCAGGACTGAAGTGTGAATTCAGAACCAGAGTCCTCCCGTGCTTGAGCAGTGCCCGACACAGCTCACCCCTGAGGAGCAGGAGGCACCTCAAGTTGCACACTCAGGAGAGATGCAGTTAGGGTACAATGCAATACCTGCATGTTTCTCATCTGGTCAAAGATTGGATTTGATGATCTGGGAGATCTTTTCAAACCTTAATGATTTTGTGATTCTCTGTTTCCATTTCAAAAGATCAAACCCTCAGCAGAACCAAACACCTTCAGCTGCACCAGACATCTTCCACAGGCAGTGATGTCAGAGGAATGGGCAGGGAGGGTACAAGGGGAAGGAAGGGATGACACCTATGAGATGGAGCACACCCCACCCCCAGCAGCAGGGGATGTGCAGATCTAGCTGCTCTGAAATTGAGATTCCTACATTAGTGATAAAAGGGGGCCTGCAGCCTTTTCCTTCCATTTGTTTCCCTTTCCCTCAGTATTTCAAAGCTGCTGAAGGGAATAAAGGGACCTCTGAAGTTCTTTTCTCTCCAGCAATGCCATTTGAAATTGTTATTTCTGATGTCAGTAGTCTAGTGTTCCTTATTCACAGAGTGGCTGAAAGAGGTGCTGTCCTGGGACTCTCTCACCTGATTTCAAGTGGATTATCAGTTTTTAATTAGTACTCAGTGCTAAATCCTCCCCAGTATCCTCTATTCTGGCTGTCAGGACATATCACACACCTATTTCTGTGGCTGGATCACAGTTAAAGCAGGTGAATGAGGAGCTGTTTGAGAGACTTGGGATGATCAGTATTACTGATCCTGTGTTTTATGCCCCTTGTCCAATGGTTGTGCCCAAAAGCAAGGACCTGGTGTCTCACCCAGCAGCTGAATCAGAGATATACACTACTGGGATCTGCCTAGAAAATGGATACCAGGATTCTAATTCATGTTTGTAAGGTGTGGATTAATTTTATAAATTTCCAGGCTGCTCTGAACAAACACCTGATGGATCTTTAGAAGGATTCACTTTAGTGCTTTATCTCCATAGTTAATCTCACTTCAGGCACTGAGAGGAATTGTGGAGATTTGGGACTTCTCTGGGGGGCAGGTGACCCCTGATGGACCCTGCAGTGCTGGATGGCACAGGCAGACTGATAACTCCCACAGTTTTTCTAGACGTATTTGCCTGTATTTCCAGGATACTTCCCACAAGAAATGAAAAAGGAACCAGCTACTCCCTCCTGAAGTTTGACACCCCTCCCTCTAAATTTACCCTCTGTGTTGTCATATTTAAGCACCCAATTTCCAGTGATTCTTTCCATTCCCAGTCCACACAACTAATTACACATATATTTATTCCCTCCTGACAGCCTGTTTTATTGAAATTGTCTCCTGTGACACTGCCATTCTCCCACAGTCTAAAGTCCTGTACTTTTTTCCAGCAGTTCTATTTATTCCAAAATACTTTTCTGTCAATCTGTATTTACACTGCTTTAGTATTTCCCCAAACATTTCAGCTAGTTTGCAGCAAGGTTTGGAATGTGAGAGAGAATCAAAAAAGGTCAATATGATTTTCAGCAACATATAGAGACCCTCCTCTGTTATTGATACTCTTTGCATGGCTGTTTCTCATCACAACCCACAAAAATAGTGCTTTTTTTACCAGCAGGTTACAGTAGAAGAAGTTAAAAACCCCCAGAAATAAATTTGATGGGCTGGGTGATGAGAGCTGGAGGAACTGATGAGAAGAGGCCCTAAACTCCACATCTCAGATATATCTTAGAAATTGAATAACAAATCAGCCTGCAGGTGATTTTTTTAGTCCTTCAGCAAAGGGGCAAGAATATGTGGCTGACATGAAGGTCACCTTTGCTCACAGGAAGTTTATATCAAAATATTCCATGTAAAAAATAACAGGACAAATAGATAGGCTTAATTCTAGACATATTATATCTAGATATATTCAAACACAGAGATTAATTAGTGCATGGCAAGCAGTGAACACACTGCCCTGAAATGCTGGATTTTAGACTTTTAGGACTTTTTGACTTTTTTTGTCCGGATCCTAAAATCCTGATTTTACAAAGATTTAGGCACTGGAAGTAGAACAACAGGACTGTGCTCAAATCCTGAAAGTCACCACTCAGGACTCCACCTAACTCCCAGAGCACCCACAGCACAGTGTTTATAGTTGTCAGGTTCCTTGGAGAGTAGTTCCCTCCTCTGCCTGTGCCCAAGAGGAGCATCCTGGACCCAGTTTTGTGCCCAAAATTGCACAGAACAAGAGCTGGAGTAAACCTAAACCTGAGACCTGTGAGCAATTCCATGCAACAGGAATTACAGAACAAATGATGGGTGACCCCTTCCCCCTTGGTGCTTTGAATCAACCAAAACCATCAGATATCAGGCAATACTGAGTGAGTGAAGCCTCCAAACCTTCTGCTGAAGTTGCTGCATAAAACCAGAGAAAAATCAATCCTGTTATACCTTCATGGTTTTTTTTTTCTTCACCAGCAGAGCCAGTGTCCAAAACTTCCCAAGGAGTGCTGAAGGAATGGGAAGTGCAACTAGGAAAAGACATCCAGCTTCTCACAATCATTCAACAAGAAGAAAATCCCAGCCAAATATGTGTGGTGGGAAGATGTGGCTGCAGGATGAGGTCTGGTCCTTGCAGACCAACATCTCCATCCTGGAGCTAAGACAGAGACTTTTGGACCATCTAATAAATGCATCAGTCAAAGTGCAGGTGAACGTTGATCTCACAGGTCTGCAATGCCTTCAACACTAATTACTAATAGAGGTTAATTACAGAATAGTGTGATAATAGCTTTGGAGCTTTATAATTTCAAAGTGATTACAATTACAGTCTCACCATCAGCAATTGCTTTGCCATGAGTTCTGCAGGAAATGCCCTGACATGAGGTTACAGTCTGTGTGCCAATGAGTAAAAAACTGTTTGTCTCCTGTTCCTCCAGGAAATCTGCAGCAGCAACAAGTATAAACGAGACAACCTTCCTAACAGGTTACAACAGAGATAGATGGAAGTTTTAGGGGATGGGAAAAGCCAACAGATCCAGGGAGTGAAATAACTCCAGGAACTCTCCTTGTGGATCTGGACAACGTGGTTAAAAAAGACTAAAGTCTCCATGCCAAGATCAGTATCAATAGTCTGACAAGAGTCCAGAGAAGAGAAACCTCATGGATGTGACTGTCTAGGAATCCCAGAATCTCAGAAGCTGCTGAGCTGGGAGGGACCCACAAGAATCGTGGAGTCCAACCCTCAGCCCTGCACAGCCCCATCCCCAAGAGTCCCCCCTGTCCCCAGAGGATCATCCCAACCCTCCTGCAGCTCTGGCAGCCTTGGGGCTGTGAGGATTTGCCTTTGGAGGAAGGTCCAAGAGTTTGGGCCAACTGCTCCAAAATGTGAGAGCATAAAGTGTCTTGAGAAAAGTGTTTCACTAGAAGTGAAGAGGAACAAGGATTCCCTCATGAATAATGGTAAGTATGAATTACACTACATATGACCTGGGTGGATTCCAGGAGACAGATTCACACTCTGAGCCTGCAGAGACTGGAAAGGGATTGTCACAGAGCCATAGAACATGGAATGGTTTAGGTTGGAAAGGACACTAAAGATCACCCAGTCCCACCCCCCTGCCATGGGCAGGACACCTCCTACTATCCCAGGTGGCTCCAACCTGGCCCTGGACACTTCCAGGGATGGGGCAGCCACAGCTTCTCTGTGCAATCTGTGCCAGGGCCTCTCCATTCTTATAATAAAAAATTTCTTCCCAATATGTGATCTAAATTTGCCCTCCTTCAGCTCAAAGCCATGCCCTCTGTCCCTGCCGTTTGGAAAAGTTCCTCTCCAGCTCTCTTGGAGCCTCTTTAGGTACTAGAAGGTGCTATCATGTCTATCCAGGGCCTTTTCTTCTCAAGACTGAATCAACCCTGAGCTGCTGAGTTTGAGAGTCATGGATGGCCCAAGGCAGCTCCAGCTGCTGCACCAGGCAACACAAAGACATTTGATGACCAGAGAGTAATCTCCAGAGACCTAAAGCACAGCAAAGCATGGACAACATGGGCATGTTGAGTGTTTGCCAGGCTTACACACTGCAGAGTTTTTGACCATCCAGAGCCCTCTATAAATAGATTTCCTTTGTTCAGTGCTAATGGCATCTCCCTGCACCTGCTGTGACACAAATTGAAAGCTCTGGAAGGTAACTTATCCATCATAGGCTGCTTGGACATGAGCAGCATTTCCCTCCAGTGAGAGCCATCTCACCAAACCTTTCTCAGCTGTGCTTAGATAACAAACTGGGTAAAATATATTATGGTTCCTCAAACTAAACAAAAATAATATTAATCCACTTTGATTAACAATGCAGGATTTTTCCTTAATTTGTGGTTACTGCTTAATTATGTCCAACCATTTTTTGCCTTGATTTAAATTTCTGGTGTATGAAAAAAAATGAATTGCAGCTTAAGGCTTGTTAAAGTTCTATTCTATCTTAAGATTTGACTAGACTGAAATGCACAAGGCTGGATTCAATGGTCTTGCTCTAGTAATGCCACTGGCTGATTAGAATCCCTTGTGATATCTTGGCTGTGCTCTCCTTCAGTCCCATCACAAAATTCCTCCACTGTTGTCTGCAAATTAGGGATGGGTCTCACCCTTCAAACCTCCACTTGACTCTACTCATTCATGCACAGTGTCCCAAAAATCTTGGTTTCTTCCAAAAGTTGTATTTTAGACAGTTGTCATATGGTCAAGAATCTGAGTTTTCAGTGTGATGGTCTTTGCTCTTCGCGTTGAATACAACACTGGAAGGGATGAAGTGTTAGCAACCAAATGTTCTCCTGGAATCCTTGAGACATTTGGGAGGAAAACAGGAGGCAGGTGTGGCCTCTGAGTATGATCAGCAGAAGGCAGAGCCTGTGCAGCCACTGCCTGTCCTGCAGGCAGAGACCAGAGCCCTGCAGGATGTTGTGCAAATCAGGGGTTCCTGTTCAGCCCTGCTGTGGTCCCTGTGAGGTCACAGCTCCAGCTGGGATGGTTCCCCTCTGGGAACCAAGACATAAGTCTGCACCTATTTCCCCACCAGCTCCCACCACAAGAGGCTCTGAACCTTCTCACTGATGGCTTCTCTTGAGAAGAGGGACGATTCTAGTTCTGCCCCTCCTGCAGTAGGATGGGGAAGTCAGATTTTGACAGTATTTAAATATAACAGAATCCCAGAATTTGCTCAGTTGGAAGGGACCCCCAAGGATCATGGAGTCCAACCCTCAGCCCTGCACAGGCCCATCCCCAAGAGTCCCCCCCTGGTTCCTGTCTCTGGTCACCAATATCCTGTGGGGTTTGATGGGGTCTTTAAAACAGTTCAGGGCTACTGTTCCCAGTAAGGACAGGTCAGGCAGGATCAGATCCCTTGCTCAAAAGGAGAACCAGGCTCCCGCAGCAACCTCAGGGTGTCACCGACTGAAATGTCAGCCCAGAGGGAAATGCCAGATTTTCTACACAAGGGAAGGAGAGTGTTCAGCACATGAGGCCTTTTGGATATTTCAGGCTTGGAAGGTTCCTCCTAAGAGACTGCATGAAGGTTTAACTTCCCACAGGGTTCATTTTTCCATATGCTCTGGTTGTCTGGGTTTCCAGACTTTCCTGTAACAAACTTTGCATCCTTTTGTGCTGCAGCTCCCAAGAGAGAATTAAGCTCCACTAATGGCTGAAGTTGTGTCAGGGCAGGGTCAGGGGAGATCTCAGGCCAAGGCTCTTCTTTGCCCAGAGGGGGGTTGGGCACTGCCCAGGCTCCCCAGGGCAGTGGGCACAGCCCCAAGGCTGCCAGAGCTGCAGGAGGGTTGGGATGATCCTCTGGGGACAGGGGGGGATTGTTGGGGTGTCCTGGACTCAACGATCCTGATGGGCCCCTCCAAACTCGAGAGATTCTGGGGTTTTGTGAAAACAGAAAAAACCCACCAGGCAGGGACTTCCCCAGGGTCATCAGTGGGTAATACTGAAGAGGAAGCTTCATCCTTCCTTCTCCTCTTAGGCAAAGGTTAAGGATGTTCATGTTATAAATAAAAATCATTCTGGGAGCTGAAAAATCAGGTTGTTTCTGAGGTTCTATCCATTGTCTGAGGTCACAAGGAAACTGCTCTCAAAACTCAGCATTGAAACAGAGCCCTGTCCCTGCTGCTCTGGTTTGGGTAGAATTACACGTCATGCAGTCAAAGGCACTAAGATGTGAATCAGTTGCATCATCTGGAACCCAAATAAGCTCTTACTCAAGTCCTCCTCCTGCTGAACACTGGAATCAAGTTCACCTTAAGTTTCTCTGACTTTCATACAAAAAATATTATGCTGGTTAAACTTTGATAAAATCTACATCTAAAAAAACAGTCCCCTCAGAAGTAAGAAGACTTAGGCTGATGCATGGAACTGAAAAATTGACATTTGAAGGATGTAAAATCTTTTGGGAAGCCCTAAAATATCCCCTAAGTGGGTCAACTCAGTGACCTGGATCTGTACTTTTAATCCAGGAGTAGCCTATATTTGTTCTGTGTTTGCTGAGGGAGGGATGTTTTTTGGGCTATGGTTTTATTTTTAGTAGTGAAATGTGACCTTTGTAGGAGATCCTATAAAAAGAACAATGAAAGTGGCCTGGGGTAAGTCACAACACATGCTTTGATCTAGAGACGATGAACACACATCATTCATCCCCTTGTCTTTTCTAGAAGAAACTGTCTCACATGCAATTTTCTCTTTGGGAATCAAGTCAATACTTACCAATAGGAAGGGATTTCTTGATGGGAAAAAAATATTCCTTGTCTTACAAGGCAATTATTCATCATTTCCATGACAGGGAAACAGATTCTTTAGGAATCCAATAAAAAACCTGGGCAAGGCTAGAGTTTCCCCACTGCCTTCACAAGATTTCAGCCACCATCATCTAGGATAGTTTTAAATCAGTCCCATAGTAAACTCCTTTATTTCTCAACTTTCCCCTTTATAAAATAGTCTAAACAAATATGTATAGAAAGGGCTGAGCTTTCTTCCTCCTTTGGGGTGTTTGTGAACAAATCCTCTGGTTCAACACAACCCAGCTATGGGAGAAACTGCAGCCTCAGCTGGGAAGAGAAAGATTATTCCTCTTTTACCACATCAATAATTCCCAGCCTTCCCTGGGAATAAATCTGAGTTACCACATCCATCACCCTGGTGATCTAAATCCATATGGAGTTCATGGAAAAAAAAATGTTTGAATATACTTCAGACAAAGGGTGAAATTAGTCACAAGACATTAAGTAAAAGATACAAGGAAGGATAAATGGAATGGCTTCCCAAAGGACATGGGGGAGTCTTTTTTCCCCTCAGGCCTTTAATAAAGATCTCACTGACTGGTATTAAATCAAAGTTCCAGCTGAGCTGGCAGAGAGTAGAAAGCTGCAGGGATCACTGAGTTTTGGAGCACAATTTTGAGGTTTTCCTGGTCCTGCAGGAGATCAGCCTGGATCTCCACACTGACCCAGTGCACAAAACTCCTCTGGGAACCAAGGAGCACACCTTCACCATCATTCAAAGAATCATGGAGTGGTTTGGGTTGGGAGGGACCTTAAAGCTTATCTCCTTCACCTCCTGCCATGGGCAGGGATGTCACCCCTGAGATGTTCCTTAGGGCCACATCCGACACTCAGGGACACCATTAATTCACTTTATCAAACCATTCCTTGCAAAAATCATGCAAAGCACAGCTACGACCTTTCTTTCTTCCAGAGAAGCAGTCTGAGAGTGATTATCCCTTTCCTAAGATACAATTAAAGATGTTGAAGTAAGATTAGATCCACCACAACTCTGCATTTCTTTGGGTGACATGCAGTGCATTGCCACCAACTCTGGAAAGTCTGGGACAGGTGCCCTGCACGTCATCTCTGGGCACCTGCAGATGTTCTCAGTGCTATCCAGGGGCCTATCCATTCTCCTCTGCTTTTCCAGCTTTTCTGCTGAATCCAAGAATTTTCCCCTCTTTTCCTGTCTTTTCTGCAATAGCTGGTGAGTGGCTGCTACAGGGAGGATGCGTTTTAGGTAGCGAACACAAAAATAACAACTCCTTCAATGTGTTCCTTCAGTACAAGCTGGAAACATGCTTGAAATATCTCTGGTATGAGCAGGGCCAGGAGCCCAGGGAATGGGCTGGAGTTGTGTCAGGGCAGGGTCAGGGGGGATCTCAGGCCAAGGCTCTTCTTTGCCCAGAGGGGGGTTGGGCACTGCCCAGGCTCCCCAGGGCAGTGGGCACAGCCCCAAGGCTGCCAGAGCTGCAGGAGGGTTGGGATGATCCTCTGGGGACAGGGGGGACTCTTGGGGATGGGCCTGTGCAGGGCTGAGGGCTGGACTGGATGGTCCTTGTGAGTTCCTTCCAACTCAGCACATTCTTGGATTCTGTGATCAGAGGTTTTACAGAGCGTGAAAGACAGGCACTCCAAGAATTCCCTGGGATGTGGGCAGAGGAATCCATGTGTGTCTATGGTGCTGAGCTGCTTGTTGAGACCCCTGAACTACCCCGTGAGGTGTGAGTTGTCTGTGTCAGTCTGCTAATCTTTCACTCTGCTTGGTCCAGTTGATGAAATGATTGATCAAAGAGAAAAAGCCCTGGAGCTTTCCCACATCATTCAGGTACCAGGTACCAGCTCCCCAGAGAAGCTGTGGCTGCCCCATCCCTGGAAGTGTCCAAGGCCAGGTTGGAGCAACCTGGGATAGTGGGAGGTGTCCCTGCCCAGGGCAGTGGGATGAGATGATCTTTAACATCCCTTCCAACCCAAACCATTCCATGGTTCTGGGGTTATGACATCAGGCACATCCATAGGCAGCCCATAGTGGGAAAACCAGTGTCCTGTGCAGTCAGAGAAGGATGAGACTTGTCTCCAAACTTTGAGTTTCACCTAAGTGAAGGAGACAATGGTTTGGTAAAGAAACATCCCACAGGGTCAAGTCCTTTATTCCCCTGGCTACATCTTCCCCAGGAGTCTGGAATACTTTCAGCCTTGAATTGTTCCATCATGACTCCACTTTGTCCTCTTCTTCAATGAGGCCTTTAAATGGTCCATTTCTGTGGAAAATTTCACCCTTCCAAGCTTTATCTTGGAGGAAAAAATGCTGCTGTATTGATGTTTGTTACTTGAATACATTAGATAAGTAAATCGGTCTGTTAAAAGGATATGAAATGGGAGAATGGTTTCCTTCATATTTCTAATGAATAGAGAATTCTGAGTGTCTTTAAATGTCAATAACATTATGCAATCATCTGTGGAGCTGAGTGAAAAAAATGAATTTATTTGTGCCTTCGATATAAATCCATCTTAAGATAACACAACCAAAACATGTGCTGACATCCTGGTTCACTTTTTGGTTTATCTATAGAAAGACTGACAAAATAGGACCAAAAGGGAATGATAAGGTGTTTCTTCTTTCCCTTCCTCTCCAGCCTTTTTTAGGTTTGCCCTCAGATCGCTTTTATCTTCTAAGTGTCCCAGAAATCCAGTGCAATGTCAGAACACAGGTCCCAGGTAAACAAATACAGCCTGACTCATTTATGGCTGGAACGTGCAAGTTTTGTATTGATGTTGGCAAGTCCTAACTGGAACAGTCCTGCTTGTTCCATTGGCACTCAGAGAATCTCAAGGAATTGTAAAATTGAAGCTTTAATATCTACATTGGAATGTTGGTATTAATGGTGAATCCACTCTGTCCTGTGTCCCATGTGTCTGTGATGCCATTATGGGCCTATTTTATTTTTAAGCCGGAAAACAAAATAATTTACTCCAAAACCACCTTTTCTTAAGGTAGATTTTGAGGAACAACTGGAGGGCTGTGTCCAGCTCTGGGCTCTTCAGGGCAGGAGGAACAGGGAGCTCCTGGAAGATGAGTCTCCTACGAAGATGCCCAAGGGATGGAGCATCTCTGTGCCCAGGACAGGCTGAGGGAGCTGGGGCTGTTGAGGCTCCAGAGCAGCCCCTGAGAGGGGCCCCCAGCCCTGTGTGTCCGGGGGTGCAGGGAGGGGGCAGAGGATGGAGCAGGCTCTGCTCGGGGGGCCCAGCAATGGCCCAGCAACTGATGCCCAGGAAGTTCCACCTGCACAGGAGGAAGAACTTGTTGGCTGGGCAGTGACCCAGCACTGAGCAGAGAGCAGAGAGGGGGGAGTCTCCTCACTGGGGGTATTCCAGACCCATGTGGACAGTCCTGTGCCACGTGCTCTGGGGTGACCTGCTGGAGCAGATGATCCCTGTGGTCTCTTCCAGCCTGACCCATCCTGGGATCCTGGATTAGGTAGTATAATCTGAAGATATTACTTAATTTCAGATCCTTAATAGGGAAATTTTACCCTTAATTACACTTCCATGTCTTTATAATTGAGAAAACATGGAATAAGACCTAGGCTTTGAGTTGAGCCAAAAGTTGATGGAAAATCTGCCACGTCAGAAACTGCCTCTCCACGTGTGGTTCTTGTTCTTGGATACCCCCAAACCAGGCCTCTGCTGAGGATAGTGTGGGATTCATCCCACTGTCTTTAGTCATCTAAAAGGGAGGTGTCTAAAGCCAGTTTTTTTGGTTCCTCCAACCATTGAAGGAAAAGAGGCATCTCCAAGGAACAGCATGGGAAGCCTTGGAATACGGTGTGTCACCTTCTGGAGGTGATCACAGCAGGAGTCAGGAGATGGCTCAAGTCTTAGACCCTGCCTATTGCAAAGGAAGCTTAAGCCTTGAATTTAAGCCAGTATTTCGCTTTGTATGTGGGGAATTATTTCATAGTCCACTTCCTAAGGAATTTCCGTGAGCTCTGGGCAGGTGAGATGGTGTCAGTACAGATGTTTATTCCACAGGGTGGGAGGGCAGTAACGGAGTTGTGAGAATTGATAAAAATCTAAAGGCTCACAGATCACTGGGACTCAACACGAATCTCTGTGTGGAAATTAGGAGACAAATTATGTCTCTCTGCTGAATCTCCATGAGCAGCAGGTTTTCTGTCTTGATTGCACTTTGATTTTGTTTGATTTCAAGGGTTTCAGATAAATAGGATCTATTTATTTAAGCACATTATAAATTTAGGGGAATGAGCTCAGTTTAAAGGGGTCTCTAAATTTAGTTGTAGTTGTAAGTACATCTAAAAATTTCCCAATAGAAACAATTTTCTTCTCTATTTCCCAAACTTAAAGTTAACTGCTTCAGAAGCTCTTTGGATGGCCAATTTCTCCTGGAGTTAATGCCACATAACTGTGTTGATAACTATCACAATTACTTATTAGTCTGGAAAGTGGGGAGCAATTGTGGCAGTAAACAGCAAATCTCTCACAATAATCTGCTGACTATTCTCCTGGTTGGAAAGTCCCCTTGAAAACTGCAGCTGAATTCCAAAGCCTGTGGCAAATGTGACTTTCAGCTGTTGGATTCAGCCTCTGGAGCTGCTGATAGGATGGAATCCTAATTAATGGGCTGTGAAAGGGGAGTGATAAGTGGGATTAGTGGTGTGAGCTTTCACCCATAGTTCTCTGTGGTCATCCCAGAGAAATAATCTCTTATTGGAGCAAAAGACATGATACAGGAATTCCAAATATTTCACTGGAATGATATGATTCAGAATCTGCTGTAAAGAAACATCTAAAGGAATAGCTGCCAAAATTGCTGGGGGAACAACTGTCCAGTGATGTTAAGCTTCCCAAGAGCTCAAAGTCTTCAGGGCTTTCTTGATTCCAAGTGACAAGGTGTTTTCTTCCTCAGAGGTGACTGGGAATCTTTTAATTAAAACAAGGAGGAATAAAAATGATATGGAGTCATAAACCTTGTAGCTGCATATATAAGAGCTGGGACACCAGGGACAGAGACATCAGCTCAGTTTAAACTCCACAAGTCTTTTGTGTTCAGAACCAGATCTGGGGGCACAAGGAGTCATACTGGCACTGAAGGGACCTGCAGTTTCTGAGTTCGTTTGAACTCCTTCCAACACAGGATGGACAGACTGGTCACTGGACCACATGCTTCCAGGAATTTTTTTAGCAAGTGCTGCCTTAAAAACCCACCAGCCCCTCAAAACCCAAGTCCTGCAGAGGCTGTTTCCCAAAACAAGCCCTTCTTTGACCATGTGAGTCACAGGAGGGAAATGACCTGGAATGTTACACTCAAAGCTTTCTTGAAAACCCCAGTGCCTGTGCCCTAAGGAAGGGCAGGGGGTGGGAGAATTCAGACTAATTCTCTATCTTTTGCCCAGATTTTGATGGGAGAAGCCAGTTGGGAAGGAAAGGGGAGAGAGGTGGTGATCTGGCTGCTTTTAAAGGCCTTCACATGTCCTTGGAGTACACAAAGGAACACTCAGGATTATTCTGGATAAATCTAAATAAATCAATAACAAGCAGCACACAATGACCCCAGGCTGTGTGAGGAGGTGGATTAACAGGACTTGCTGGTAATAGTTTCCATCTTTGCTCTTTACTCTTGACAAATCTCTGACAGCAGGGGCCAGGTCCTGCCTGTGCCTCGAGGGGAGGGACTGGAAAGAGGATTTGCCTGTTGCAAAACCTTCTGCCAAGGGTAGGAAAGGACATTCCATCTCATTTTTCTAAGCAAGCAGTGGCCTCTCCTATATGGTGTGAGAACTCGAGGTTAACTGTCTCTAAGTTGAGAATTTGGGTTATGTGTAGGGGACATTCTGAGGTATCTCCGAAACCTGAACACTCATTGCTGGGGTTTCTTGGAAATACCCACCCACACTTCACCCACTGACACTGGGACATCCTTTCTGCCCACTTATCTGGACTTTTGAAAGAATCAAGCTCAGGGGGCTCTTCAGGCTCCTTTCAGAGACTTCAGCCTGCTGCCTCCCCCGAAGAGCCTCCGGGACACCCCACTGTGACACACTCCAACCTCAGCTCTTGCCACCTGCAGAAATGCCCTTCCAACTTACCCTGGATGCAGTTTTTTTGCTTTGGAACTCCACTGACAGAAAAGCACAGCACAGAAAGGATGTGCTACTTAACCAAAGGCCCTTCATTTCTGTCTCCACTGGTTTAACCCCAGCTGGTAACTGACCCCACAGACACCCACTCACTGCAACCAAGGGGGTGGGAAAGACAATGGGAAGGGCAAAAGGGAGAAAACCTGTGGAAAAAGACCGTTTAATAAAAGAAATAAGGTAATGAATTGTAATGAAAAGGAAAATAATGAAGAGAGAGAAAATCCAAATGAAAACAATTGCTCACCACCAAAAGACAGCAGCACACCAGTCACAGAATCCCAGAATCCCAGAACATGCCAAGTTGGAAGGGACTCACAAGGATCAGTGAGTCCAACTCCTGGTCCTGCACAGGCCAGTCCTGAGCTATGCCCTCAAACCAACCCCCTCCTTAGTGTTATTGCTGCCCAGGACGTCACATGGTCAAGCACTGGAAGAGGCTGCCCAGGGAGCTGGTGGAGTCTCCACCCCTAGAAGTGTTCAAAAAACCCGTGGATATGGCACTTGAGGACATGCTTTAGTGGTGACCATGGTGCAGATGGTTGGACTTGATGATCATAAATGTCTTTTCCAACATTAAGGATTCTACTATTCCATAAAGAGCGGGACAGGCATCCTTGGAGGCAGTGGGGGTCACCTGGCCCACCATCCCCCCCAGCCTGGGCCCGGCAGGGTCTGTGAGGAGCAGAGCAGCCCTTGGCTGTGCCAGCAGGGACTGAGCCAGCCCTGTGTGCCCAGCACTGCTCCAGCACAGCCCACACAGCCTGGGGCAGCTGCTGAGGGAACAGCAGGATATGCTGAGTTGGAAGGGACCCCCAAGGACCATCCAGTCCAACCCTCCGCCCTGACCCTGCCCTGACACAACTCCAGCCCATTCCCTGGGCTCCTGGCCCTGGTCCCCACAGAGCAGAGCTCAGGCCCTGCCCCTCCTCTGCCCCTGCCCAGCAAGTTGTCCCTGCAAGGAGGTCTCCCCTCAGTCTCCTCTTCTCCAGCTGAACACACCCAGTGCCCTCAGCTGCTCCTCACACCCTTCCCCTCCAAGGCCCAGACCAAGCCACACATCCCCAGCCTCCAGAAACATTCCATCACTTTTGCAGGGATCTCTTCCCATGAGCTGTTTTGGAACCAAGGTTTCAGGTTTGGGCTCTGAGACCCATCCTGGGGAATCCACCTGGCTCCTCTCTCAGCTGTGGCATCAATAGGTGGAACTGTGGATGCAAGGATAAATAAATTGGCTGAAACAGGTTTGTTTCATTTCTTTCAGATTTTGTGTATTAGGAATTCTTGCCTTTCACCCCGTCTGAACCACCTTTGCCTGATTCTTGTGGAAGATTCCTTTTCTTCCAGATCCAATCCTACAAATTCTGTCCAGCAGTGTTTGGTGGTAGGAGAGATTTTCTCCTCAAATGAGTCCATGTCTCATGAAAATGCAATGGAAAAAAATTGAAATTATAAAAAAATTATATCTAATTTATAGAAATCAAATCCTTTCTCAGTGGGACAGACTCTGGATGATTACAAGTATATAAACTTATAGCACTACATAAAAAAATAAAAAATAAAAATAATAAAATGAAATACAATAATAATAACAACAATAACAACACTCTTTGCCTGCATTATTCTCTCTGTTATAACACATACTAATGAGGATTTGCAGTTACAGAAATAACATATTCTCTAAGTATATTAGTTGTAGATTCTCCAATAAATCCATGTTTTATGCAAGCAAAACCCCTAAAGTTAATGTCAGGAAAAAAGTGCTCTATCATCCCCAGCAGCTCCCAAACCCCTGCAATGCAGGCTTTTATTATTTCTGGAAAAGGAAAAAGGGAATCAATAGAGATTCCTCATGTGTAATCCTCAACAAGATTAGCACTTTGTCACTCTCTGGAATAATCTCCTGGAAAGCAAGAAGTAAAGGGGGAGGGGGAGGAGGAGGAGGAAAAGAAGTCCCAGGGCAGCCAAGAAGTGGGAAATTGTTGGGAGTGTTCACTGTTTTTAAGATAGTATTTAAAAGATGACTCTGGTCTTCTCACCTCAGTGCTGAGAAATCCTGGACATGCTACACCCATGTTGAAATTTTTGGATTATGACTGGAGGAGAAACTTTGAACATTCACGAGGACTAAAGATCCCTGTTTTTGACTTAGAAGATAAATCCAAAACTCATTTCAGGCTCAGCAATGCTGAGTTTTGGATGTTTTGACCCATGGACAAAGGGCCTGGAGTTGTGTCAGGGCAGGGGCAGGGGGGATCTCAGGCCAAGGCTCTTCTTTGCCCAGAGGGGGGTTGGGCACTGCCCAGGCTCCCCAGGGCAGTGGGCACAGCCCCAAGGCTGCCAGAGCTGCAGGAGGGTTGGGATGATCCTCTGGGGACAGGGGGGACTCTTGGGGATGGGCCTGTGCAGGGCTGAGGGTTGGACTGGATGGTCCTTGGGGGTCCCTTCCAGCTCAGCACATTCTGGGATTCTGAGTCCTAGGAGGAGGATGGGAAACAGCAGAGAGCCAGGGGGAGCTCCTGGAGATACAGGGAGGGCATTTCAGGTGACATCTCCAAACTGCCACAGGGAAATCCAGGAGCACTGTTGCAAGCCCTGAATAAATGGATCAAGGGCTGCAAGGGAAGGACAGGGAGGGACAATAATGCACAAAACTGTGTGTGCAGGGCAGAATGCTCTGTCACATCATCTCTGTTATTTCCCCACCACTGCAATCACACATTAATTAAATTCGCAGATGGGCTGCATGGAGAGGAAACTCAAACTCCAAATATGAGAAATAATATTAAAGGATCAAGTTAGGCCAGAATTGTGGGCAGAAAACAAGTAAAGACGGAATCACAACATACAGTTCATTGGGAATAATCACACAGAATCCCAGAATAAGCTGTGGGAAGGGATCCACAAGGATTATGAAGTCCAAATCTTAGTCCTGCACAGGCCCGTGTGTTTCAGTACAGGCTAAAATTGAAGGATCCTGGGAAATCGTGGCAAGGCAGAAGGATGAGAGCAAAACACCATGGAAAGGGCCGGATTCACTCACACAGAGGTAAAAGGAGGACAGACCATGAAACATTTACATCTTGCATTGCACATCTTTATCAGCTCCTCACATCCAGGTGTGATAAAGCCAAGGCAGTTCCCTTTTCCAAACTGTGGCTGCTGGAAAGCACAGGAAATGCAAGAGCAGAGCACCGAGCTGGGGTTTAAACAAACACTTGGGCAGCTGTCTTCTGTTCAGCCAGCTGAGATCCTGGAGAAGTGCTGTGCCACTTAATCCTGTCCTCCTAATGAAACCATCCTTGGCTCACACTCAGCTCCACCTGACAGCAGAGAGCCAGGACTGTTAACACAATTCCTGATTTCAATGCATAATTTATGGAGAAAAATGGAAATGAACCTTCAATTTTCCCTTGCAGTCCCTCTCCCACGAGCTTCCTCTCACTCACTGCTCTGGAAGTGGCCTCCCAATAAACCCAAGAAATCTCTTCTGGGAATAAATTGTACATTGCAAGTAACTTTCAGATTTCTAAAGCTGCTTTTCATGCACTTCCCATTTCACCTGACAAATGAAAAACAGTCAGAGAAAACCGAAGATATTTCATGAGGAATTTGCATTCTTGAGACCTTCATGAGTTACACTCAGCAGATAACAGGTGCTTTCAGGTAATCATTAATCCAAGCCTTAAAGTTCATTCCACACATAGAATAAAGCTACTTCAGGGCTTTCAGTTGATTAATAATATTTAATAAGCATGATTTTATTGTTATATGGAACTCATTCATTCCACATAATAAAGGTATAATGGAAAAATGTGTCTATTGGTTTCACTTCCAATGTCTCTGTGCTAAAGATGGAGCTCAAAGCTTAACACACTCTCAGAACTGCTGATGCAACAGAAAATAGGCTTCATTTGAGATCAGAATTGCTAAAGAGGAGCTTCTTTCTGAAGGAGAATCACCTGACTGATACACAGCCTAATGTAGGAGGAAATTCTCCTGTCACTTTTGCTCCAGGTCTGTGGAATTCCCCAGTCCAACAAACCTCAGTTATTAAGCTCCTGACACTGGGATTCTGGCCTCCTGACATAAAACTAGCAATAAAGTCTTCAGAAATCTCATTAAAAGATTAGTCTCCCCTCACAAGCAGCTGGGATGTTACAGGACACTCTGCTGAGCTCCCAAGAGGAGAAGGTGGAGGAAAACCTGGGCAAAACTCTGCTCTCAGCACATTCCTTCCAGAAATCCTGGAGGGATGAGGCTCAGGAGGGATGCTCATCACCAAATATGAGCTGTCTAAAAACCAACAGTGGATGTTCTCCCTCCAGCCCCCTCCACGTGCCAGTTCTGATTTAAATAAATGGCCCATTCACATCTCCTGGCTCAAGAAGGTACTTTGGAACACCTGAGAATTTGGGCATATCAGGCAGATTTCTGAAGCTCACTGATGAGCAGCCAGATCTTGGTCACTGTCATTCCTGCACAGCTCCATCAGTTCTACCTTTGTATTGAAAACCTCCTGGGATGGAGGAATTCCAAACCTTATTGGTCATTTTGGGTGTATTTAGACCTTATTTAGGTCCTTCCAGCACCCACAGGGGTACTTTGCCCAGGGATATGAAGTGACAGGGCAAAGAGAGGAGGGTTCACACTGAAAAAGGGGAAATTTAGGTCAAATATAAAGAAGGAATTCCTGGCTGGGAGGGTGGGGAGGCCCTGGCACAGGTTGCCCAGAGAAGCTGTGGCTGCCCCATCCCTGGAAGTGTCCAAGGCCAGGTTGGAGCCACCTGGGACAATGGGAGGTGTCCCTTGGTGGAACAATGATCTTTAAGGTCCCTTCCAACCCAAAGCATTCCAGGATTCTGTGTTCTTCCCTGAGATGAGCTGTTTCCCCTCTGTCTGCCTGGGCTCAGTTATTAGAGAAACTATTTATTAAATCTGTCATCTCATCTCAGCTTTGATGATCTGTGTGTGCTCACTTTATATTCAGTATATTCAGTGCTGTCTGAATCCCTGATTTCTTTGTGGAATAAAAGCAAATTTTCTCAAATCAAGAAATTACTCCACTCTCACACTCCAAATTTTCTCTGCCTTCAGGGCTGATTGGTTTAAATCCAGAGGAAGAGCTGTGCCATCTCCTTGTGGCTGTTTGCACACAGCTCCTCATGCCCCAAAAAGTGTACAGAAACCTGGTGTTTTTTAAGTGTGGTACTTCAAGTTCAGCAATGAACTTTTATCCCTGTTCAAACACCTTTTCTTGTCCAGTTTTCCATGCCAACACTCAAAAAATCTTAAAAGTATCTTCTGTAACTTCTCCTAATAAAAGGCAGGTAACAGGAACACCTGGAAAACTAAGGAAAGATGAGTACAGCCAAAGAAATTTAATTTAACAGTTGAAATAAATACCTGCAGGCATTTTCTTGTTGGCTGTCATTGCTCCCTGAGCCAAGTGCCAGCACGTCTTTCATCTGCTTGGTCTGCAAAGGACTGGAATTTCCCTTGGGAGTTGTGGTCATACTTTCTAAACATACCAAGTTTTCCATGAAGTTAAAGTGAGTTTGAACAGCTTTTGAAGCTTATGTAAGGGAATAAACCTGGGGGGTTTTTCTTTTCCTTGGCTATTGCAACACAGAAATATTATTAACCCCAGAATTCCAGCAGCATCTATATTATTGTCTTCTTGGTGGGATGAACCACTGTTTTGTTAAGAAATCTCCACCTCTTTAGATAATCTCCAAACCTTTCAGTTACAACAAGGTTCCTACAGAAATGAGCATTAATTATTGCAGCATGTCCTTGGTTTTTGTTGGATCACGGACAAAGTTGCCCTGAGTCCCCTCAGTGACCACTGGGACACAATGAGGCCACAGCACAGGGTGAGTAACCTGAGGATTTTATTAAAAAGGGACGTTTCTGTGCCAGGTACTTTGTTCCAGTGGAGGGGACACCAAAAGACAAATCTTTTAAGATAAGCTTATCTCAAGATAACCTTGAAGGGATCTCCTCAACTATTTCTTTGGGAATCAGTGGTAAGTTCCCCAAGTTTAACTTGTCCTTGTTCTTGCTTCTGGGTAATTCTCTGCCATGCCAAAAAAAAAAAAAAAAAAAAAAAAAAAGAGGACAACAAAAGGGAAGCAGAAAGCAAATGTCAGTCTCAGAAGGTTTAGATAAAAACTTCCTTAATCCTTCTGCTTGGCCTGGATCCTCGATGGAGCAGGACTGGGAGGGGTCTTACAATGCTTGGTGGGGAGGTAGTTGGGTAATTCCTGACTGATGTGGGGTCAGTCCTGGTAAATTTGTCTTGTTTCTCCTCCCTGCTCTCGTTGATATGGGCAAAGCCCACATTGCACTGGCACTGCAGGTCAAAAAATACTCTTTTTTATCCTGAACATCTTAACTTGGCTAGGAATTAAATCTTAGCCCAGACATTCTACTTACACAACTCAGCCAAAACACACCTTGCACTTCACAGCAGAGAAACGTCACTCCTCCTGCACCACAAAATCAGTTGAGCTTGAATTCAGCTTTGGGCTGGGCCTTGAAAACAGCTGCTTCTGGGACTCAATATCTGCCTCATCTCGTGTTTGCTGAGCACCCTCAGCCCACTCAAAGCTGTGCTGGCACCACACAACCACACCCCTTCCCCTCTTGGATCCTCATCACACCAGCAGGACCAGAAGGTCCAATTTTTCCCTCCTGGAGGTGTTTGTGGCTCATGATTTAGGTCTGAACATTTCCATATTTTCATTTCTCCTGCTTAAAGCATCTGCAGATACACTTTGTGTCTCTAAGTGTTCCCTCAAAGGACTTTTACTTTTGCCTTATCCCACCTCTGTCCCTACAGAAAATGTCTTTTATTCCTGTGTCCTCAGTAGGGCTGATCCTGACCAAAGATTCCTGTGATTCTGCAGCCACAGGAAAGAAAATACCTTGGGAGAGAAAGGACCTGTCAGCCTCAGGGAAGTGGCAGCTACAAGTTCTTTGGGTCAGAAAAGAGAGGATGAGGGAGCAAAAATATAGATGTGCATAAAACTAGGCAAGGAGAGAGAGAATTTTCGTTTTCTTGGCCTCATTTTTGCTTTGCAGCCCCAAGAATGTCACCCTCCATTTTTTACACTCTTCTCCATTATTTATTGCCTTCATATCCCTAAATCATAGACTACAGAATCATGGAATGGTTTGGGTTGAGAGGGACCTTAAAGCTCATCTTATCCCACTCATGGCAGGGACTCCTTCCACTATCCCAGGTTGCTCCAAGCCCCTTCCAGCCTGGCTTACTAAACTGGTTGAACATTTTAATATGGATAATTTTCCATAGTAAAAAGGTATTTCATTGAAATTTTAATTTAAAAAAATTACTAAGATTACATATTCTTAATGTGGATTGGAGAGGTATTTTGGTGGGTCATATTTCTGGGAAAAGCTAAAACAGACCCTTTGTGCAGCTCAATGACCCATATTAAGCAACTTGGACTTAAGGAAAGGGGAACTTATTGCTGCTGAAAAGGAGGAAATGCACCCAAAACATGGAAAGGAAAAGCTGAATTCTGAATTCACTGGTATCAGCTCAGGTGAAATCAGTCATTAAAGAGAAAAACAAGACTTGAGGAAATTTCAGACCATTCCATTTAACTTTGAGGCCTTGCTAATTTTTGACAGAAATAAGATCAAGCCTATCATTAAAATCTGGAGAAAATAACTTGATGAACAATATTGTAGGTGGCAACTCTGTCAATTTTCTGATTAATGACGATTAAAAACAGTTTCTTGAGAAGGAAAACAAGGCAGTGAAGCTGTCAGTGTGGGTTTGGGAGGGAGGAACACACTGATCCATTGGTTAAAATGATGCTGAAGAGATGAAAAAATAGCTTTTGTAGATGGGCACATCAGCACAGCACTGAATTCCCTCTCTCCAAGGAACAAAGAACTGCTTTGTCCCATTCCCTGCAGCCACCAGGAAAATGAGGCACAGTGGAAGTTCCTACACAGTCTGAGGTAAATGGGAACTGAACTCCTATGGGAATGCTGGAATTGCTCCATTCCCTTGGACTGGACTACATCCTTCAGAGGCCCAGAATCCTTGGGGTTGGAAAAGGCCTCCAAGGTCACAGAGTCCATCCTGTGCCCCATCCCCACCTTGTCCCCCAGCCCAGAGCACTGAGGGACATGTTCAGTCCTTCCTTGGGCACCACCAGGGATGGGGACTCCAAACCTCCCTGGGCAGCCCCTTCCAACCCTGACCCCCCTTTGCTGTTCCCTTTCTTCCTGTCCCTTGTTCCCTGGGAGCAGAGCTCGACTCCCCCCCGCCCCGTCAGAGAGTTGGAGAGAATTCCAGGTGCCTCCTGAGCCTCCTTTTCTCCAGGCTAAAGGATTTCCCTGGATTTTCTGTTGGTTCATTGCCTGTCTCTTGACTGCATTATTTGCCCTGATGGTCTCAGAGGGAGTCTCACAGATTCTGGGAGACTTGTCCCAGCATAGGGTTGGTTTTATCCTGCTGGAAGCACAAAGCTTAGAGAAGACAAGAACCTTTAATATTCTACTGTCCCACAAACCAGCAACTCAAATAGCAGTGTTCAATCACAGAATTGCTGAGGCTGGAGGCGCCTCTGGACACCTTCCAGTCACAAATCCTTCCTCAGTGCAGGATCAGCTGGAGGGGGTTGTTCAGGACCATGGACTTTCAATATCTGCAAAGACAGACCCCCAAGGACCATCCAGTCCATCCCTCAGCCCTGCACAGGCCCATCCCCAAGAGTCCCCCCTGTCCCCAGAGGATCATCCCAACCCTCCTGCAGCTCTGGCAGCCTTGGGGCTGTGCCCACTGCCCTGGGGAGCCTGGGCAGTGCCCAACCCCCCTCTGGGCAAAGAAGAGCCTTGGCCTGAGATCCCCCCTGACCCTGCCCTGACACAACTCCAGCCCATTCCCTGGGCTTCTGTAATAGAAATGTCTTCCCACCCTCCCATGGGACAGGGCACACATTGATAAGATGCCTCTGAGGCATCTCTAGGCTGAACATTCCCAAATCTTTCATCCTCTTCCCATAACACAGATACTCCAGTCCCTCAATCCTCTTTGTTGCCTTGCTCTGGACTCACACCAGTGTATCCTTGTTCATCCAGTGGGAATCCATCCCTGAATCCAGCACAACGGATGTTTTTTCCTTGTGCTGAGCTGAGAGGGAGGATCTTCTCTCTCAAGCTGCTGTCAGTGCTCTGCCTGATCCCCTCCAGGATGCCTTTGGCTTCCTTTGCTGCCAGGGCACAATGTTGGCTCACCTTCAGCTGGTTGCCCACAAATGCCTTACTCAAAATCCATCTTCCAGTCTCCAGCCTGAGCCGAGGCTCTGGCCTAGCTGGCAGGAGGAGGCAGAGCTCATCTCAAGCAGCTTGTGCAGATCCCCAGAGATCTGTGGGTGCTGGGATGTGTTGGTTCTTTGACTCACACACAGCACTGATCCCCCCAGCCTGGGCTCCTTCCAGCTCCACCTTGAACCAGGGGCCAAAAGAATTTCTCCCATCTGCTACAACAAACAGTTTTGGAGATTTGGGATAACAGTCAATATGTTCAGCAACAAATGAGGCCCAAAGGCTCTGTGCAACAGGGTCACCTTCTGCACAGGAAGAGCCATTGTGTTAATGCACAGCTCAGTCTCAGCAGGGGCTAAACGGCACACTGCAAACCCACTGGGATCCCAAAAAGCAGGAATGCAGCACACCCTTAGCACTGCACCCCCATCTGGAAGTGAGAACAGTCCTTGCAGCCTGTTTGGAGGTGAAGCCACACGATCATGGAATATTCTGGGTTGGAAGGGACCCAGAAGAACATCAAAGGTCCAACTCTGAAGTGAATGGTCCCTACAGGGGTTAAACCCACAACTTTGGTGTTACCAGCACCAAGCTCTGACCAACTGAGCAATTCTCAGGGTTGACAAACTCGAGATGGATCCATTGGGGGAACTGTTCATTTCCCTTCATTTGCAACATCAGCTTCCTTTCCTTCCAGCTTAGTATTCCAGAAATATTGCCATTTATGCAACCAAGCTTCTTTGATCTCACCCAACTCACAAAAGCTTTCAAGATGCTTTGCCTTTTCAGCCCTTGAGTGGGAGTTGCAGCTGCCAAGTCCAGGGGATGGATGAGCACCTCCCAGCAGGGTGTGACAGCAGGAACGTCCCTGCTGGGTCCATCCCCTGACCCTCTGAAGGACAACACCAACACCAGTCACTGGAAATGCATCCCTGGGGACACCACAACCTGGTTAAACAGCTCCAACATCCGAGAACTGCTCATCACAGCAATTGCAATGTTCCAAAGAGGAGCTGTGTGTTTAATGAAACTCCCTGAAGACATTTGGGGTCATTCACTGAATGAGCAGGTTCAGACCTGAGGATAAAGGGATTAATTCACCGAGGAGGAAGTCAGAACCTCTCACTGTGAGAGAGGGATCCTGAATTACCCCTGGAATGCTAATTACAGTGTTCTAACGAGCTTGTCAAAACACTGGTGGGAGACAGATTTTCAAAGCCAAGAGTGGGCCAAGGTCAAACATCACGAGCCAGGTGCTTTGCCCAGAAGTTATAGTGAAAATATAATGATATAAATACAGTTAGAGAAGCCTGAGCCAGGTGTCTGTAGAAGTTACAGTGCAGGAGGAAGTGGTCCTGTGGCTGCACTGGAATGAACTGGGACTGCATTGCTGGGGGTAAATGCAGCCCCAGGTCATGGCAGTAATTCCATGTCTGAGATGCAGTTTGGTGGGGTGTAAAATACAGAGAAACATGCAAGGAGATGCAGCTGACCATTTAATTCTTTTTTTCTAAGCCATATTCAGCTGGCACTGGGGTGGGATCACAGACCAATGGGTTGGTGGTGTTTAAGGTTGAGTTTAAGGGAGGAGGCTGAGATCTGGCAGTTGCTTCCTTTGAGTGTGTCCAGCTCAAGAGAAGCTTTAATGCCCAACCTGTGTCTCACTTGTGCTGCATTTCAGGGTCCCTGGCAGTGCACTGGGGGTTGTTTTACCACCTCAGTTTATGAAACAAGCACACACTGAACTCTCTACAGGTGTTTGACCTAAATCCTCTCAGTCCAGAGACATCCCACCAGGTCCTTGCAGGGAATTTAAAGCTATGGGTCATGGCAGCTGCAGGGCAAATGTGGGCATCCAGGAATATTAGAGCAAGACAACTCTAAATATTTTATTACTTTCTGTGAGCTGAACAACCGAAATGGCAAACTGAGACTTCTGGGCTGCCCACAGGCCAAAGAAATATCTGTATTTAACACAGCAGTGTGGGAAGGAAGAGAACACTGTGACACACAATTCTTGTTTTCTAAACATGTTTTAATATTGGCTAAAGAAGAAGCTTTAGCAGAAGGGGGAGTGACCCTCCTTCCCCCAGGACCTGTCCCAGACATGACGTAATGGGATTTTATATCAGACTTACTAATAAGTGTGGGGAATAATGGTAACAATTCCTGTGGGGAAAGTGCGAAACGTGAAGTAACTCGAGTATCAGTGCTGGGGGAAGAGCAGCACCAAGAGTCATGTCCAGCAGAGGCCACAGAGCTGAGATGGTGTCCATCCCATGTGTGCTGAGTTCAGAGCTGTGTCTCAAAGCCCTCTGATTTAATGCTTGTGAGGATTTGACTATTTCTTCTTTTCTGGGATACTTTTTCCAGCCTGGTTCTTAAGCAGATGCTTAAATACAACCCAACACTTTCCTGAGTAAGCCCCACTTTAAAAAGAGAGCCTTCATTCTGCCAAACCATCTCCTTAGCTTATGCTCAATTAATTTGGTGAAAAGCCCCATCTAATTCACAAAATTAATGTCTAAGGCCCCTCAACAGGAAAATATAAAAGTGGAGAATGAACAAAACAAAGTGCAAGACATTCTGCAAACTAATCATCAACTAATTCTGGGGTCTGTTTTGCTGTAAAAAAGCACTTTATCTGCCAAGATAAGTTTTAGCAATAATGGGCCCAGATGAGGCTCATAATATATTTCCAGTTCAATTTTTTACCCTGGACAGCAGAAAGCCAGAATATTACACAGCTCAGTGAGATTTGTATCCCAAGATTAGGAAATGCTGGATATTCAATCACTTCCATCTCCTCCAGCTGACTGGGATCCCTGTTCAAATTCTCACAGCATATTTTTAATTACTAGGAATTGCTGCTTCATATTCAGCCTGAAGTTTCACTGTGTTTCCCTATTTTTGGAGGTAGTTGAATATTCACTGCCCTCCTTCCATTTGGATTAATCCAGGAGAAAATTTTTCTCATGAAATGTGGATGGAATATGTGGGAGGAGTGTCAGTAAGATGGTGGAGCTGCCTCAGGAAGCCTGAGTAAATAAAGTCAAATAAAGAAATAAAATTAAAAATAAAGAAATAAATAAGATTAGATTGAATTCTAAATACATGATTACATAATAAATAATCTTAATTAAAAATAAATAAGTGAAATTAAAATAAATATATCAAATTAAAATTAAATAAATAACATTTAAACCAATAAATAAATAAATAGTGTAGATAAATAAAATATCCTTTATTCCTTTTCCTCAGCAGCCCCAGAGCTCTCCCAGGCATCACCTTGACTATCTCTGCCACCCATGGCAAACAGATTGTGACAATTCCTTAATAGAAGGTGAAGGAAAGGGACTGGAAAGGTTTCCATAGTGACCAGTCCACCACCAGAGCCTGTGGGTGGAAATGAAATCTGGGACATTGGGAGTATTTCCACCACTGGGAATCTCAGAGAGTTGTGCCTGTGTTTAGGTGGGTCCAGTATTGCAAACTCAAAGATTTCCTCACATCTGAATTCACTTCTACCTCTATAGACAGGAAAGATTGGCAGGGAAACAAGAAACTCCCAGGGGACTCATTTGGGATGCAGGGAATGCACCTGGATGGGTGAGGGGTGAGGAGGGGTTGGGACACGGCCTAAGCCAAGTTGTAAATCAGGAAAACTGAGCCAGGACTGCCTGGAAAAGGTTGTAGGGGCAAAACCATCTTTTTCCTTCTTCCTCAAGATAAAAAGCTGTAGGACCTACAGTATCTCAAATCACTAGACCTGATTCCTGCAGGACTTGGCTGCCTGTCCAAACAGAGCCAGGGACAGATGAGGGACCCCGTGGGGGATAATTATCCAATAAAATGCCTGGAGCAAGTGTTCTCTTGGAGCTGCCACAGCCACTGGTCCTTGGCTTGTGCTCTGGGAGACTCCAGGCTGTGACCCAGAAACATGTCCCACGTGTGTCCCAAGCTTCCCAAGGCAGGGTGAGGACATGAATGGACACATGGAAAGCACAGGAATGTCATGGATGTGTGCTGCTGCACTAATGGATCCCTCTCCTTTGATCTCAGTGTACACATGTGCAGGAGCTGGGATGGGAATGACCTCAGCCCTGAGCCTTTTCAGTTCTGTTATCCAGCAGGAGATGCTTTGCATGGAAATTGTCCATAGAAAAATCTGGGAATCTTTGAGCCTGGCTGTCCTGAGCCAAATGCACCATCTGCAGTGTTGTGATGGGCAGTGAGGGGGAATGGGCTCAGCTGAGGCCAGAGCTGCTCCACCTGGGAATGTGCTATTCCAGCAGTGAAATCCCAGCCTTTCCAGCTGGGGGAAGTGATAACAGTCCCTATTGACAGCCTGTCTCATGAAACATGATTTGCCATTCCTTCTGCTCCTGTAAACCTGGAGAAGTGCTACACCTTGGTCAATAAAACCTGATGTTTACCCTGGTGATTGTCAATATTTATGTAATTAAAACATGATTCAGGGGTCAATAATTCCAGGTTCTTAGGAAGCAGAACACTTCAGGTCTGAAATCAAGCAAATAATTCCTATCAGATCACTAAACTCTGCAGGAGGCTCTGTAATGTATATGGATAACAGAGACTGTGCTTTGCAAATTCTCTTTTCCATGGAATAACAGGATTAGATTGGGAAAAAACAGCAAAATATCAAGTCCAACTTCAGCCAATCCCCCCCCTGTTCACTAGACCATGTCATGAAGTGCCACCAGTGTCATTTGGACACCTCCACCCTCACCCTGGACAGCCCCTTCCAATGCTTCTTTTAAGTAAGGAAAATTTTCCTAAATCCAACCTGAACCTCCCCTGGTGCCACTTGGAGCCATTTCTCTTTGTCCTGTTGTTTGTTACTTGGGAGAAGAGACTGATCCCCAACTCACCACAACCTCCTGTCCCAAGGAATTGCCCCCTGAGCCTCCTTTTCTCCAGATTTTTGTATTGATTGCACAAGTTTCATGCTTTATTTCACTTTATTGCCTTTAATTCTGAGTTCACATCCGGCTGAACTTGGAGTCTCTATTGTTTCAGGGAAATACAAACACACCATTTTCAAACATTCCTCAAAAAAACAAAGAATCAGCTTTTGGTGCTTGAAAAATCCTTGAGGGAATCTCCATGTGCACAGACAAGAGATTCGGACCAGCACAATTCCCTCCTTGTGGATTCTGGCTGGAAGTGGGAATCTGGAGAGAACCAAAGTCCTGCATTTCCCCCCAGCATCCTTTTGTACTTCCTGTGATCCAAGAAACACATTGGGAACCGTACCCAGCAGGGAGTGATCAGGTTATGGGGTTAAATGTGAATGTAAATGGTCCAAATCATCAGAGATTGGTTGGTCAAGAGGACTGGCGAGACCCTGATCCCAGACTTGGATCTCAGCGTCCTGCAGGAGGGCATATCCTGCTGGGAATCACTCCTTTGGCCCTTGGAACACGGAATGTGAGCAGGACCATGAATAAGGAGGACATATTATCCTCCTAAAACATTTCCACAGAATCCCAAAATATGCTGAGATGGAAAATGACCACAAAGATCCTCCAGTCCAACTCCTGGCCCTGCACAGGCCCATCTCCAAAAGACACAACTTTCCTTATTTCCACTTGAAATTTTTCTGACAAAAAGGGATATTTAAAGTGGCTTTCAAACAAAGTTCTCTCATTTCCAGCTTTTCAACAGGAATTCCCAATTCCTGTTTGTGGCCCCTCTTGCTCTCCTCCTTTCTGAGCAGCCCTAGGGAACTGGGTCCTCCCACAGAAGACAAACCTTCCACCAGCCTGAACCAGGAATGATCCATAGGTTGGACTTGATGACCTCAGAGATCTTTTCCAACCTAATTGTGGATCATTGCCAATGGAAATAGATCCATTTCTTTTGTAGCCAGAATTAAAATCTTCTGATCTCAGGACATATTAACATTAGTAAAGACTAGAAAAGGCACACACAAACTAAAAAGATGCATTTATTTTATAGTAAATAGACCAATTTGGGGAGATTTTGTTTCAAAATTTCTGTATTAACTTGTCAAATTAACCTTGGCAGAAAATCATGTATGGATACTCTGATTATTTCTTTTGCTCTGTTCATCTCCCTCATTCAGTATTTGGCCACTTCTCACTCTTGGTTGGGATTTAACTCTGAATATCAAAGATAATCTGTTTAATACAGGAAATGCCTCTTTTCTGATTTCTAGTAACTACCACCACTTGCAATGAGAATCTGCAGTTTTAGGCAAAATTGAATCTGTTAGAACTTATATTTATTTTTTGCCTTCTTTGAATAATCTGCTCAGCATCACTAAGCACAAGGAAATAACCTCAAAAAACAAAGCATAATATACAACCTCAACAGGACAAAACTTGCAGTTTTCTTTGAGGCAGAAATCTCAGCAGCAAACCCCACACTAGACTCTGTAGGGGGGAAAAGCAGCCAGGAAAGGATGGATTTGTTTGTGGAGATGATTAATTGGGCAGATCCCTTCTCCTAACCCAGGGCTCACTAAAGAGGAGGAGTTTTACACTTCAGCGTCTCTTTTTTCCCTTTATTTTGCATGTGTCACCCAGAACTTGCCCTTCCAGGTGTGCAGACATTTCTGCCCTTGGAGAGGACTAAGTTTGAATATGTCTTGGACGTTCACCAGAGCTCTCAGTGCTGCTCCCCCTCACTCCCACAGACACCTCTTGTCCCTTTGGAATAGTCTGACTTGAACAGAAAATCAGGAGAGTGAGGAGAGGTTTAACTCAGCAGTGCCCTCAGGATCTCCTGACCCAGATCTCCTGCCTGTCCCTTCCTGGGGGACCTCTGAAGTTTTCCTGGTGTTCTTTACATCCTTTTTATCCTATCTTAATACATCTCTGGTCTTCGTGGGGTTTTCAAGACCAGGTTCACCACAGGTGAGGTGGCTCTACGAAGGCTTTGCAGGGATCTCTAAGCCAATGTTTAGCTCAGTTTTCTAGGACACTGCACAGCTGAGAAGGTCACCTGGCATAAGCCTGGTCTGTGGGTAGCCAAGCATGGAACTGCAGGTTCCAGGGATAAACCTGTTCATTTCCCATCTCTTATTTTCCCCTCCTTATTCTCCATCTGTTTTGACCCCGCACAAGGAAAGAGCTTTAACTAAACTTCAAAACAAAAACTTTAATTCTCTCTCCAATGTGTTTGTCTGGGGGTTTCTTTTCAGGATTTGGGTTGGGAGGAAGGGAAAGAAATAAAAGAGAATAACCCCAAAAAAGCATTTTCCAGCTCAAAGCAGATCATCAATTATTCAGTCTCACATCAGCATGAAGGAACCAGTGCTGTGCTGGGGCTGGAGGGGGAGAGGTCACTGGGGTGAGAAGATGACACTGGGAGGTGTGAAACTGCTCCACACTGAAGCCATGTGGTCTCACAGAGCTTTTGGGGACTATTTTTAACTGCTCCTCTGCTAATCTGGGCCAGGTGAAAGGGATGAGGGGCTGGGAGGTTCACAGAGCTGTGTTTGCCATGTGACATTGGCTCTCTGCTCAAGGAGAAACTGATCCTGCAGCTGGGCTGGACTCTGGGCCAGGCTTAAGTACCCTGGGCAGGGTGACATTGTGGACACACTTTATGTGCTTGGTCGGGTGTTGGGTCTCTGACCTTTTGCTCAAGAGGAAGTAACTAAGCAGGGGGACATAACAGATCCTTCAGGACAAAACACAGAATCATTACAGTCAGAAAAAACCTCCAAGAACATCAAGTCCAACCTGTGCCCAACACTCCCATTCCCACTAAACATATTTTGAAGTGCCATGTTTGCATGGTTTTTGAACACTCCCATGGGTGTGGCTCCACCACTTTCCTGGGAATCCTGTTCCCAGGCTTAATCAGTGATGAAATTTTTCCTAATATCCAACCAAGACCTCCACTGGTGCAGCTCGGGGCCATGTCCCCTTGTCCTGACTTCCCTGGGAGGAGGAGTGAGCTCCTGGTGGAGCTCTGAGAGTGCCCTGCTCTCATCTGTGCTGCTTCTTGGAGGCTGAAACAGATCGTGGAGGTTCCAGCAGGTCGTTTCCAAGGAAAACCCGTCAGAGCAGTGTCTGGGCAGTCTCCAACCATCAAATCATGAGTTGCTGCTGAAAACTCTTCCTGCCCACCCTTTTCTTCCTCCCCTGCAGCTGCTGGCCAGCTTTTTGTCACTTGAGACTGATTTAAGGAGCCCTGAGGCAGATCCCTGCTGCTCTTCTAACATCATAGAGTCATGGAATGCTTTGAGTTGGAAGGAACCTCAAAGTTCCCTTCCTATTCCACTCCTTGCCATGGTTGCTTCAACCTGGCCTCGGATACTACCAGGCATGGGACAGCCACAGCTTCTCTGGGAAACTGTTTCCTGGAGCTCCTGGAGCAGGGAAGCACCTCAGTTATCACCCATTTGTGAGCATGGAAGGAATGGACAGATTTCTCTTCTTGGAGCTGACTTGAGCTCCCAATTTCCTATCATGTCCTAGACCTCATTTCCATCAGCAGCATTTCAACCTGATGGGTCTGAAAACCTAAAAACGATTCCAGAGATCCTGGGTTCCTTGTCAGGACCATGATCCCTGACTCTTGAAGGTGCTGCCAAGGGGTAAGAAAGTTGCCAAGGGGCCAGAAAATTCCCAAGAGGCCACTTGAACTGAAGTTGGATTGGTCTGTGATCCCAAGCACTGCTCCCCAAAAAGAGCCAGAGAAAGTCTCTGCCACCCTTTCTCTGGTGATAATTCCCAAGACTTTCTAGGTCCTCAGTGACCTTCAAGATGGGAAATGTTGTCATGAGTGGAAGACACTGCAGGGACCATTTCTGCATCTGAGCCCCTGTGAGACCCCTGATCCACAATACATTGTATGTATATATATATAAAAATATTATATTAGATGTTATTTTTGTATATAATATATATTACTTTTATATAATATAATTTATAATGATATGTAAATATACATAATATATATTATTATAAATAAAAAACCATAGGACTGGTAGAATGTCAGTTCCAGAACTCTTCATCCATGAGGAACTAATACAGAATTTCTCTGGGCTCTGCTTCTGGAAAGAGTGGGATCACACAATAAAACCCATGGCTCTTGCAGTCCCTCCTTCCAAAACTTTTGCTGATTTTTATCTTCTGATTCTACTTTAATGCCCAGCAAGGGCTGAAATGTTCATTGGGAAATTGTAGGCAAGGACAGGTTTTGACTGTGCTCGGTGTTGGCTCCAAAATTCAGAAAGAATCAGGAAGTCCTGGGCTGGATGGGACCCACCAGGATCATCCATCCCTGACACAGCTCCAGGCCATTCCTTTTGACTCTCCTGCAGACAGAAGTTTTCTTTATTCCTGTACCAAACTATTGTTAAAAAAAGCAACAACTCTGACTATATGAGCTCTGGCCTTGAGGTTCCTGATGTGTCACATCCCAAACCCAGCACAGAGAGCAGCACTTTTGCCTTTGGATACACCTTTAATACCAAAATCTCCCCCAGTGACTGGAATGGTCATTTTTTCCCAGTCTAGGACAGTGAATTCCTACCAATAATTGCATTTCTGTTCCCTTAGAATACTTGAAAACATCTGATAACACACATGACTCATTCTTGCTTTTGAGCAAGATCCCGAAGCGACCATTGGTTGGAGTGAGAGGTTTTAATGTTGTGCTCCAAGGCTCTGATGAAATTTCCAGATTGCAAAGCTGGAATGGTAACGATGGAAGGTGCCATGTGAAGGTGGCACAGAGGCAGATGCTCCTACATTTATCCAAACAGCTTTATGTGGAGGGGAAGTGGAATTTTCAAGCAGCAAAAAAATCAGAAATTGAAAATATGTATTATTAAAAAGTCTTTGGGTTTAATTTTTTTTTTAATTGTCCCTTTGATTTTCCTGAAGGAAAACATTGTTTCTGCAAGGAAAAACAGTCTCTTTCAAGCTGCTTTCCCTGTAATACAGAACCCTGGCTTGGCTACCTTGGCCAATCAGACTCAGATAACTGGACACAAAATGTGCCTCCCAACTTCATATTTTCAACAAAATGATCCAACACAAAGAGACTGAGAAGTTCCCTGCCTCAAATTATCTCCAAAATCATGAAAGCAGAGAGTTTGAGTTGAATAACCTGTGGAACGTCAGAGTTTGAACATCTGCACTTCCTAAAAAGCTTTGGGGAGGCCCTGGAATGGAATTCCCAGAGAAGCTGTGGCTGCCCCATCCCTGGGAGTGTCCAAGGCCAGGTTGGAGCAACCTGGGATAGTGGGAGGTGTCCCTGCCCATGGCAGGGGGTGGCACTGGGTGATCTTTAAGGTCCTTCCAAACCTTTCAACATTCTATGTTTCTAATTACCAGATTTTGCCAATGCTTTAGAGAAATGTGGAATTATGCCCCTCTTTTCCCCCATTTTCCTTCTTCTCCTGGTAAAGGATAATAAAATAACCCCCATCCCAGACAGCACCCAACCTTTGCATCCTCTTAATGGAGGTGCTCAGAGTCCAGCAGGACAACTCCCTTCCCTAGTGCTGGAAAAAGGGCCCTGGCAGAGCCATGACTCCCAGATCTCCTGGGACTGGGCATTATTGTCCTGCAGCACAATTCACAACATCTCTTTTTCTCCTGAAGCCTCTGGCAGGACACAGGAGCAGCTTCTCACCCACATTATGGGCTGTGCAGGAATTGTCCATCCCAGGATAAGGAATGTAACTGTTTTCAGATCTCGGCAGGGGAATGTCCAGGGCAGTTTTCCTCTGCTATCACCACTAATCCTGTTAATAGAAATTGCATCCATAACCCTGCTCCTTTTGAAGTCTTCCTCCCTAATCTCCACGGTGGATTATTGCAGTTAGGTCACCTTGTCTCCTCCCTTCTCCCTGTCAGAGCATCCTCCTTTGAAATCTGTAATTATCTCTCAGAGATAATTGCCAAAATCATTTGCAATCCTGGAGAGATCTTCAGAACCTCCTTGTTTATGAAAGCAAATAATTCAGGTTAATCAAATACTGGGAGGCTTCCACTCTGCCTATCTAGATATTTGTATTTCAATTTCAATTTCCACAACCAGCCTGAAAATCCACCTTCGGTGCAGGAAGGGAACACACAGAGGGGCAACTCTGCAACCTCACGTTATGGAAAAAGCCCTTCTGACTCATGGATGGCTCCTGGTGGATGGAAAGCTTTTCTGTAGGAGATTGAGCATTCCCAGTGCCCACAGAAACCTTTCCAGCATCCTCTGCTGTTGGCAGGCTGAAGGAGTCTGTTGGCAAACTGGGCTGTCTGGAGGGATGGGGGAAGCAGTTGGCACAAGGAAAGGAATTGCAGGCATGTCCAGGCTGCTCCCCTGCAGGGAATGGCTCCCAGCAGGAGGAAAGCCCTGCCATGGCCTCGGAGCAGCTGAGCCTCAGGTGTGGCAAGGGCAGAGGGACTCCAAAAAGGGATGGAAGCTCTGGGAGGTTCCATAGCAAAGTGATTGAGGGGCCTCTTGGGGCTGTGAGTGGTCCCAGAGGTGCTCTGCCAGGTTCCAAAGTGCTGCTGGGCTGGCCATGGACTTTGTTTGAATGATCCTGTTCCTTGTCCTCTCTCCCTGTGTCCTGTCCAAGCAGGAAAACCTTCCTAGGAATTCCCAGTTTGTCAACAGGGAAAACTTTGTGACTCTATGAGAGCCAAGGGCAGGCCCTGAGCTCTGCTCTGTGGGGACCAGGGCCAGGAGCCCAGGGAATGGGCTGGAGTTGTGTCAGGGCAGGGTCAGGGGGGATCTCAGGCCAAGGCTCTTCTTTGCCCAGAGGGGGGTTGGGCACTGCCCAGGCTCCCCAGGGCAGTGGGCACAGCCCCAAGGCTGCCAGAGCTGCAGGAGGGTTGGGATGATCCTCTGGGGACAGGGGGGACTCTTGGGGATGGGCCTGTGCAGGGCTGGGGGTTGGACTGGGTGGTCCTTGGGGGTCCCTTCCAGCTCAGCATTCTGGGATACTGGGACTTGCTCCTGCACCCACTTCCCTCTGAGGATGTGACCTAACCTTCAGCATCAGGGCAAGTGAAGAAGTTGTACTGAGACCCCCAAGCGCAGAGAACCCAAAATTCCTGACAAAATGAGCTGAACTGAGTAAGGACCTGGAGCAGGTCTGATATTTCTGGGATTATATGGGGAAACACTGGGACTCTCTTCATCATCAGCTCATCCCTCCAGTCACATCTTTGATCCATCCTGGGTCACTCCAGCACTGGAATGCACTGCAAGCATTGGCAGGGGCTGCCCAGGGAGGTTTGGAGTCCCCATCCCTGGAGGTGTCCAAGGAATGATGGCCATGTCCCTCAGGGCTCTGGGCTGGGGGACCAGGTGGGGATGGGGCACAGCTTGGACTGGATGGGCTGGGAGGGCTTTTCCAGCCTCAAGGATTTGGGAATTCTCTGCCCATCCACCTGTGTGTCTCCCAGGAAAGGAAATTCCAGGCTGACCTCTGCAAGCTGGGAACTGCTCTGCAGGTGTCTCAGAGAATCCACTGCTGCTCATGGAAATCAGCTATTTCTAGAGCCCTCTCCCATCTTCTTCCTCTCTATACACCCAGGGAATCATCCAACCTTACTGCCTGTTTATTCTGGATAAACATCCAAACTCTCTGGATTCCCCAGGTTGGCCAAAGGGGAGTCTCAGCTCTTTGAGGCACCTGCTGGGAGGATTACAACTAGAAATATTTTTTTAGGAAGTGGTAATTAATTGAATTTTAATTAAACAGTAAAGAGTAGCAGAGTTTTGTAAGGATGTATAAAGTTTGAGTTCAAATTACATCTAAAACATTCCATATATTTCTGTTTTAATTCATTCGATTTTAGTCTTTAATGATAATATTCAGTGTTCTCCCAATTCGTCTTCCATCATTTCCTAGAGGTGGCTAATGCCAATGTTTTGAAGAAATAACCATTCAGGACAAGCAGTGGAAGATTATCTTTAAGGTCCCTTCCAACCCAAACCACTCCCTGATGATTCTATTAGAAACTGGACAAATACAGATCACACATTTAATGGTAAATAATCATAAATTCTTCAAACTCTCTTCAGATTTTGAAAAATACCTGTGATCAAGTTTTTCTTGTTGTTGATACTTTGGTCCTTTTTTCATTCTAAATGGCATTTATTTCAAAAATTCACCCCACTTGTTCTACAAGAGAAATAAATATCTTTAAAGATTGAAAGATAATGGAAATGTTGCAGGATCTGTCCCAAATTTCTGTTATCAGAGACTATATTTTTAAATATCTTGTTTCTTCTGTTTTCAGAAAGGAAAAAACCATTAAAATATCAACATTTCTCACCTCAACATCCCTCTCAACTTCAGTTCCCTGTCTTATCTTCTCTTGGAGCAGCCAAAAGCACAAGAAAGAAGCTGTAAGAGGGAGCTGGAATAGAAGCACCAGGAAAAGCAGAAATTCCAGCCCAGAACAGCAACAGGAACCAACAATTTCCATAAATCTACACCAGCAATGGAAGCTCTGCTCTAATTAAGATGCCATAATATAAGCACTGCTTTTATGTGGCCATAAAATCCATGCTGGGAGTGGACTTGGCATCACCACGGGACCAATCTGCTGCTGTTGGGTTATTGTTTTATTGATTTATCCCAAAAATAATAGACATGATGTTCTTATCCTTCTTATGCAACAGTGCGGTTTGGAATTGAAGGAGGCACTTGTGCTCTAAGTCCCTATTTGCAAGCAATTATATATTGCTTTAAAAAAATATGTATTTTGAAATTGATTTTTCATGTCTCTCTTGAGGGATGAGATTTAAGTTTCAATAAAAAGAAGTCGAATGGCCGGTTCTGAGATGGTTAAAAATGTTTTCTCTGCTTTCAAGTAATTGCAGCTTGGTGTTGGCAGGTATAGGGAGTGTGGCACTGCAAAAAACTCAGGGGTTCAACAAATAAAATTAGTGGGATTGAATCCATTGATTCTTCCCAGCGTTATTTCCTGCTGCTTTTCAATATTCCATCTTCTGACTCTGCTCCCTGAGCTTTATTAACAAATAAAAATGTTCAGTCCTGATGGCTGGAGAGAGGAGACACTATGAACAAATTCAGCAGATTTACACAGTAAAGCCAAAATCCTTTAAAATTTCATGAGTTTTGGAGAACAACTTTTTTGATGTTCTAGTGCTGGGATAAGCAACTACAGAAAGATGCAATAATTTCATTTTGCTCCTTTATTTCTCCTGCTCTGGCTTTGTTTCTGCACCAGCCCTTCACACTGGGCTGCTCAAACTGGAGAGGTTTAGTACAAAGTCTTGCACTAAATCCAGAATTAAGCCTGGCATTGCTCAGGGAAGGAAAGGAGGCACAGGAGGGACTTTTCCTGTTCCACTAGGACACCTCATTGGGCTGAGCCCACCCAGGGTCATGTCACAAAATCATGGAATGGTTTGGGATGGAAGGGACCTTAAAGCCCATCTCATTCCATCCCCCTGCCATGGGCAGGGACACCTCCCACTGTCCCAGGTTGCTCCAGCCTGGCCTTGGACACTTCCAGGGATGGGGCAGCCACAGCTTCTCTGGGCACCCTGTGCCAGGGCCTCCCCACCCTCACAGACAACGATTCCTTCCCAATATCCAATATCCAGCCATAAAATTCCATTTGCTCTCAAGGCAAATCATTCCCTTGTGACCCCTCATCCCACTTACAGGAGAACAGGCTGTAATGAAAGGATTTTCCAGATGAAAAGTGAATCAAGGAGTGAACACATACTGCTCAGAATATGGGGTGGCTCCTTTTTTCCACAGCCTTTGGGACCTTCACTCTCATTTCTCTGAGCCCTTTGGGATTTTTCAGCCCTTTGGATTGTCTGGAGTTGGACACTTTGAAAGCTCCAAAGGCTGAATGTGTGCAGTACACATGGGTTGTGCCTGTGGCACAATAATCCTGGATAATTCACCCCTGGCACCCTCAATCCACCTCCTGCCTCTTGTTCCTGGCACAGAAACTGCTCCCAGGAAGGTCCCTTTGCCCATGCACAGCCCTAAGGGATCCTGTTCCCTCCACTGCTGCCTCAGAGCTCGGACACAGATTTCCAGCAGCAGGGGCTCATCTGGGACTGGTCATGTCTTTGTGAGGAGCTCTGGATTTTCCCTCTCCCACTCCTGCTTGCTCCCTTGGCAGGGGCACATCCTGGTATTCCACCAGTGCTTCAGTAGGAAAAGTCCAGGGTAAGACACTGATTTTCCCCCCCCTGCATAGACAAGTCCCCTCTGTCACCCCTCCCCATGCCCCCTCTCCCTCCCTGACCCACACAAGGGGCATTTTTGTTTGAATCTTAATCAATGCCCACCTTCAGAGGCCAAGAGACAAAACCCCACCTCATCCCTCTGAGGGAATTTTCTTCCAACTACTGTTTTCTACAACAATTTCTGCATTTTTAGTGAAACCTCTGTAGTTTTACCTGACAGTGCAGCTCCTCTTCCTTCAAATTGAGCCAAAGGGTTATTTTCAATGCCAATTAACAGTTTTTCCCTTTCCTTTGCACTTTTCCTCTCTATCCCAGTGCTCCCAGCACCACAGATGCTTCCTGCTGCCAGGGGAGAGCAAATTAGAGCTTGTCCTGTCTGATATGTCAGGGGTAAGCATCAGGGGAGCTCTTGTTCCCAGCACACACAAGGCCATATGTTTGGCTCCCAAGCCAGAACAGCAGCAAAATGTTGCTGAGAGAAGCAATGTTTGACTGAATGCATAACATTCCTTCAGTTTTGTGCCTGAGCACCCCAAAATAATCCTTTGGGATGGGCTGTGTGTGCTCACAGTCACTCCTGTCTTAAAGAACTGGCAGATCAAGGAGTGCAGGAGAAGTGAAGATCAGAACCCAGAGAGGTGTTGAATTGTGTGTTAAACTCAGAGAGAGGCTGTGGGGGCAGGACATGGGCTTTGCCCAAGGTGAAGAGGCTCTTCATGGAATCATGGAATGGAAACGGAATCACTGAAGTTGGGAAAGACCTCCAGGATTGTCGAGTCCCAGCTGTGCCCCATCCCCACTGAGGGACACGGCCACCATTCCTTGGACATTTCCAGGGATGGGGACCCCAAACCTCCCTGGGCAGCCCCTGCCAAGGCCTGACCCCCCTTTCCATGGAGAAATTCCTCCTCCTGTCCCCCCTGCCCCTGCCCTGGCCCAGCCTGAGGCCGTTCCCTCTCCTCCTGGCCCTTGTTCCCTGGGAGCAGAGCCTGACCCCCCCCCGGCTCCCCCCTCCTGGCAGGGATTGCAGAGAATTCCAGGGGCCCCCTGAGCCTCCTTTTCTCTAGAAAAAGAGAATGAATTTGGGAGTGGTTGTGAGCAGGGGAACCCTGTGATTTATTTTATTTTGTGTGTTTCTTTTCAATTCAGAAGAAAAGGAGCATTTCTCTGGACACCTCCAGAATTCTTGGTTTGATTTTTATCTTTTGCTTAGTTTGGGTGTTTTGGTGTAAAGAAAATGAAAACAAAAATCTCACTGAAGATGAGTCAGTTTGTCTCAGTAATTTCACATTTCCTGTCAGTGAAATGGCACTGCTGGATTTGTTACCTCTGGAAACTGCTGGGACCACGACCAACCACAGCCAACCCTGTGTCTGAAAGTCCCTCCTGGTCCTCCTGCCATTTGCAGGGCTCTACTCCAGCTGCCCTGGAGCTTGGAGAGAATTTCTTTACTTTTTCTACTTCTTGTCCTGGTCTACATCACCAGGAGGTGATGGAAACAGTCCAGGGCCAGGTTCATGGCAGGGGGTGGAACTGGATGAGCTTTAAGGTCCCTTCCAACACAAACCATTTTGGAATTCTGGGATTGACAGCAGTAATTTTCTCTTTCTGCAGTCCCAGCTCAGACACTGAAACCAAATTTCCAGAAAATAACTTTCTAATGAGAGACCACAGTGCTCTCAACCCCCACACAACCCCCTTTTCCAGTCCTGTCCCCTGACAGAAACCCCTTGTGTTCAACAGTGTATCTTCCACAGCCCAAACTTTGACTTTCTCTGGATTAGAAAGAGCTGGAAGGCTGTGAACCCCCTGTCACTGTGATCCCCACATTAGCACTCAGCTCCACATCCCCTGGGGTTGACAGGATGGATTCCTGAGTTCAGCTGAGTCTGGATCAGCCTCTCACTGAACTAATGAAGCAAATACTCCTCCAAAACACACTCTAAAAGCTGATTGCCTTGCTAATGTTAAATTGTGATGCTCAGGCCACTATTTATGGCTGAAATTCTTGCTCTGAGCCATCATATTTATTGTTTTCTAATGAAATGCATGATCCAGTTAAATGAACATGAATGGAAGCAACAGGGCTGGAGACAAGAAAGCAGGAGGGACAGATAATTAATGTGATCATTGGCAAAAAGCTGGGTGATATCATTCCATCAATTATCAGCCTCAAATAATTCTGTCACCCAGTAAATGAAAGCGTTTTATCAATTAGTGCCAATTGTTTGCCCATAAAGAGCATTGAATGCTGCTGAAACCCAAATCCTATCTGCAGCAATGGGAAAACGGAAGGAGAAACACGGGAGGAGTTTGGAGACAGTGATTCCCTATTGCAGGGACAGTCACTGAACCGGGATCCATCCAAGGGAGGCATTGGGAAGAGCACAGGCAGCAGGTCAGGGACTGATCCTGTCCCTGGAGAGGCCTCACTGTGTCCAGCTCTGGGCTCCTCAGGGCAGGAGGGACAGGGAGCTCCTGGAAGATGAGTCTCCTACGAAGATGCCCAAGGGATGGAGCATCTCTGTGCCCAGGACAGGCTGAGGGAGCTGGGGCTGTTGAGGCTCCAGAGCAGCCCCTGAGAGGGGCCCCCAGCCCTGTGTGTCCGGGGGTGCAGGGAGGGGGCAGAGGATGGAGCAGGCTCTGCTCGGGGGGCCCAGCAATGGCCCAGCAACTGATGCCCAGGAAGTTCCACCTGCACAGGAGGAAGAACTTGTTGGCTGGGCAGTGACCCAGCACTGAGCAGAGAGCAGAGAGGGGGGAGTCTCCTCACTGGGGGTATTCCAGACCCATGTGGACACAGTCCTGTGCCACGTGCTCTGGGGTGACCTGCTGGAGCAGATGAACCCTGTGGTCCCTTCCAACCTGACCCATCCTGGGATTCTGTGAGGGCAGTGAAAATCTTCACAGCATAATGTCTAGAAATAAAGAATCTTAGGGGAATAACCCAGCGATTTAAGTTTGGGCGACCAAATTTCCTTCCCACACAATCTCTGGCTTGGCCCATCCAGCTCCATCAGGCTCCATTCCTTGCTTGGAGGCCCCTGTTGTGTGGGCAGTGGCCCTGACCTGCCTGAGGACAGCCTGGGATTCCAGGCATCTCTTTAAAACCAGCCACATAAAGAGCATTTCAGGTGTGTGAAGAGCTGCAGTTTGTGGTGACAATGAGAGAAAGTTTCTTCTCTCTTGTCTCAGTGACCAGGGCACAGAACTCCAACCTGCCCATCTGGGCTTCTCCTGGAAACAAAACTGTCCCTGGAGAGGCCCCTTTGCCCTGTCAGTGATGGTTTTTGGATCCTCAGTTGTCTACAAGTGGTTCAGTGCAATAATGGGAACTTGAACCCATCAAGGTGAGATTTTTACCCTCCCAGGGCAAAATCTCTGGGACTTTTTGCTCCAACTGCTCCAGCCTTGGAGTGGAGTCATAGCTTGGCCAAACCTCACAGGAGAAGAGGAATGTGCAGGGACAGAGGCACTGACTGGGAGCAGCATTTTGGAATCCATAATTCCACATCCAATGGGCCTCACATCCCACAGCAGGCACACAGGGGCTGCAGCTGCCGTTCTCCGGCACAGTCTGAATCCTGGAGTGATGTTTGGAGCTTCTGCTGTGCCTGCTGCCCCTGCAGGGCTTTTAACCCTCCATGGAGATGTTTGTGAGCACTCAGCAAGAATCTGCCTCTTCAGAGGGATTTGCTCTCCTCCTCTCAGGATGGGAGGCTGGTATTTGACTACATCAGCTCCTAACTTAAAGTTCAGGCCATCTGGCATCAGTGTGCAAACAGTGCTGGGAATTAAAGGGGGAAATATGGTCCTGATTCCCTTATGGCTGCAGACATATGACGTAGCTGGAGATGTGTAGAGTGCACTTGGGAAAAAACAAAGTCAGTTCTCACCATCCCACCCCCAGCAGGTGAAGGCACACTTTAGGAACAAAGGTAACTTAAAATATAACTGACTTTCTTCCTTTCTGGCTTGTTTTCCTTCACTGATTTATTCATGGATCCTCCTCCAGGGCTGGGGGCTCAGTCATGCTTTTGCAGACCCCAGCCTTAGAGTGTTAAGCCAGGCTTTGGATAGAATTACCAGCAGGTTCACTCTTACCTGAGCCCAGGAGTTAATTTTGTTCTATGCTGAACCCACAAAACTTTTTCCACTTCATTTTCTTTAACTAATCTGGGAAACTTTCTTCCTAAATCCTTTTAAATTCCCACCCTCTTCACTCCTTTCTTCGAAAGCCTCCCTGATATATTTGGTGGCAGGCTGCCTTTTTTCACAAGACTCCTATTTCATTTAAGACCATTAGCAGTTTCAAAAGTTATATAAAGATGAAAGTTCCTTTTAATGAACCTCAAAATGAGCTTTAGAACAATTTGATTAGAAAGCTCTCAAAACGTCAAGCGCTCCCTGGGGACTGAGCCATAATGAAGGTAATAATTAGCAAGAACAAATTTTAAAATTACTTATTCCATAAATATATGTTTTACTCCTGGTACTTGGAGCCAGAGCCAAATAGGTAAGGGTCTGGAGAAGTGGGACGAGGCTGGGAACATGCAAAGACATGGAAGTAAAGACGTCTTGCCTCTACAGGAAGAATAAAACAGAGGTGTAAGACAGGAAAAAACCAGCTCTGGGTCCACTAATGGAACCAAAGATGGGACAAAGGAGAGGAGAATCCAACCTTGCCCACATGCTGAGGTTGTGACTTGGTATCTCCATAATAAACTTGATAAACGTGAGTGTGGAGTAATTCCCAGCTGGATGTCTCAGTTTTCCAGCTGATCATTCTGGAAGGGTCCTGAACACACACTCCAAAGGAAGGAGCTGCCTTTGGAGGTAAATACAAAATTGTGACCCCCTATTCTTAGTCTTATTTCTACTTTTATACATTTCTCTGTTCTATCTCTGCCTTTCCTGGCACATCTCACCCCTTATGCTGCCGGGAGCCAGTGGGATCCCTCCCTGGCCCTGTGTTCCCTGCTATTGAGAACAATGGACAGAAATCTGCCCACTAATAATTTCCTCTGTTGCACAAAAGTCAAGATAAATGGTCTTTAAAAAGACAGAAATTGTTCCCTCCCTGTGAGCAACTGACCTTTGGGGCTTTGCAAAGCCACCAAGAGAGAGCTAAGCCTCAGAGACCAGGAAAAAAGGGAATTTTATAGTACATTATGTAGTAATTAAAGGGAAATTTGGGCAGCCCTGGGGATGATTGAAAATATAGGCGTGGTTAGTGCTGTTCTACAACACCACAAGGGACCTTCTCAGAGCCTTCCAGCCAAGGCTGTGGCATCTCCCCCTTGTTGAGGTGACGCACTTCTACCTGAGGTCAGCTCAGTTGGTCAGAACACGGGGTTAATAACACCAAGGCTGTGGGTCATACATGGAAGTGTTGGACTTGCTGATCCTTGTGGGTCCCTTCCAACTCAGACTATTCTGTCATTCTGACACCAATTCACATTTCAAATTTCAAATACTATTATCAAATTTCTATACAAATCAATACTATTTCAAATGTCTATGAGTCCTGCTCCTTGAGGTCTGAGGTGATTTCTTCTTGGTAACACAGATTTGTGTTCTCAGCACTGAATTCTCAGTGTCTTGACCCATTCTCTGCCCTGGCACCTCTCAGATTTGTGAGAAAATCTAAAAGAGGATAATTCAGCTGCAGTGTTGCCTCCCTGGGATGGTTTCACAGAGACCCAAAAAGAGGCATTGTTTCAAAAATAGGATGATCTGCTTTTGACATAAAAAGGCCTCCAGCTCCATCTTGGGTTGTGAATAAAATTATCTTGGCTTTTTTAACTCCCCCTCCTCCTCCTCAGGAAAAAAAAAATCTCACCCCAGGCTATTTTGAAGCTCCAACGTGTTTCTTTCCATTCATATTTTTCAGTGTAGTACAGAAACATTTGCACTTCTGAAATCTCGTGTCTGAAATGTGTGAACTGAAAGGGAAGCCTGGATTCCTGAGCATCATTTCCATTTGTCCTGTTTTGAGGTGAAGTAGTGAGGAGGATGCTTGAGGCATTCCCAAACCCCAGGGAATGTGTCAGGAATAAGTATCTTGGGAATCATTAAGGGTGGAAAAGACCTCCAAGATCTTCAAGCCCAGATTGACATCGAGACTTCTGAGGACTCAAATCTTAAATAAGGATTTGAAGACAAGGAGAAAGGTGGAAAAGCTCCTGCTCATGAACCACCACTAAAAACAGCCTGGGAGAGACTGAGTGGGAGCCAGAAATAAAACTGAGGAAGGAAATCTGGGAAAGCTTTTGATGAGGAGGCAAAAACGACAAGGAGGGAGGGGCTGCCCCGCAGAAAAGCTGTGAGATTCCAAGACCAAATATCCTGGTGTCCAAAGTCCCGTGTTTGGACTCCGTCCTGCAGGACAGGGATGTTTGTGCTGATGTTAGTGCCCAGCTCAGGCCCAGGACCCCACATCCTACAGTGGCTGCAATAATTCCCTCCCTCACACATGGCTCCTCCTGGCTTTTCCCCCTTTGGAAGGGATCCCCAGGGGATTTCATCTGGTCTGTGCTGTTTAATTCCAGCCCACTCCACGGTCCCAGTGGTTTTCCTTTGGGCCAAGCCACAATAATTAGAGAAGGAACACAATGCCTTTGTCAGCAGGGGCTGGAATTTCATCCCCTGCTCTCCAGCAGCATTCACAGGACATTTCTGAAAACCCTGCAAGAAAGCCACGTGTGTGCTGCTCACTGGAACCAATTCCTCTTCTTAAACATCCCCATTCTCCATCTAGTGCATTGAAACTCCTTTTTTAGTGATATACAAGGGATGGTCTAAAATACAGGACTATTTCTGTTCCAGTAACCACGGTGGAGAATGAGCAGTGCTGCAGAGATTGCACAGACTGTAATCATCTTTAACCTTTCCTGCCTGTTAAATTGGTTCATTTCCTTTCATTCATGGATCCCAATTACTTCTCTGTAAATATATAATATATACTTTTCCTGACTTCTTTTCATGCTTCTTTTTTTTTTTGTTTAAAAACAAAAACAGCAATTAAAGAATGATAAAGCCACTACTAAGTCGACCACGTGATGTTTCCCCTTTGGAAAGGAAAGTGGGATCACTTTGTGCTTTAAGGGACTTCAGCCACAATAACTCAGAGTGAATTAAATGGTTTGTAAGATACTTGTATTAAATTTCCTGAATCTGTTGTTAAATTCACAACATTCCAGCCTGAGGAGGATTGTGAGTATTGAACAAGATAAGAAAACAAGTTCAGCTCAGGGCTGTGTTGGGAGCAGGGAGAGTCCCTGGGCTGACACAGGGTGAAGGCAGGGAGTCAATAAGAAAAGAAGAATTTGGGGACCTTCCTGATCCCCAGTAGAAGCCCTAAGGGATGGAATGATTTAAAAACTGGTTTGGGAAAACCCAGAGAAGGGAATCCTGGAGAAAAACAGTCTCTCTGTTCCAAAAATGGGAGTGAGGCTGCTGACAAAACCTGTTGGCGTGGCCAGAAATGAGCACTGTGTGCATCCCAGCCCGTGGCAATGGAGCCAACTGGGGGAACAAGGAGCTGGGATGGCCCCTCTCCTGTCCTGGGGCCTCCCCATGCTTTGGTTGCTGCCAGCACATCAAATCTGGCAGTGCAGTTTGGTACAAGCTCCCAAGTCTCTTCCCTCAGCTTTCTCCCTCTGGAGGGGCTCCAGGAGCTGCTGCTTTGCCCCAGCTCTGGCTGTGACCTGCCATGAGTGTCTCAGTGGGGGCGCTGGGTGTGTTAAACTGGGCCTTGTCACCTCCACTGGGGGCTGGCAACTGCTTCCAACTTCCCGGTGGCCAAGAAAGTCCTGCCTGTACCACTGCTTTCCCTTGCTTTGAAGAGGAAACACCTCCCAACATGATCCAAAGGTTCCCTTTTAGATTTGAGGAACCAGGACCAGGAGAGGAAATGCAGACACTTCCTTGCCTTTCCCTCTGCCCGTCACCAGACTTTTGGGGGGTTGCAACCCTGTGGTTGAACGTGGGTTCACAGCAGGGCTGTGCTGCCAGAGATGTCACTGGCCAGGTCATCTGGGCTCTGTCACCAGGACCATGTTCCCCTCACAGCTGAATCTGCTCTGGAAGCCCAGTGTCCATTCCCCACCTTTTCAGCACCTCCTGGGCTGATTGAATCTCCTGGAAGCCCAAAACTGGGATCAGAGGTACCCAACTCTCTCTACTGCTTTCCCTGTTGGAGGTGAAGTGGCTCAGCCCATCAAGATTCTCATCAAAACCTGACTTGAATTTAAGGCACATATGAAGTGTTTCCTTTCCCTGTGCTTTTGGGAAGTTTGACAATGTTTCTGTTGTGAATGAAGGCCTTGATCCCTAAAGCCTCGTGGGACCTCTTGGGATGCTGCTGTGCCAAGGAATCTGCTGAGGTATCCCCGTGACAGGAACAGAGGAAGGAGAAAAGAGTTTTTCCTTAAATTGGCCACAAATGTGGTGTTTGTAAATGGAACAATTAACAGATGGCACTGCTAATTGCTCACCTGACTCTGCTAATTGCTCACCTGACTTCTTCAAGCCGTGTCATTACTGAGCAATGGAAAAGCTCCTGAGGATGAGACAGAGAAACAAAGCTTTACCCTGCTCCTCAAACCTTCTCCCCACTGAACACTCATTTATCACCAGCATTAATGTCCAGGCTGCTCCTCAGCCCAGGATGAGCCTGGAAAACCCTGTGCTGGGGATGCACCGGGGACAGGGAATGGTGTTGACTCAGAAATTTCAGAGGTCTCTCAGGAGAGACCCCATCTGACACCTCCAATCTTCCTCCCAGCCTCTCCACAGCTGGGACTGTTCCAGAATTCTCCCTCTTTGGATCTGGAGCTGTCACCTTGGCCAAGGCTGCCACCTTCTTATACCAGCAGGGACAGGTCCCAGGGGCTGCAGTTCCCTTCCAGACTTCCAGAGGTGAACAAGGTCACCAGTGGGAGCAGAGTAGAACCATTTAGACCCAATTTAAAGACCCTGTTCATCACTGGTGGCCACTCAGAGCTCCTTCTGAGTTTGCACCCTCCAAGCAGCTCCTGGCACTTATTCCCTGGAGGTTTCAGGAAGGTTTGGTGGATGTGACCCCCTCAGTGCTGGTCAGATCCCCAGGGCAGCAGGGCCAGCCCTGGTTCTGTGCTGTTCTAACAAGGAGGCCTTGTCTGAAATCACTGCTGATATTCCAATGGGAAGCTGATCAGTCCAGTTTGTTCCAGGAAACATTGACTTCCAACACACCAACAACTGCACAAACTCAGAGCTGAAGCCACCAGCTCTTGGCATTTAGCTGGGCTGTTGACAAACCCTTCAGCCACATCCCAGTCTCCCAATATTTTAAGGCACAGCTCCTGTCTCTGTCTAGTCCACACAGCTCTATTTTCTGACTCACTGTTGGTATCAGCAGGTAACAGATGATGTTCTGCAGCTCCAAAGTGATGTCACTGCTGATTTTTGGGAAGCCACATTGCAGGAGATTCTCTGCATGGGCCCACCCCGGCAGAGCAGGAATGGAGAGTCTCCAAAGTGGGGAGTGACAGAGGAGGGAGATAATTCACACTCTGGCACAGGCAGGAGTGAGGGGCCACCCAGGGAAGGGATCATTGCAGCAGGTTTAAAGAAATCAGAACGAAGCATTTTCTTGGGAAGTGCCTGATTTAACTGTGAAACTCATTGCCATGGGAAGGAAAAAAGGAGGGGAAAAGGCAAAAAAAAAGCACAGGGAATTCAAAGTCTGATCAGACAGGCAAATACTGACATGAGAGTCCAGGTACAATGTCAGGTGTAGGAACCTTTAAATGCCTTAGTATCGGGAGGGGTTGGATAGTGAGGAGACAGGAGATAATTCTGTGCTTCCAGGAGCCTTCTTCCCTGAGCCTCTCCTGTCAAAGAGGAGCTGTGGGGCTGGATGGCACTGGCTGGGTCCATAGTAGTGTTCTGAGCAAGGAGAACTCTCCTATGCCAGTGGGAAGTGGGGCATGCAGTGAGTTTACAGAAAGGGAAATGCTGTCTGGAATACCTCAGGAAAACCAGGTCCCTGGGTGGGTGGTTTGTGCTGACAGCAACAGCTCTAAATCTGATGGTAATTTCTATAAAGAAATCACAGACCTAAAATTACCTTATGTTCACATTCTGGCATATTTTTGATGCACGCTGCAGTCAGGAGACAGTCACCTACAGCAAGCTTGCAGCAATAAAAATGTGACGATTGTGTCTTGACATCCATTTAAGGGTGGAAGGGACTTGGAGCTAAAAGCCACTGCTGAGAGACAGCAGCTCTTCACTAGCTGTTCCTCCTCACCAGTTCTCACCCCCACACTGGCCCCAGCAGGGCTGGTGGCACAGGTAGGGGGCAAAGAGCCATTCAGACAACGTTACCTGGCCTGTGTTAGGTCACTAAATCATCTCATCCAGACATCTTATCATCTCTCTACTGGAACAACAGAGTCCTCCTGAGTGCTCCAGCTGGAATTTGGAAAGGCAAAATCCACTCAGCTCTAGTGTGGGCAAGCCTGGTGTGGCTCCAGAATTGGTGGTGTGGAAGAGGTTGATGAAGCCTTTGAATAGTGGTGACCCTTGATGGCACAAGAACTTCCTCCAGCTTTGGCTTATAATGGTGTTCCTCCTCAAGTTCTTGATGTTTGCTGATCAACCCTCCAGCCCCACAAAATCCCTCTGTCCCTTCCAGTCCTACAATATCCCTGTGTCCCCTCCAGCCTCAAGAGCTCCCACACCCCCTCAAGCCCTATAATCACCCCATATCCCCTCCAGCCTCACAAGTTCCTCAAATCCTTTCCATTCCCACATCCCCTCCAGCCCCACAAGCTCTTCACACACTTTCCATCTCCACAAACTCCCCACATCCCCTGTACTTGTCTTTCACACCCTCAGGAGAGAGGAAAATGGGAAAGTTAACTCTTTTTCCACACAAGAGTTGCCGTGTGATGTATGGCAGGACATCTGCAATAAACAATCTTTGCTCCTCCTCAATAGCTGAGCCAAAACCACCTAATCAATACCTGGGGCTGGGAAATGCTTAAAGAGCTCCTCGAGCCATGGAACACTATTGTTGTCCAGGCTGATGTAGGCAGTGTCATTTTGATAACAATTATCACAGAATGTGTTGGAATTCCAGTGAAGCCCCTCACTAATGAATCTATGCAGGTTGGAAATTAAATCACGAGCAGAGAAACACACAAGTGGGGGTTTAAAACAGTCCTCAAAGCACTTAAGAGGCTCTGAGCACTGAAACAGCCCCTGAAGGGATGGTTATAAAAAAACCCAGCAAGTAATTAGAGACTGTCGGGATGGGCTGAAAAACATGAGCAGGATCCAGTCCTGGACATTCCCATGTTGGAGACATGAAGCCTCTGGTTGATTGAGCCAGGGGCCGTCTGAGGCTGCTCCTCCCTTACCTAAACCCCTCAGCATTGCTCTGGAGTTATCACAGGATCATTTAGGTTGGAAAAAACCTCCAAGAGCATCAAGTCCAAGCATTAACCCAACACTTGCAAGGCCACCATTAACCCATGTCCCCAAGTGCCACATCCACACGTGGTTTGAATCCCTCAAGGGACTGTGACTCTACACTGACCTGGACAGTCCATTCCAATGCCTGGCCACCCTTTCAGTGGAGAAATTTCTCCTAATATCCCACTTAAACCTCCCCTGGTGCCATTTGAGGACATTTCCACCCATTACCTTCTGCCAGCAGCTCCCAGGGTAAAAAAGCTGCTTCGTGCTCCATTGGACATTGTCCATCTGTGGCTTAGGGCAAGCAGGACAAGGAGTGGGTGGAAATCCAAATATTCTGAATAACAGAGCTCAAATCTATCTGGATTTCCACCCAGGAAAGAGGGAAGGGGTTTCCCTGGTCAAAGAGGGGGTAGGAGAAAATCCCTGTGGTTGTAGAGACTCAGCAGTGATGGAGGTGAGGAGATGGAATCAGACTCTCCTCATCCTCTCAGGGACAGGGGGGGACTCTTGGGGATGGGCCTGTGCAGGACTGAGGGTTGGACTGGAAGATCCTTTTGGATCCTCCCAGCTCACCATATTCTGGGATCAGTGCTCATGACAAAACAAAACCAAAAAAAACAAAACAAAAAGTTCAATTTAAAATCCATTTAAACACAGTAAAGCTTTTCTTCTTGAGTCCCAATCCCACGTGGACACAGTGTGGGCAGTCAGTGCTGGAGGAGCCTGCACTGAGCTGGGGGGGACAAGGTGATGCCCAGTGGTGTCTCTGCTCCCAGAGTGCTGAGTTTATGGAGGAGAATCACAGATCACTAAGGTTGGGACAGATCTCCAAGATCATTGAGTCCAACCTTTGAATAAACACCACCGTAAGAACTAAACCAGACCACTGAGGGCAATGTCCAGTCATTCAATCCTGAGTTCCTGCCAAAGAAACCATGTCTCCTGTCCCATTGCATGGAACAGAAAGACCTTGCATTGGTTACTGGGGCTGGACTGGGATCAAACTCTCCCTTCCCTCTTATCTCCCAATTCCTTAGGATCTTTTATTATCTGACAGCTGGGAATCAGGATATCTCAGAGCTGTGGAATTTTCCTAGCACTCCAAACCCTACTTGGCAGCCCTTGGGGAGGTAACCCAGACAAAGTGGATCACCCTCGGTCACTCTGTGCTCAGGTTTGCACTGGCAGGATGAAAAAGGGGAAAAACAGAAAGAAAGAGGGGGAAAAGCCCCAAAGGAGGTGAAGGTGGGGCTATGGAAAGCTTTACACGCTTGCCAAGCTCAGCCCTTGCTTAGATGCAGAGACTTTAACCTAAATTAATAGATCCTCTGGGGTGTGCAAAACTGGGCTAATATTTTGCAGGAATAGCTCTCCCCTGCCTCTTGCCCTCCAGTCTGATGAAGACAAAATGCTTTCATTATTGCAGCATTTAACAGTGTGCAGTGTTTATGAAGAGGCTGGAGGATGTGAAGGAATCCAAACCAATTACATTAATCTCCCAGCAAATAAAGCTGCAAATATTTACCTTCACTCCACTGCTTTATCTTATTGGACAAGCTCTTGAATTAATCTAAATCCAGTCCTTTAACCTTGCTGGATGGATTGTTCTCTCTGACATCAGGAGGTCACCTAGACTTTACAGTTGGTGTCCACAGGCAGACCCAGCTCACCTATAAATTGCATTTTGGGCATATGAGCCCTATTTAAATCTCCTTCATCCATTGTAGTGCTTGGAGAAGTTTTCCTTTCCTCCCTCTAATTTTTGATGTTCCAGATGATGCTGCAGTGCAAGAGCTGTGCAGAACAACCCCATCCCTTGATTAACTATGTCAGATTTTATGCAAGACTATCTCTGACGTGATGTCAGCTCATCACCACAAAACCTTTCCTCACAGGAATCCACTGAAACAGCCCAAACTCTCCTGATGCCTCAGGCAAGTCCCTTATCTACAAACAAACTTGGTCTGCAAAGTTCCATCTTGCTTTTACTTGCCTTTTTTGGCTTTTTTTTTCCCATGTGGCACCAAATTCAGTGTTTGGGTTGTGGCTTCAGCAGCAAAAACAGAAGGTGTGAGAAGATGAACTCGTGGTGCCCATAGGACTGAAACACCCAGGGCATGCCAGGGGTGGAGAGTTGGTCCATTGTGTGAAATACCCAAATTCTTTATTGTGCTGCCAACCCCTCTCAGCCTCGTTTTCTGTGCCAATCCATTCCCAAATCCCAGCTCCTTCACACTACCAGTAAATACAACCCCAGATCTCTGAGCTCTTTTCATCTGACTGACCTGACTGGCTTTTATTCTTCCAAAAATGCAGTGCCAGCTGTGTTCAGTGCCAGCAGAGCCTGTCCCCCCACAAGGGATATTAAAGAAAAGTGTGATTTCTGTCAGGCTTCTTTAATTGGCAGACCAGTAAATGTAATTTTGCCCACCACCAGCAAAAGTCTCCAGTTCTTTGGATCTCACAGCACGGAGCCTCAGCACTGCTCTGGAGTTATCACAGAATCATTTACTTGGAAAAAACCTCTGAGATCATCAAGTCCAATCATTACCCAACACTGACTGTCAAGGCCACCATTAACCCATGTCCTCAAGTGTCACATCCACACGTGGTTTAAATCCCTCCAGGAACTGTGACTCCACCACTGACCTGGACAGTCCATTCTACCCTTTCAGTGAAGAAATTTTTCCTAATATCCAACCTAACCCTCTCCTGGAGTAATTTGAGGCCATTTCCACTTGTTATTTGGGAGAAGAAACCAACCCTCACATGGCCACAACCACCTTAGAGGACAGAGGTACCAGGGAGCTTCTATACACCAGTCTTATTAATTAGATTTTCTCTACTATTTAACATTTTGGACAAATAGACTATTGAAGCATCAATTCCTACACTGGATTCTGAGTCCTATATGAACACAATATAACAAGTTCTTTTTGCCCCTCACAGTGTTTGACTGTGACACTGCCCTGCCTGTGATTTCAAACTCCACAGAGGTGAGTGGGACAATTCTTAGGATGGTCTTTCATAGCATCACAAAAAGGTTTGGGTTGGAAAGGAGCTTAAAGCTCATCTCATTCCAACCCCCTGCCATGGGCAGAGACACTCTCACTATCCCAGGTTGCTCCAACCTGGCCTTGGACACTTCCAGGGATGGGGCAGCCACAGCTTCTCTGCTCATCTTTTGTCCCACCCTCCCAGCTAAGAATTCCTTCCTAATATCCCATCTAAAACTACTCTCCCTCACCTTATAGCCATTCTCCCTTGTCCTGTCACTCCATGCCCCCATGAAAAGTCCCTCTCCAACCTATTCTGAAAAGAATATTTGTAAGATATTCTTACAAAAGTGTTTCCTTACTCCAGCAGAACTGTGGCACTGCTGCAGACATTGTAAGGAAAGACTTTGCAAGTTGGAATAAAAGACTTTGCACTAAGTAGCAGCCTGGTCCCTTTGGTCCCTCTGGCAGAGCCTGCAAATGCTGATCAAGCTCAGCTCCAGCTGGAGGGTTGGGAAGAGTCAGATCCCAGCACAGCTCACCCAGCCCTGGATGCTCGAGGACAGTGGGATCCTGCTGAGCTTTCTGGAAGGAGCTTTGAAGTGTTTGAATATTTGATGTGCTTCCCTGAGGCTCTGGGTGTGGACTAAGAGCCATCATTGCTCCTGGGTGTCCTCACTCAGGTCTCAGTGCAGGGTGTCCTCTCTGTGATGTGCAACAGCATTTAGTCCTCCAGCCCAAGGTGACTGCAGGCCACTGCATCCTGCCTTTCCTGAAGATCCAGGAGTCCCAGATGTCCCAGATAGCAGCTCATCTGCAGTGTGTCCTATTTGGAAGGAGGCTCCCTCTGGTTTACAAGTAGCTATTAAATAGTCTAACCCCAGAATCCCAGAACCTGCTGAGTTGGATTGAGTCCAACCCTCAGCCCTGCACAGCCCCATCCCCAAGAGTCCCCCCTGTCCCCAGAGGATCATCCCAACCCTCCTGCAGCTCTGGCAGCCTTGGGGCTGTGCCCACTGCCCTGGGGAGCCTGGGCAGTGCCCAACCCCCCTCTGGGCAAAGAAGAGCCTTGGCCTGAGATCCCCCCTGCCCCTGCCCTGACACAACTCCAGCCCATTCCCTGGGCTCCTGGCCCTGGTCCCCACAGAGCAGAGCTCAGACCATGCCCCTCCTCTGCTCCTCTCCCAGACTGACACAGGAAGATTCCAAACTGTTTTCTCCTGGTTTTTCTTCCTCCTCTCCTCATTAGTATTTGCCAGGGAGCCTTTGCCTGCTGCATGGTGCCTGCCGAGCTGTCCCTGTGCTACAGCATTCCAAGGAGAAGCTGTTAGGGCTGCAGGCAGGAGCCTGGGCTGCTGATGGGGGCTGTGCTTACACCAGTTGAACAGGCTCTGGAAAACAGCTGCATATCCCAAGAGAAACCACAGAATCACTAAGGTTGGAAAAGACCTCTGGGACCAAACCCAACCTTCCACCACACAACCCCATCCCCACCAAATCCCCTCATGAACCTCCATGTCCACTTGGGGTTTTAACTTCCAGGGATGGTGATTCCAGCACTGCCCCGGGCAGCCTGTTCCAATACTGTGTGAGATGTCTCAGAGTTTACAGGCAGTCCTGTGAAGGATGGTTGGATTTCCTGAATGTTTAAGTGGGAACGATGTAAGAAACGGCCAGACTTCCCAGATATCCTACAGGGAGTCTCAGGGAATTTTTGGAGAGCATGGCTCTGCAAGACCAACAACATCTGCACAGCCTTATTTGCAACATTAAATAAGGCCAAGATCACCCACACATCTGTCTCAGGAATACCAGATCTGGGTGCTTTTGTAGCAAAATTGGTACAAATGGGGAAACAGCAACCAGGGTTAGTGGGGTGGAGGTGCAGAGGTACGAGGGTGACAGAAAGGAGAACGAGGAAATCAGGAAAAAACCAATAAAATATGAAGGTGATGTGATTCATTTTGCCCAGAGGTACCTGTTGGGATCTCCTGCACTTGATGCCCACAAGTGGAGCAGAGCAATGGCCATTCTGAGCACCTTGGTCTGGTGGAAGGGGTGAAATGAGATGAGCTTTAATCCTAAAGCATTTTGGGATTCTGTGACTCCATGAATTCCTGTCCGTGTCAAGCTGCTTTCTGTGATCAGGAGGAGCAGAATGTGATGTTGATGTTTCCTGTGCTCACCCTGAGGGCACTGGCAGCTCTGCAGCTCCCTAAAACAGACCCAAGACTACAAACAAGCAGAAACCCTTATTGTCCTTGATTTCTCATCACCATTTTAAAACCATTTCTGCACTGAATTTCCTCCTCTTTGCAGATGATCAAACAACACGAAAAAAAAAAAAAGAAACAGCTTCTCAAAAATCTCTCTGGATTTGTTTCAGTTTTACCAGATTTAAGGATTGGACAAGTGTAAAATCATCATTGCTGAGGAGAAATTCCTGATTTATGCTATTTGGCCGAGGAGAAACCAAGGTTCAGCCTCCACATCTGCTCCAGCTCATGATCCAGCTCCAAATGGAATGACATTGGAATATCCTGCATATTCCCACTTCTCCCAAACCACAGCAAACTGGGAAAGCTCAGCCCTGCCACTCCAACAAGTCACAAAGAAGGAGCTCTGGGAGGTGGCAAAGGAACTGGAATCATGGAGTTGAGGAGCAGGAAGGAGGAAATAGTTCTGGGATTTTAAAATCCCTAGGAAGTGTCTTTATTAACTGCAGGGGAACTGGCAGGGCCCTGGATATTTGCAGCATTTTGCAAGTCCCTGAATTTTTTATTTAAAAAAATGACAGAATCAAACCCATTTTATTAACTCATCTTAGTTTTGCTGATGTGTTTAAGGAAAAGAAAAGCAAATAAATGATTCCCTCCACTCCAGAGGTAATATTTCATATTGATGTCCTTCAGGGGAAATCATTTATTTTTTCATTCGGCTCTAACTCATTATGAAGCATCTTTCAATTGTCATTTAAAGAAAACACATTGAATTTGCAATGAAACACATTGTTAAACACAAACCAAAAGTCTCCCAACTGAAAGGGAGGAGCTGATCCAAGGCAGGAACCTCAGCCCAGCCCAGCCCAGCTCTGGCTCCACATCCTGGCAAATGCCAATCCAGAGGCAGCACCTGAGCCCAGGCAGCAGGAGGAGGAACCACAATGCACACCATGGATCCATATCCAGGCTTGAGGGGCACAACAGAGTCCAAGGAGTGGGAAAACACAAGAGGGAAATCACAGCCCAGGTGGGCCACTGGTAATTCAGGCTCTGGGTCCTTAATTCCTTGTTATCTGACTCCACTCAAATGCTGTGCAGACACATCCTGCTGCCTTTGCTTTTACTGAACCCCACATTTCCCTGAGGTTCCCCTTTGCTGTTCACTTCAAAAAGCATTTTTGTGCCACATCCCCAGGGAGCTCCAGATTTTATAATGTTCTGGAGTGACAGGACAAGGGGGAACGGTTTGAAAAGGACAAGAGGGCAGGGAGAGATGGGATATTGGGAAGTAACTGTTGGCTGTGAGGGTGGGCAGGCCCTGGCACAGGTTGCCCAGAGAAGCTGTGGCTGCCCCATCCCTGGAAGTGTCCAAGGCCAGGTTGGAGCCACCTGGGATAGTGGGAGGTGTCCCTGCCCATGGCAGGCGGTGGAATTGGATGAGCTTTGAGGTCCCTTCCAACCCAAACCACTCTGGGATTCTGGGATTCTAAGGTTCCTGTGCCCTTACTCCTTTCTGTCCCTTTGCCAAAGCTGAGCCAAATGTTTGGGCACATCCCATTTTGTGTGTGAATTGTGTGAGGTTGGAGCGGGAACACACAGAGGTGTGAGCTGTGCTCAGGGAACACCTGAGCTTTCCCAGTGAGCACAGCCTTGCTCAAGAATCCCAGAATGTGCTGAGCTGAAAGGGACCCACAAGGATCAGCAAGTCTGACCCCCAGCCCTGCACAGGCCCTTTCCTGCTCAGAGTTTGACAAACTCTGGAAACTCCTATTTCACAGATTTAAAAAACAAACAAACAAACAAACAAACAAACACCATTCTTTTTAGAATGACCTTTACTTTTAAAATTGCCCAGTATCTGTATTTTATGTACTAAAATGCAATTCATTCCACCTTAATAAATATCCAGAACTGTCCTGAGAGACCCCAGACATTTGGAGCCAGCCAGATTTAGGCAATGAATTTCAGTTTAATATTGCAGGCTTATTTGTTTTGCTATTAATTCTAGCAAGGACAATTGATCAATTGTTTCAATTTTAAATCAGAGACCTAATATCTGACTTTGGCTTCCCTCGTGGTCTTTGAGTTGCTGCCTCTGAGCTGCAAATATCACTCTAATTATTCTTTTCTGTAGGTAATTCAGCTGCCCCATATGAATATCCACTGCCCTTTTCCCATTAGATTGGAGATGATCCAGTTTTCTCATTTTTAATTATTCTCCTATCAAAACAGCCTAAGGAATAATGTGGGATTCTGTGGGCACTGCAAAGTCAGAGATTGAGCAGAGTCCTGAGAGCCTCTGCACTGTGCAGAGCCTCAGTTTCCCACTTTGGGAAGTTTGGAGGGTGTGAGACCTTCTCATTCTGCCCTGATATCCAAGGGGCTCTGCAGGCAATGACCACACCTGGCAAAGCCCTTCTGACACTGCCTCTGTTTTCTGGCACTGTCTGCTTCTTTCTCTCTCCCCTTTTTGTTTCCCACACAGAATTAATAAGGTTGGAAGAGACCATAGAGATCATCAAGTCCAACCTTTACCCAGGTTAACAACCTACCCAACATCAGTCTAACATCTATACCATCTAAACCATTTAAACCATCTAAACCATACCACTAAGTTCATCATCCAACCTATCCTTAAACACATCCAGGGACGGTGACTCCACCACCTCGCTGGGAAGCCCATTCCAGCGGGATTCCTTCCTTGGAATTCTCCTGCTGTCCGTGCTGCAACATCTCAGGCTGTTGGAGATCTTCAGTCCTCACTCCCTCACTTTCTCTTCCTGCTCTTTTTCCATCTCAGTCTCTTAGAAACCGTATTTCATATTCTGCCCCCAAATCGTGGAACTATAGTTTGGATTGGGTTGGAAGGGACCATAAAACCATCTCATCCGACACCCTGCCAGGGTCAGGGACACCTCCCACTATCCCAGGTTGCTCCAACCTGACCTTGGACACTTCCAGGGATGGGGCAGCCACAGCTTCTCTGGGTAACCTGTGCCAGGGCCTCCCCACCCTCATAGAGAAGAGTCTCCTGTAGTTTTTGTATCTCCCCCACAGATATAAAACCAGGATCCTACTGAGGGTCACATCTCCTCTGTTTTTGATTTTTCATGAACTTCCAAATTGTGTTTTTCTGGAAGTAAGACTGTCCTGCCAAAATAAATGTGTTGAGCTTTATTTGCTCTGTTCGTCTTTCAGAATCAATTATCCTTGCAGTTCCCATTTGGTAGCAGATCCATTGCTTTGATTCCTCACTGCATATTGATATCCCCAGTCCTGGGCCCTCCCGGCACCTGAAATGGTGGAAAATTGGCTTTGTGGGTCAGAGGCTCCAGCTTCTTGTGGCAGTCCAGGAAAGAGGCTTGTTGTGATTTCATTTTATACCTGGTCTCGTTTGCCTCTTCCCCTGACACTTTTGGTCTGGTCTAATTCCAGTCCCGGCAGCTTTGCCCTGTTCCACTGCAAAGCTCATTTTCTGAGCTTAATTTAACACGAGTTGATGCTCTGCAGATAATTCTGCAGCCTGAGCAAACTGTGCTCGGTGATCTTGTTGGTCTCCACCAGGCAAACCAAGCCAGGCTGGTCAGGGCATGGAAAACCATCTTGTGGAATCAGTGATCTTTCCTCAGTGCCCTGAGCTGCCACAGGGTCATCAGAGATGATCCCTGGACAAATGGAGCTTCTTGAGATCATCCCAGATGTTCAGCTTATCTGCTCTGTGGGGACCAGGGCCAGGAGCCCAGGGAATGGGCTGGAGTTGTGTCAGGGCAGGGTCAGGGGGGATCTCAGGCCAAGGCTCTTCTTTGCCCAGAGGGGGGTTGGGCACTGCCCAGGCTCCCCAGGGCAGTGGGCACAGCCCCAAGGCTGCCAGAGCTGCAGGAGGGTTGGGATGATCCTCTGGGGACAGGGGGGACTCCTGGGGATGGGCCTGTGCAGGGCTGAGGGATGGACTGGGTGGTCCTTGGGGGTCCCTTCCAGCTCAGCATATCCTGGGATTCTATGGAAGATCCAAGAGGGGTTTAGAAAGGTACAGCTGACATTTATATTAAACTGTGCTTGACCCATCTAGGAGATGTAGAACCAAATCCCAGTCTAATAAAGGTGGGAAGACACCTCTGGCCTTAGAAATACTTCACTGGAGAATCCAGCACATGCTGAAAATCTCTGTCTCACCCTCAATGCCACGTTTGTCTCCAGCTCATCCCAAGCCCTATCACCACACTTGGAGAGCTGTGACAGGATCTGAAATCTCAAAGAGGGGCTGTATGACAGAAAAATCCAGCTTTATAGAGGTTTGCAGGACAAAGGCAAGCTAATCACATCCATCAGCTCCTTGAAAATCCCATGAATACCTGGTGCAGATGGGAGGTGATCAGGTGCAAGAGCTGAACACAATAGAGTTGATGCTGGTGACAGTTTCTTTCCTGTGGCCTCAGCACTGACAGCTTTTTACAGAAATGTGTATTTATTGTAACCCCAGTGAGACACTGAGGGACAGGAAAGGAGCCTCGGGCAGGAGTTGGAGTGTTTGGTTTGCTCTGCACTGCTCTGTTCTGCAGGCTGATGGAAGGTAGAGGAGATGAGATAGAGAGGAGATGTATTGTCTTCTGGGCTCCCTCCTTCTAGGCCATTAATCAGCTCCTCTTCCCAGATAATTTGTATAAAATATAACTTAAAGCAAAACAAAGCCTGTGGAATGATTTCTGCCCTTATGAATCCTTAATTCAAGCAGGACAGCAGATAAGGGCTCTCAAAATGTTGCTGCTGCTCTTTCCAGCAGCAGCCAATTCATTACTGCAGGGATGGGGTTTCGGGGCCACCTCATCTCTCCAATTAATCTCCTGTGTCCAGAGACAGAGTTCCTGTTCCACAGAATAACACTTGGAAGAATGGCTTTGTCTAGGAGATATTCCTAGTGGCAGGAATGACCTGGCCAGACACTGACAACACCTTGTGTTGCCTGTAGCACTTTTAGCCTTGTTCAGGATTCCTCCTCAACGGGATCAGGAGGAGAGGCTGGATTTTTGTCCTTGGCACCCCCTGAGATATTCCTGCCTTATCCTGATGGCTGGACCTTGTGCTGGTGGAAATCAGGGGCTGAGCTGTGTCTAAAGGCAGGTTCCCAGTGGACCAAACAAAGCACATTTGCTGTTTGGTCTTAAAGTTTAGTTCCAACTGAGGCATCAAGATATTGAGTCCCTTTCTCAGTGTCCTACAGAAGGTTTGGCCACAGCTATTGATGTGTAACAGTAACTCCATCACTACCAGCCCTGGGTCAATACACTTTCGACATCCTCTCAACAGAAATTTAAATCTTTGGTTACTTTTCCATCTGTTTGTTTAATTCCAATACATTAAGAATGTTCTGCCCTTGCCAATCAATGAACCAAAGTCTGCTGTGGGGTTTGGACTCATTTCTAACCTTAGAAGTCAAGTCAGGTATAGAAATGTCTCTGCAGTTCCCTCTGTAACAGGTTGTTCTAGGAAAAAAAATAAAACCAGTTTGAATTTATGTTCTGATTTGAATATAGAATTCTCTCTAAAACTATTGTAGACCAAAGCAAACCAAAACCCTACAGCTGAAAGAAACGCTCAGCTTGGGGATTTTGCAGGTTTTTCCTGACAATACAAACAGGGATTCCACTGAACTGAGGCTGAGTGGAGCCAGTGGCCTCCAAAACCCCATGGATTTGGGATGGGAGCTGCAGGAAGATCACAGATAACAAAATGCAGCAACTGCAGAAGCCTTTGCTGGGCAGTCTCAGCTCTTTGTGCTGGGTTACATAAAGCAGTGGTTTATCTCTGCACCCACTTTGCAGTGCAGGAAACTGCAAAGCAAAGAGGTTGAGGCCAGAAGTCTTCTCCAGAGAAGAGCAGGTATCTCTGGGATGCCCCAGGAAATCACTCTGGGGTCCTGACTCACTTCCAAATGAGAACGAGGAAATAATGAATGGGAAGAAACAAGATAATAATAAATCTTGTTCTGGAGCCTCTAATAATGAGGCTTTATTGTAAATCCATCACAAAGAAACATTAATATGGAGCCAGCAAATAGGTCAGGGTAATTACATCATCTGGAAATGCTGTGATTCCTCCAGAAAAAAATAAAATAATAAAATTCAAATCCCCAGGGAGTGTGAGAGATGACTTTTTTTTAATTAGTGGAGCATTTAAATCTCTGTGCTAACACCTCCCAGTGTTCCTGGGGCTTAACTGAGATGATACATTTTCCCTCCCGTTTGACAAAACATGACATTTAAAGGTAAGGATTAATTAGAGCTGCTTGTCTGTGGCCAATTTGCTCGTGGAACTGTGTTAGCCCACGGAAAACACCTTCACTGGCTGCACGAGCTTTGCTGCAAGGACACAATGAGGGGACTCAGGGAGCACCTTCCCTCCTTTTGCTCTGTGCCCCCCGTTCCATGTTGCCAAGCACAGGGAATACAAGCCTGTCCTGCCTGGAGGCAAGGGCAGGAGAGAGCTGGGGTGTGTTCTCAGACTCCTTTGAGTCCTTGGGTGTTTTAGGGAAGACATCCTTTGAGTCTCTGGCCCAGGGAGACACTGAGCTGATCATCACCTCGCTCCCACCGTGCTGCCGCTTCCATGTGTGCAACTCGAGGTCAGTTTGGCTCTCAAAGTCTTCCCTCTGACTCCCAAACTTTCCTCAACCATCTGAAAGTCTCCCCAACCCTCCTAAACTCTCCTCAACCCCCTGCATTTCTCACAAAATCCCAAACTTGCAAGACTCTTGAGGTTCCCAGCTCCAGGAGATCATAGAACCATGGAATCCTGGAATTCCAGGTGTCCCAGAATGATCTGAGTTGGAAGGGACCCAGCAGGATCATGGAGCCCAACAACCTGGAGCCCACAAAGTAATTTAGTGGAAGTTTCCTGCTGGGTTTTCAGGTGAGTTCCACATCAGGTTGTGCTGTTGGAGCAGCCATAGGGTTCGAAAAAGAGCTTTCAAAGTTTCCTTAGAACTCAGAGGAGCTTTTGCCCAAGGTGTCCATGGAAGAGATGGGAATCCCACCTGCCATCTCATCTAAGGTGGCACCTGCAGCCACCCCTCTGCACAGAAGGGGCAAACCCAGCACATCTGGACTAGTTTATGTCCTGCTTCTTCCACTGATCACCTTCCTGATGGAGTCCCTTCACCTCTGGGATGCTGGAAGAGGCTTTGGGAGCAGCTCTTTCCGTGGGGTGTGTCCAGGTCCCTGCACACCTCCAGCCTTGGCCGGGCTGGGCACCAACCCCCTGGGATGGGGAGGAGATGGACAGGGATGCACCAGAGCTGGAGCTCCATCCTGGGACCCAACTGTTGCAGCTTTGGCAGGAAACCCCCCTGGGAATAATCCCAGAGCCTGCTGGGCGCAGAAACATTCCCACAGGAACATTCCCCATGCTTGGGACCAGCCTCAGCTCCCCTTCCTGAGGTTTTTCCTTCAGCCACAACCAGCTGAACAGAGTTGGCCAAAATCAATTTTTGAAGGGAAATAATCTTTTCAAAAGGAACAAACATTTCCCTTGAAGGACTGAATCCCTTTTGAAATTTCCTCCTGCTACGTTTCATGTTTTGAAAACTTGATGCATTTTTCAATTCTCAAAACACCTTTTTTTTTCTCACTTTTCAACCAAAAATACACTTCTCTCAGAAACTGTTATTAGATTATTGCAATATATTATCCATCCTTGTCTGTAAAATATCAGTGAGGAGATGTATTACTGAGTTTTATTAAAATATCTACTTATACTTTTCTCACTTCGAGCCATGGTATTTTTAACAAGGCAGACTTGTACTCACTGACAAGACATTAATTGTGTCACTGAGGTTCCCGCACCCATAAAAGGTTTGTTTAAAGCTTCAGTAATTGTTTGGAGCTCCACAAACTAATAATTGCCAGGCAGGAGAGCTGTGAGTCACCAGAGCCATGTAATCCTGTGACCTGCAGAAGTACCTGGAGGAGGCAAAGGTTATTTAAGAAAGCAACATTTTCCCTTTCTGGTTAAATCTAATTTCTTTGTGTTGCTTTGCCAGTCACTGTGTAGTTGCAGAGTGTGACAGCTGAAAGTGGTGGGTGTTAATACCAAGCATATTACACTGACAAGAAAAACACAGGGCTCACAGGCAGCTGAGAGGCATTTCTAAGGCTTACCAAAAAAACCCCGACCAAGCTGGTGACATGAGCCTTCCTGCCCCAGGGTTGGGTAAATGAACCTCAGGAGTATAAGGATGGATGAGGTGCACAGCTCTAAAAGATGTCTAGAGAGGAAAGCTGGAGAATGCCCAAAAATCAGGCTTGGTACAATGAGGAAGAACTTTAAAGGTTCTGTGGAAAAAGGAAAAGAAGAAGAAAAGAAAGGAGGAGGAAAAAAAAAAAAGATTGCTTTCTATAAATAAATGTGGGCAGGGAAAGTGCTGGGGAGGGAGAAGATCTTGGCAAAGCTGGCACAAGAACAAAAAGTACATACTGTCCATTAATAAATTCCGAGTGGAAAACCGAAGGAAGTTTCCATCCAACAAGGAACAAAAGCCTGGACTGGGCTGGCCCAGGGAGCAGCAGGAGAAGGGGAGTGGCTGCATCCAGGCTGAAGGGCAGGGGAAAGGCACAGAGAGGAAGGAGCTCCCAGGTCACCCAGCCAAACCTGAAGCTTTGGGGATGCAGTGGCACCACCCCAGTCCCAGGGGCCCTGGATATTGGATGTGGCCTTGGAATGCTGTGCCCAGCCTGGGAATCCCCTCCCTTCGAGGGGGATGGGACATTTCCTCCCTGATATTTCCTTTCTGGAGCTGCTGGCTCAGGGAACACTTGGCCAAGGTCACACTCACTCTTGTTGCTGCCTTTTTAAGCTCAGTTTAATGACATCAGTGTGAGTCTGACAGCTGAACTCCAGCCTCAGATATCAAGAGATTTATCAAAAAGAGGTTTCTCAGAGAAATCCCTGTGTCTGGTTTATAATGGGAGCTTTACCTGCAGCTTCCTTCTCTCCTCATTTATCCCATTGCCTGGGGCTCCTCTCCTCACCAAGATAATGGGACAAGTGAAGAGGGTTTCTTCAACTCTGGATTTTTTTTTAACACTGAAAAAAGCTCAGGGAAAAAGAACACTAAATTTATTTTGCAAGGATCTTAAAGTGTTTGGTTTGATTTTGGTTGTGTTTTCTTTGTTTGTTTCTGGTTTTTTGTTTCTTTCTTTTTTGTTTTTTTTTTGTTTGTTTGTCTGGTTTGGTCTGTTTTTTTTAATCAAAAACAAACCAAACACCTCACAAAAATAAAAAAGAAATGTTGATGTATTTTTCTACTTTACAAATGGAAATTAAGTCAAGATTGAAACATTTCAAAGGGAAACATATTTCCAATGGAAAACCTGAAAACTGAAGTTCAAATCTGGGAAATGAAACATGAAGAAATTGTTGCCTATGAGGGTGGGCAGGCCCTGGCACAGGGTGCCCAGAGAAGCTGTGGCTGCCCCATCCCTGGAAGTGTCCAAGGCCAGGTCGGAGCCACCTGGGATAGTGGAAGATGTAGAACTGGATGATCTTTAGGGTCCCTTCCAGCTAAAACCATCCTCTGGTTCTGTGATTCTATGACAGTACTTTCCCCAGCCCTTCAAAATATTTTGGACAACTTCCAGATGAGCAGAACGATGAGCATTTATCCTTTAAATATATATATCCACTCCATACAGCTGGGGAGAACTCCCAGGAGTGAACACCCTCCCTCCAACATCCATCCAAGCCCATGGACATGGGTGTTTTGGGAGCACATCAGAAGGGCCAGGAGCCAAAATCTAAAGCTGAGAACACCTGGGGACAGGTTTGGGGGAGGGGCAGGAGGGGGATGGAGTCCCGGGATTTGGGGAATATTGGGGCACTTTGGGCACCACAGCATGGGAAAGATATTGAGCCATTGGAGAGAGTCCAAGGGAGGGAATGAAGGTGGGGAAGGGCCTGGAGGGGAAGGGTGTGAGGAGCAGCTGAGGGCACTGGGTGTGTTCAGCTGGAGGAGAGGAGACTGAGGGGAGACCTCCTTGCAGGGACAACTTGCTGGGCAGGGGCAGAGGAGGGGCAGGGCCTGAGCTCTGCTCTGGGGGGACCAGGGCCAGGAGCCCAGGGAATGGGCTGGAGTTGTGTCAGGGCAGGGGCAGGGGGGATCTCAGGCCAAGGCTCTTCTTTGCCCAGAGGGGGGTTGGGCACTGCCCAGGCTCCCCAGGGCAGTGGGCACAGCCCCAAGGCTGCCAGAGCTGCAGGAGGGTTGGGATGATCCTCTGGGGACAGGGGGGACTCTTGGGGATGGGGCTGTGCAGGGCTGAGGGATGGACTGGGTGGTCCTTGGGGGTCCCTTCCAGCTCAGCAGGTTCTGGGATTCTAGGATTTCCTGACTCCCTGCAGAAACCAGGTGACTCTGTGGTTTGTTCTACTCTCCTCACTCAGATCACTAATGAAATTATGATTACAGATGTTGCTTCTTTTTTTGTTGTTTGTTTTGTTGTTGCACAGTTGATTTTTCTCATGTTTGCAGGAACAATAAACATGGAAATCTGGGAGACAAAAGATGTGTGTCAGAGACTCTCAAAGAGGGAGCAAAGGGAGTTTTTCCAAGCTTTTTTTTTGTTTGTTTGTTTTCTTATGGGCTGGTCAGGATTCCTCAGCAAAACACAGATATAACCAAACCCAGCCATACAGAGCTTAGATGGACATGGAATATCACTGGGCAGTCCTAAGGATCAGGTTTCCAGGGACTAGCAGGTGTGGGAGGCTGTGGAATGGCCTCTTAGATATATAAACAGCAAAGCAAAATTAATAAAATATTCACAGATCAGAAAGAAAAATAAAAGCACTACCAGAGGAGTCTGGAGGTGGCTGATATGTTCAGTTTTATGATCTGGAATTCCTGCCTGGCACCTGAAGGCTCTGCTGTTTCAAGCAGGTTTTCTTTGAGACTGAAAACGAAATTGAAAGTAAAATATTTGGAACAAGAAGTGAAGTGTTTCAAAAAAGACCGAGGGAAATGTTTGTGTAACAGTCAGCAAGAAACCTCACGTGGCTTTTTGCTGAGCCCCCCCTGCTAAGCCTAATGTAGAGCCCTTTATTAAAGACTGGGTTTAATAACCCCCTGAAATAATGCTACAAGTTCACTGTTGGACTCTTAAAAAATGTGCTGCTGTTCTGCATAAGAAAAGACTCTCCTTTAATGCTCAGGCAGATTTCAGCTCAGTTTCCTGATCTAAATAGGGCAGCTCAGAGTCAGAGTGAAGGAGAAAATGTTTTCTTATATGCAAATGAGAATCACATTATTTCATAGAAGGAATTATAATAGTTGGAAATTAGCAAATGTTTCCAGATCCTTGTTAAAGGGGGGGAAAAAAGGCTCATCTAATGTTCCCAGATAAAAATGACATTAATTGAAAGTTTGATTCTATTTCCTAATGAATTTTCCTGTTGCATTGTAATTAATAACTACTTACATCCAAGAGAACTTGGTATCCCTTCAAATTAAGGCATTACTTATAATTATGGTAATGTTTTAAGAGCAGTTCTTTAGAATGTAATGCATTGCCCCCAGAATGGATGTTGGGGTGAGGAACAAACCTTTAATGGGATGCAGATCCTTCTGAGTCATCCCAGAGCCTGGATCCTCCTCCACCTGGAGCCTCCAAGCAAAGACCTTGTGGAATATTTTCATGGGGACTCAAATACACCAGGTCCTATAGTAAACACTGCAACATGTGTGTAAGAACCTCCCTGAGATCTGGGACTTGATACTTGTCCTGTTTTCTCATTCCAGGACCAGGCAGGAGGGATGGGGGGTACCTGTTCCTGTGGGATTCCCTCTGGGTCACCTCTGTGTCATCCCAGAGATCCTGGAATTCCAGAATGGTTTGAGTTGGAAGGGACCTTAAAGCCCATCTCATCCCACCCTCTGCCATGGGCAGGGACACCTCCCACTATCCCAGGTTGCTCCAACCTGGCCTTGGACACTTCCAGGGATGGGGCAGCCACAGCTTCTCTGGGCACCCTGTGCCAGGGCCTCCCCACCCTCACAGGGAAAAAATTCTTCCCAATATCCCACCTAACCCTACTCTTTGTCAATGGGAAGCCATTCCCTGTGTCCTGTCACTCCAGGCCCTTGGAAATTGTCTCTCTCCATCTTTCTCGGACCCCCTTCAGGCCCTGGAAGGCCACAATTAGTTCCCCCCAAAGCTTCTCCTCTCCAGGCTGAACAATCCCAACTCTCCCAGCCTTTCCTCCCAGCAGAGCTGCTCCAGCCCTCTGATCATCCTCTGGACTCTCTCCAGCAGCTCCATGTCCTTCCTGTGCTGGGGCCCATGGAGATGCTCCTGAGGCCACAGTGTCTTTGGCCAAACTTGACCTCTAAACTGGCCCTTGAGGCTGCTGTTCCAACAGACCCATCACTTGGATGCAGCAAGTGATCCAAGGGTATTTCTGCCTCGTTCCTTGTACAGGGAAGGCAGGGAAATGCAAACATTGCAAGGAATGAGCTGACACATGGACGTGCCTTTCCTGCCACAGTTCCTGCTAAAGTCACCCCCACCCATGGCCAGGATGGTGCTCACAGTGGGTTCTGCAGGATCCAGGCCAGTTCCCAGCCAAGCTAATTACTGATATTCTTTTCCTTCAGGCCTCTGGCTCTCTACTCCACTTCCAGGATGTGATGTGAACGTGAAGTCAATAACCTACACCCCACCCCACCAAAATACCCTCCTAAAGCACTGTAGGTTTGTCATCTTGACTTGGGATAATGAATGTGGGTGCCAGGAAAAGAACTTCCACTGGTCCTGCCTGGCTGGAGAACTTGGAAGCACTCACCTTTTTGGGATTGGCACCCAGGGGTGCCATTGACCCTGTGGGACCCAACAGTGACACTGGAGGTGTGTGGGGAGCTCTGAGGACCAAAGGAGAGGAGGAGAGGGGTGGGGAAATGGCTCCATCATCCCTGGGGTTCTTCCAGAGGGAAAACAGGTTTGTGCTGCACAGGAGACCCCCCAGGATACCATGAAAGGGATGTGGTGACAAGCATGAAGACCTTGGAGATGACAGTCATGGAATCAGGGAATGGTTTGAGTTGGAAGGGACAATAAAGCCATCTCATTCCACCCCCTGCCATGGGCAGGGACAGCTCCCACTATCCCAGGGTTCTCCAAGCTCCATCCAGCCTGACCTTGTCCTGGTAATGTCAGTGTCCAGGAATCCCAGCCTAGAAAAGGGCTGGAATCCTTGGTGAAACTGATTTTAGGCTAATGAGTGTTTTTTCTTGTTATTGCTACTTATTCTGGAATTACATTCTAGTTTATAGGAACTAGTATTCTGTATTGTTCCTCCTGTCACAGGTACAAAAGGGTTACAGAATTTTATTATTTTCATTTGGCTGCTCCCTTGACCCAGGGAATGAAGGTCTTTTCCAAAATACCTCTTGCTGTAAGCCCTGGTTTACACCGAGAACTGGTGCTGTCCATCAGTACCTCCCGATTAGCCTCTTTCTCCTTCCATTCTCCAGAAACCTCCACAAATTTCCCTGCTCTGAAATGACGTCAGCTCTGCTTCCCAAGAGGGTTCAGAAACCCAGAAAAACGCTTTTTACAGCACAGCCTGGACTGAAATCCCTTCTCCCCCCTCTCTACACACACTCTCTCACACTCCTGTATTTACAGATCCCAAATTCCCTTTCCAAGCACGAGCTCCACACGTCCCAGTCTCAGCCCAGCAGGGGCGGGGATGCTGCTGGTCCCTGTCGGAATGTGGGAGCCAGGGCAGAGCTGCATCCTGCTCCCCACGCTGCCGAGCCTGGGAAGTGCTGGATGAAAAGCCGGGTCTGGATGCGTGCCAGGAGGTAGTAAACAAACTGGGAGCTCTGTTTTTTCTCTGGCTTTCACTCCAGAGCCTTGTCTGTGTGTGGAGGAGAGGAGAATGCCCGGCTGCACCGGGTGGATTCCTCAGGTTGGGAAGCGCTGAGGAGGGGCTGTATTACCCCTGCTTCCCAAAGTGCCCAGTGAGCAGCGGGATACGCTCTGAATTCAGGCCAAAGACATTAAATGACACGAGAACAAAGTTCAGAGCTGCCTTCCAACCCCGTTCCCGTAAGGAAAAGCATGAAAGCAGATGCACACGATGGATGAACATGAAAAGCCAAACATATCGATCACTCGGTGCAGCGCTGGCAGCCCAGCTGTGCTGGCAGCAGCCTTGCAAGGGCTCTGCTGCAGTCACACACAAGGTGCTGAGATGAGGAGGAAGCACAGGAGCCGGGATCGGGTGGGTTTTATTCCCAGGGTTTGTCCCTGTGTCACGGCTCCCAGTTTTCCTGAAGGTGGACCCTACCCAGCAGCCAGTCTGGGTGTCTGCGGGGTGTCTGCTGAGTGTCTGCTGCTTCTCCTCTGGGTCTCCTCTGGGTATCTGTTGCCCCTCTGCCAGGCCAGGAGCTGTGTCCCTTCCCTGCTCCAGGAGCCGCCAGGACCACGGAGCTGCCTTGGTGTCTCTCCATGACCCACAGAGCACGTGGAGTGCAAGGTAAGGCAGCATTTCCCATTAATTAATCCTTGCCTAGGCAATTAGGCAGGAGGAGGTGGCAGTGCTGGAGGGAGCAGAGGCCTCTGCACACCCTGGCTGTGCTGCTGCCTGGGCAGGGATGCAGGGATCCTTGGGGAGGGTGGGGGAGGCCAGGCAATTTATCCTCCTCTCTTTTTTTTCCTGTTTTTCCAGCCTCCTCATGCTCTTCCCTGTCTCAGCCCATATTCCATCGGGTTTGCACGTTGCATGACCCTTTCCAGCCTCCCCCCGGTCCCCCTCCATCCATCCCTCCCTCCCTCTCCCTGGTCTGATGCCCTCAGGGCTGTTCTCGAATCTTTGCCCCATCTGTCTGCACAAGAGGAAGCCAAATTGCCTGGCAGATAGAGATGATGGGCCTCAAATTGAGCCTGCTCAGCACCCCTTAAAACCCACCCCCCAACCCCATCAGTCATGCGGGAGAGCAGAGCCCTCAGAGACCCTCCAGTACAGAGACCCTTCAGCAGAGCTCCCTCCCTCTGTGCTGCAGCCCCCCAGGTGAAGGGAATGTGGAGGGAATGCAGCCTGGAAGCTGCCCACCAGCTTTTCCCATGGGAACCCCTCCCCCAAACCCCCTTTTGCTTGTTCATCTGGGGAATTGTACTGAAAGAAAGGACAAAGCACGTCATGGTTCCTGTGTGTTCAAACCTTCCTTTAGGAGCTTTAAAGTAGAGCTTAAAATAAAACAGGACAATGCAGGAACCTGTTTGTCCCTGTCTGAGGCCAAGCCAAGCCTTGCTCCTGCACTGTCCTGCATTTTTAGGGCTTCACAAGCTCCTCATGCCTTGACCTTCCATCTGCAGTGTAGAATTTCCTCCAGGGCCCATCCTTGTCCTTCTGATCTGGTTCCCTGCCTGCAAGGAGGCCTTGGACCTTGTTATCCATGTCCTGCTGGCCTCCGGAGCCTTGGAGTTCCCTCCTCTCAACTGTCCAAGGAAGGGTTAAGCACCTTCCTGGCTCTGAATCAGCCCTCCCTGGTCCCTCACATGGCTCCATCTCATTTCTTCTGAGGGAAAATGTATGACCTGCATGTCCAGGTCCTAGCGACTCTGCACAGCTGTTGTGGGAAGCAGGTTTTAATTCTAGAGGCACAAAATACTCCCTAAATCAGAACATTGTGTCCTCCTGGTGCTTGGGGTTACTGTGACCACGAGATGTCTTTGTCATTTGGGGTGGAAGTTTGAAAGAGGAGATAAACAGATGCAGAGACTGCAGGGAGAGAAGGAAGGCTTTGTGTTTAAGGAGCTGTTCTGACGACCTGGAGCCCGAATCTGTGCCATGTTCCTACATAATGTCGGATGAATCCTCATCCTGTCACCACATGGTCACTTGTTTTTCACTTTTTTGGCACCTCCAGATTAATTTGCAGAGTCCCTGGTGCTCAGAGCTCTGAAGGGTGAAGGCTTTGTTTTCACCCAAACTATTCCAGCCCCAGGATGGGATGAACATTTTCTTGAAGGTGTTAATTTTTCCCCATTATCCATCCAGGCTCCCTCCCCAAGTCAAACAAGTCCCCAGCTGAGGCAGCAGGATGGATTGTACCTGCTCTGGCCCTTCAGGGATGAGGATTTTTCAGTGAGTTCTTCAACCCTGTTGTCCTTTGCTGTCACTAAATGATTATCCCTTCAGTGCCAGGGTTTTCCATCTCACAGAGTACAGTTCATTGAACATCAGAGAGCTCAAAAAAACCCTACAGGCCAAGCCAACAAAGAAATGACATCAGCAAAATCTAAACAGAAACCATCCAAACAACCCCAGCCCTGAACAAAAAAGGTGCGGAGCTGGAAGATTTTAAAGGCAACAGAACTTATTGTAAGAAAATAGAGAATCCCAGAGTTGTTTGAGTTGGGAAGGACCTTAAAGATCACCCAGTGCCACCCCCTGCCATGGGCAGGGACACCTCCCACTATCCCAGGTGGCTCCGACCTGGCCTTGGACACTCCCAGGGATGGGGCAGCCACAGCTTCTCTGGGCACCCTGTGCCAGGGCCTGCCCACCCTCACAGCCAACAGTTTCTCCCCAGTATCCCATCTAACCCTGCCTTCTCTCAGCTTGAAGCCATTCCCTTGTCCTGTCACTCCAGGCCCTTGGAAATAGTTTCTCTCCGTCTTTCTTGGAGCCCTTTCTGGTCCTGGAAAGCCACAATTAGGTGGAATTCCCTTATTTTGGTTTCCTTTGTTATATGAGTTTCATCTCTAGAATCCATCAATAATTATTAATATTGATTAATTTATCACAACATCACACACCTCTAAATTAGCCCAAATACTCTTTTCGTCTCTAGATGTGCAGAAAGAAGAGTACACAGAGCCAGAAAGGAAAAAGATGAAATGAATATAGGGAGAAATGCCAACTAAAGCTCTGAAAATCACACTTTTAAAAATAAGAAACAGAATTAAGTTTGAGGCAGTGCCTTGGCTCTACCCCCTGATGCCTTAAAGGATGGTGGCTCATTATTTTGATCCATTTTTGTGTCGATTTAACACAGTTCCCACTATTAATTCCAGCTCATGTGTGGTAAATTACAGCATCCTACGTTGGATTTGGTTTAGCTTCCACTGCTAAAGAAGCCCAAGAGAACAGGTCATGCTGGAAGAAAATCAATTCTTATAGACTTTGTAAAGCCTCTAATGAGAGGGACTGTATTTCAAGAGCTATTTTTACTGTAGAGAAGCCTGGTTTCCTTTTGTATGTTCAGTTACCTACAGAAGTGTAGGTAGCAGGTACTGGATCTCTCAAACACCTCAGGAGTGGAGGCTCCCAGAGCCTTATTTCATCACCAGGACTCAGGACTATGGCAATAATCTCAAAGTATAAACTGCCAAAACATTCAGATTGCAACAGAAACATGATTTACTTTGTCTCTGGGTCACTGACAGGTTTGGGAATATCCGGGTAGAAAGCTTTGAGACCTTCATTCTCAATAATTTGGGATTACTTCTTGTGGAGCTCTGAGTTGAGGGATGATTGGAACACCTGGAAGTGCTGCAGCTGGAAAAGCATCTCTGGCACACAACTGTGTGTGCGTGAGATAAAAGCAGGAAGGAAAGAGAGGAGGATCAGAGGCTCAGGATGGGGCATCCCAAGGCTCTCCCTTGAATCTCACCAGTGTGAGACTCCTCACAGACCTTAGTGGCTGAAAGGATTTTTGGGTGGCTTGGAAAGAATAAACATGAGGATCCCAAAGGTGTGGGATGAGTTTATCCCATGATTATGCACCTTATCCCTGGGATCTGGGCAGCCATGGAACACTAGAGGAGGGAACAGAATAAGCCACAGACTTCATTCTCTCTCACACTTGTCCCTGGTAGGAAATGCTCAGTAAACAGGAAATGGGTCATTTCCTTTCTCCAGAGAAATCTGTGAGACAGAACCAGTTAAAAACTAATTCTGCCATAGAGGATGTGCCTTTTCCGAGCAGCTATTGAGGACACATGAGAACCTCGTTGGTTTTCAAACTCAAAGGGACTTTGCTTAAGTTCCCTTCCGAGGGCAATGCTCCAGCTCATTATTTGCAGAGAGCAGCTGTCACTTCTCTCTGCCCTTGGAGGCTGATGGCCCTCAAAGAACCTTGTGCCTCTGTGCCACTGCTGTGTGGGGAGAAAGGGCTGCTATTAGATCGATTTTCCACTTGAAAGCAGCAACAACTTCAAATAAAGCCTGAGCCACAGGACTCTGCTGGATCTGGGGCTATGTCCTGGGACATTCAGCACCCCTGGAAGGAGAGAGCCCCAAAGGGAGCTCTGGGCAGACACAGCATGTCCCTGACTGCAGGAACTGCCTGGACTGGTGGAAAAAGAAGGTCCAAGCAGATCTCAGCTGTGTCCTCTTGTGGACCTGCTCTAGGGGCTTCTGCAGAGCTTGAGACCCAGATGACACCGGTGTGCTCTGTCCTGGGGGAGACAGAGGGGACTTCGCCAAATGAGCATTGAGGGCTGTGGAAGGAGCTGAATCTTGGGCACAACAATATGGGAAAGATATTCCAAAGGAGGGAATGGAGGTGGGGAAGGGCCTGGAGGGGAAGGGTGTGAGGAGCAGCTGAGGGCACTGGGTGTGTTCAGCTGGAGAAGAGGAGACTGAGGGGAGACCTCCTTGCAGGGACAACTTGCTGGGCAGGGGCAGAGGAGGGGCAGGGCCTGAGCTCTGCTCTGTGGGGACCAGGGCCAGGAGCCCAGGGAATGGGCTGGAGTTGTGTCAGGGCAGGGTCAGGGGGGATCTCAGGCCAAGGCTCTTCTTTGCCCAGAGGGGGGTTGGGCACTGCCCAGGCTCCCCAGGGCAGTGGGCACAGCCCCAAGGCTGCCAGAGCTGCAGGAGGGTTGGGATGATCCTCTCGGGGACAGGGGGGACTCTTGGGGATGGGCCTGTGCAGGGCTGAGGGCTGGACTGGGTGGTCCTTGGGGGTCCCTTCCAGCACAGCATATCCTGGGATTCTGTGACTCTGGGAATCCCTGGCTCCTTTTCTTGGTCCAGGGTGGGGTTGTTTCTGGCCTAGGTGTTCCCATCCACAGGAACAGAACAAACATGCAGGGAGAAGGATCTTGGGAACATCCCTCCTTCCCTCCACTTATCTTGGCAATTCCCCTTTGTTAGTGAGTTCTCCTGCTGTACAAGCCTAGCTGCCACACTGACACCTGATAATGTGGCATCTTCCAGGCCTCTTCCCACCAGGAACTGCTTTCCCAACCAGATTCACCCCTTCATCTCACTGATCACATGTAGTTTAATGGGCCTGGTGGGATTCACTCCAAGTTTGGACTTAATGACCTTGGAGGTCTTTCCACCCTTGATGACTTTGTGGCTCAATCCCACAGCTCCGTGGTGATACCAGCCCAGTGCTCCTCCTTCATCTGCACAAGCAGATTTTTCTGGGGTACCACAACAAACAGTTCCCTGGAACCAGCAGGGACCGGTGGAAGAAACAGGGACTGGATGGTGGCCTCCAGCTGTGAGCAGCTGTTCCCGGATGTTCCCTGTGTTCCTGCCGGTGTCTGGGACAGAGCATTGAAGGACATTTGATTCTGATGAGGGTCTGCAGATGGTTTTTCTGGGAAAGGCTTTTCTAAAGGATAAACATGGGTCACCCAGTGCTGTCCTTTGTAGTTCAGCCTTTAAGGCTACAAGGAGAGAGAAATATGGATCAAATGGCAGCTCTTTTTCATAAACTTAGGGTATGTCTTTGAGGAAATTGAGCTGAAAGATAATTTCAAACTAAAATTGGGCATTTTGTAGGGTCAGGTTTTCTCTCAGTGCCAGATTCCCAGCTCCTGGTGACAGGTAGGATGACAGCAGCAAAGCAAATCCAAGGGCACCAAGTTTATTTCTAGAAGCATTTGTTGCCCTCTAGGCTGGTTCTGGGGCTCCAGCCATTGAGAATTCCCATAATAAAGCCAGGAAACCCTGGAATCATAGGCTCATAGAATGGTTTGAATTGGAAGGGACTTTAAAGCTCACCTCATTCCACCCCTGCCATGGGCAGGGACACCTTGCCCTAGACCCGTCCATGATGCAGTTTAGCCAAATTTACCATCCCTACTTCAATTTCTGCAGCAGTTTGGTGGCTCTGGGACATGAAGAGGCATTTATTCCATGACTGCTGCCACAACTGAGGCTCCTGCAAACAGAAGAAAGAATTCTGGCTAGCCAGGGATGAAATCAGGCTAATCCCAGCACATCCAGCATCTTCTGGGTGTTGGCACTGGGATTATTTCATCCTCCAGTTTAATCCACACACAGGTTGGATTTGTGCACTCCCCTGGGAGCCTGAGCTCTCTTCTTTGGGGGATTTATAGCTCATTGGAGGTATTTTAGGTGGCTTTCCCAGTGACTAGTGAGGAGACCATGTGAATCCTGGGTGAGGTTGAGTGAGGTGACCTCCCTTCCTCAAGGGAATGCAGGAATAAGGGGGAAATGTGAAGCAGAAAGTGCTTCTTGGGCATGGCTTCTGTCTCTGATTCCGCTCCCTGACGTGGTTCATGGCCTCTAAAACCTCCCCAGGAGGACCTGGAGGACTTACTCGGTAGACTTAGAGACAGCTGGAGTTCATGGCAAATTTCCCTTCGCTCTTGGTGCCTTGGTAGCTCAGTTTGCCCCGAGGCACAAGTCAGGCTCTTAGAAGATGTAAAAGGGATAGCCATCCTCATCCTCATTCTCCTCATCATCCTTATCCCCATCCTTCTCCTCATTGTCCTTCTCCTTCTCTTCATCCTTCTCCTCCTCATCTTCATCCTCCTCCTCATCCTCCTCTTCATCCTCCTACTCATTCTCCTCCTCATCTTCATCCTCCTCATCTTCACCCTCCTCCTCTACATCCTCCTCCTCCTCTTCATCTTCATCCTCCTCATCTTCCTCCTCATCATCATCCCCCTCCTCCTCATCCTCATCCTCCTCTTCCTCCTCCACCTCTTGCTCCTCCTCCTCTTCCTCCTCCTCCTCCTCCCCATCCCCTCCCTGCTCCCGGTTTCAGCCCTGGGAAGGAGGCCCTGCCACCCTGGGGGTCTGAACACCCCACACCCCCCAGTGTCCTCCTTGTTCTTGTTCCCGAGGCTCTGTTTGCACCCCCATCACCCAGACAGCACAACCTGGGTGGAAAGATTCAATCATCTGCTCCTCTGGGGGATCTTCAGTGGGATCCCAGGGGAATTCTGCCCCAGGAACCTGCAGCACTTGCTGCATGTTTGAACAATCCCCTCCCAGCACATTCCCTGCAACTCACACGTGTGTTTTCCCTAGAAAAGAAAAATTGGAGCTTTCACGTGGAAGAGACATTTCAATTCTCATCAGTTAAAAATTAGATTGTGGAAATAATGATCCTACAGCAGGAGGAAAGAGCCTCCTTCCTCCGACTGCCACGTGAAAACAAGTGTCAGTCTGGCTCCTGCCTTTGGATTGAGATCCTTAAATTGTTTTTTAACTTGGATATGGGAAAATTAAATGGCATGAAGTGCCTTCTTTGCAAAAGGCATCTTAGGAATGAACAAGATGGAATATCTGGGAAAAGCCAGATGAAGGATATTCAGTTACCTCAGCAACTGCTGAGGAGGGAAACGACCTCCCACAGCACAGGGAGAGCTGGGAATTTCTATAGGAAATTTCTTGGAAGCTGATGTGTGTCTATACCTGCTCCAGGAGCAGCTAATGCCCATTCTGCTTAGAAAAGAAGAGGAAGAAAAGGAGCTCCATGCCAACAGGATTTGTCATATTTTGATTTGTTTGAGACCCAGTGGTCTGATATTTTAAAAATGTTGGTGGAATATTTTGAAAAGGCTGCTCTGCTTGAAATTTAAAAAGTGCATTCCAGTGTTCAGATCCCAGACATCTCAAGCTCATTTTAAAAGGCTGAAATATCTGAGTATGTTTCTTTAAAACTTAAAGTCTTTCAGTTCTGTCACAGCCAATATTTTCCATTCATTATTTTTTGCTTAACCTTTTGGATAAAAATGTCGTCATTCTCCCAGGGCTTCTGCAGCATTTTAATAGGAAGTGGCAGGTTTTGAGGATATCTGTGGATTTTAGGGAAAAACAATTCCATCTCTGTTGTATTAGAATGCAGAGGGACACTCCATATGCTGGATCTCCTCCAGAGTGATCCAGATGGAAGTAAATGGCACCTTTTAAGAACTCAGCCTAATTCTGCTCTTACTAAAACCAGAACTAACTGTATTCCTGACTTCAGTAGGAAAAAAATTAGGATTGATAGTAACAGGATCTCCCACTGGAGGGGAGGGGAGTTTTGGGAAGGGAAGGTTTGGGAAAGGAAGGTTTGGGAAGATTTGGGAAGGTTTGGGAAGGGAAGGTTTGGGAAGGGAAGGTTTGGGATGGAAAGGGAACATGTTACAGCATCTTCCACTATCTAAAGGATACAGGGAAGCTGGAGAGAGACTGTGAATCAGGAAAAGGGGACAGGCTTCACACTGACAAAGTGGAAATTTAGGTCAGATATAAAGATGAAATCCTTCTCTGAGAGGGTGGGCAGGCCCTGGCACAGGGTGCCCAGAGAAGCTGTGGCTGCCCCATCCCTGGAAGTGTCCAAGGCCAGGTTGGAGCCACCTGGGACAGTGGGAGGTGTCCCTGCCCATGGCAGGGGGTGGAACTGGGTGATTTTTAAAGTCCCTTCCAACCCAAACCATTCTATAATTCCATAATTCCAACATCAGCATCGCCAGACTGTTGTCCCAAAGGTGAGCTATGACCCCACCTGGCACAGCCCTCCCTCAGCTCCTGACCCTGCAGGGCCATGGATTCACAGGTGCTGCTTTTGGCAGGCGATTCCAACCTTTCCTAGTCCGTGCTCTAACAGTGTTATCCATGTCAGAATTCAATACTGAAGGGAAAACAATCCTTTCTGGCCATTTGCTCCTTGGAGCCGAGAGTCAGAAGGCAGCAGCAGCCCGAGTAGTGGCTGCTCTCACCCAATTTACTGGAGCAAGGCTTTGGAATAACTTTGTGACAACCTCCTAATGAAACTGCGGCTGTTTGGAGTTTTATGGATTACCAACATCTACAGTTTTCCAGTCACGGGGAAAGGCTTCACAAGAGGCACAAATGAGCTCTTGGCTCATAGATCATTTCAAACATTCACCTTTTGGAAAAAAAAAGGGAAACAGCAAAATCAATGGAGGCTCTAATTCCAGTGCTTTAAGCACATTGGAGTTCTGAAATGAGCACACAGAGAAATCCAAGGCTGGGCTGAAGAGTCAGATGCAGATAAATGTTAAAGCCCCTCTGGATGGGAATAACTATGGTGGGAAGGGGAAGGAGGAGGGATTGGAGGCAGGACATGGCCAGCTCTGCCTGACTGCATCCCCATGGCACAGGATTGCTAGAGCAGGATGGATGGATGGTTGGATGGATGGATGGCTCTGCCCAGCCATGTGTCCCTGAGCTTTTGTTGCTCCAGAACTGCAGAAGCCAAGCACTCCCCAGAAATAAATGCCAGAACAGCCTTTTGCTTTCAGGAACAGTTTAGAAGCACAGAATCACAGAATCATCAGGGTTGGAAAAGACCTCCAAGATCATCAAATCCAACTGTCAACTACCACCATGATCACCACTGACCCCTCTCAGGGGCTGCTCTGGAGCCTCAACAGCCACAGCTCCCTCAGCCTGTCCTGGGCACAAAGATGCTCCATCCCTTGGGCATCTTCGTAGGAGACTCATCTTCCAGGAGCTCCCTGTCCCTCCTGACCTGAGGAGCCCAGAGCTGGACACAGACTCCAGATGTGCCTCCCAGTCTGAGCAGAAAGAAACTGCCCCAGGCTGTGTTCTGGGTCTCTGAGCAGGGAGTGGGACAGAAAATCAGCTGGGCTGTGTTTCCAGTAGGACATTTGTCCTCCCCAGAGCAGCAGGAGTTTAATTTGGGCCTGATCCCCCATTAAGTCACCTCAGAGATCAACCTCAGCCTGTTTCCCTTGCCTGCTTCTGCCTCAAGTGAACTCCACTGTCTTTAGACCAACACATCAAAGCCTCCCAGCATTTCTTTGAAACAATCAACAGTTAAACTGATGGGAATTATGCCAACACATTCCTCCTTGGAATCAGGGTAAACCAAGAGCTTATGATGGGGCTCTCTAAGATGGGCTTCACTGGCAGCCTGGGAAATCAACTCCTTTCTGACACAGGGAATATTATGGAAAGGCAATTTTTCCTCCAAGAGAAAATTGAGACTTAGATGAAAGCCACGTATTTTTTATGCAAATGATATTTTCAATGAAGACGTGGAATTTTTCCTGCTGAACTTAGTCCTGATTCAGTGGGTTTTATTCTCTGTGTCTTCTGGCTTTGTGGTTTTAGTCAGAAAATTGTGGGAGGGGTGTGTGTGCACATGTACAAGTGAATAATACATGTTTTCCAAGTGGGATTGTTCGTTACCGTCAACCTTCTTTGCAATCCTATAATTTTGGGCTAAATATGTTTTCCCTCAATGCTGAATTGCTCTGACCCCAAATTAATATGGACAAGGGTAACTTGGGGATTAAACTGAGTGATGTCTCTGGAAATGCAGCATGTGTTGGTTATGTTGGGGGACAGATTCCATGACAGGAGTTTAAACTCAAGATCCCTCTCCATCATCTCACTGTCCCTGATGGGATCCTGGTCCAGGGACTTGAGCAGCATCTCAGGAAAACAAACCCTCAGGGAATGGAACTGGCTCCAAGGACAGGGTTTGATGGAGGTTGTCTGTGTCAATCCAGAGAAAATTGTCAAATCACATAAAGATGGGGAGGAACACACCCAATATCCCGAGGTTCAACTCAGCCACAGACAACAGAGAGGGCACAAAAATAAATGCTGTTGTCACTCAGAGAATCCTAGGAATGATTTGGGTCGGAAGGGACCCCAAGCTCATCCAGTTCCACCCCCTGCCATGGGCAGGGACACCTCCCACTATCCCAGGTGGCTCCAACCTGGTCTTGGACACTCCCAGGGATGGGGCAGCCACAGCTTCTCTGGGCACCATGTGCCAGGGCCTCCCCACCCTCACAGCCAACAATTCCTTCTCAATATCCCATCTATCCCTGCCCTCTGGCAATTTAAGGTGATTCCCCCTTGTCCTGTCACTCCAGACCCTTGTCCCAAGTCCCTCTCCATCTGTCCTGTAGGCTCCTTCAGACACTGAAAGGAAAAAATCCATGCAATTAGTGTTTCTGTATTTGCTACATCTGGAAAAAAAAACAGGCCATGGCAGTGGGGGTTGGAATTGGATGACACAGTTCTATGAGGAAAGGCTGAGAGAATGAGGCTAATTGGGATTGTTCAGCCTGGAAAAGAGAAGCTCCACAGTGACCTAATTGTGGCCTTCCAGAACCTGAAGGGAAATGATTTACAAGGTCCTGGAGTGACAGGACAAGGGGGAATGGCTTCTGAGGGAAGGACAGGGGTAGATGGAATCTTGGGAAGGAATTGTTGGCTGTGAGGGTGGGCAGGCCCTGGCACAGGGTGCCCAGAGAAGCTGTGGCTGCCCCATCCCTGGGAGTGTCCAAGGCCAGGTTGGAGCAAACTGGGATTATGAAGGTGTCCCTGCCCAGGGCAAGGGATGCAACCGGATGGGCTTGGGGGTCCCTTCTAACCCAAACCCTTCCATCACTCCATGATTCCAAGACCTTTGGATGCTCACCTCCCCAAAGGAATTGCTCTGGGCACAACCTGCCCTCCCTCTGCAACTTTGTCACGAGTTCCTGCTCCCACCTGCCCCTCAGCCACACCCAAGCCCCGAGTTTGCTCCCAGATCTCACTAAACCCAGGGCCACAGCCAGGCACTACCTGTCCTGCTCAGCCGTAGGCGGAGCTTTGCAGCCCCTGCCTGGCTCAGGTTTGATTTCCACCCCTCCAGCTTTGTAAATTGGAGCTCTGTGACACTGAGCTGGGAAATCTATGAAGTGGAATGTCTTTGTTATCCCCCTCAAGGAAGCGTTAGTGTCCCCCTTAGTTCTGGTTGGTGCCAAGTGGAGGAGGAATGGATGCAGAATTCCGGCTGGAGCGGGTGTGTCGTGTGTGGTTCTGCTGCAGCTCCTGGGCTCAGACTCATTGCTCATCCCTCACTCACAGAGAGGTCCTGGCAGTCCCAGCCAAACAGGGATTATTTAATCCCTTTGGTCTGTTGGGATGGGTGATAAATCAACTCCATAATGAGGTGAAACTGTGGTTGGGACACTGTAACTCCAAGTTGGACAAGTGTTCCATGGATGGAAGTTGTGTTGGGAGCCTTTCTAACTTGTTTTCTTCTGACCCCACATGATTTATATCTACAGCAGGTTTGTTGAGCTGAGACAATGCTGATAAGACATTGGGATAACAGCAGCACCCAGGATGGATTGATTATCTTTGTCCTCCTGGGACAAGGACTACTTCCTCAAAGGGATTTTGCACTCACACAATATTTCTTCTTGAAAGAAAATCCCAAAGTTAAATGAGCACCACACAATTCCTTTCCCCTCCAGTAAAACAGGGCAGCCCCAATAGTATAAATTTAGCTTAAACATCAGCAATTCCAGTGGTTTCTGGGGGATTTAAACACTCAGGATATCACAGGATCCAAATAACAGAAATCTTTCCAAGTGCTTCCACACTTCTTTTGCCTGCAGCAACCACCAGCAAACCTTGATTTTCCTGTTTTCCAAACCAAATATTTCTTCCCTAATTTCATGTCTTTCCTGGTTACATATGCCTGTATCATCCTATATGTTATGCAAATATGACATTTATTTTTTAATAAGCCCTGCACACATGTAGGGTCATCACTCTACCAGACTAATGAGAGGCCAACTACAGTTTGGAAGCTGCTGCTGAGCTTTCATCTCTGTAATTGTATCAGTGATGTCCCACCTCACCCTGGGAGCCACAGGGCCCAATCTGTGGCCACCAAAGAGCTGGGAATACTCCACATGCTGGGAATACTCTGGATCAAATCCATGGAAGACAGACAACCTGAGCTCTACGGATATTGCTGCACTCCTCATTGGCTCTGATTGATTCTCCAGGGGTTCTGAGGCTATTTTTTCCATGAGCTTTCCAGAGGACAACTGAAGCTCTTGAGATATCTTGCAAAAATATGCAGAGGGGTCTCAGATTTCTGATTTCCTGCCACCTTCTTTGGGCAAGACACATGGGATGTTTTCTCATGTGACTCTCCTGGATCTCCATCTCTCCAATACTGACACTGAGAACATCCTGGATTATCTCACCTGACATCAGATGGGGTTTTGTAGCCTTGTGTTGAGTGAAATTTCCACTAAATTTCCCCCTGCAGCACACGAGTGAGGGTAGTTGGTCCTGCTGGTGGATTGCAGCTGTTCCAACTTACTTTTTCTGGGCTTGGACAACACAAAACCTAGAAGCTTCCTGAAATCTGCTGAGCTCTGGGAAGTGCTGTACAGGCTGAGGTGAAGACCCCTGGCAGTGTCAGGTGTAGCCTTCTCTGCACCAGCACAACTAAATCCACACGTGACTGGTGCCACCAGTGGCACCCAGTTGCCCAGTTCATGCCTCACTAAAGACCATGGTGGAGTCACCACGACTGGAAGTGTTCAAGAGCCCTTTGGGGATGGTTTAGGAGTGATTTTGGTGCTGCTGGTTGATGATTGGCCATGATAGTTTTGAAGGTCTCTTCCAACCCTGATGATTCTGGAACGTCCATGAAGGTTTAGCAGCTTTAAAATGTCTGAGGCTCCCTCAGAGTCCTGCACTTGGGAGGACAACTGCTCCCAGACTAGCTGTGCCCTGTGGCAGGACCTGCCTGTCTCTGTCCTGGCAAAGGACCTTATCCAGCCACTCCAGAAAGCTCCTCAAGCAACAATAAATCAGGCTTGGACAGGAGCCTTCAAAACATGACTAGAAACGAGACCTGGTGAATCTTTGCCCCAGGAATGAGCCCAAAGTCCAATTTTTGCGCCCAGCTTTTGGGTGTGGATGCAATGAACTCATGGCTAGCACTTGTGGGATGGTCAACAGGAGAGTGAGAAGAGACAGAAGCAAAAACTGGCGTTTTCCAGTCCTTTTTCTACAGCTCCTCCTGTTGCTGATATCCTGCAGTGGTTCATTATCTGGTGATTGCAGCCTTTGCCCAGTTTTTGCTCTTGCCCAGTCAGCTCTTGTTCCCCAGAACAATTTGAATTAATTGTTTGAAGGATTTCACAAGGCTGGAATATTGAGCAATCAGGACAGAGGGGTTGTCTGCTCTGATCCCACATGTGTGAGCGGAGCTGCAATGGACTGATGGGTTTTTCTGGTTGCTCTTCACCCCAAGGGAGGGAAAAAGCACAATCTCCACATCTTTGTGCCACAGGCCCAGCAATTCATTCAGAACCTGTCTCTGGTGGGTGCAATTGTGAAAATCATCCTTTGCTCTTTAAGGTTATTCCTTCTCTTCTCTACAAACATAAAATTTCTACCGTTTTCACTGTAAATTCTGGTTTCCTGCCTGCTGTTGTTTGTACTTCCTGCTCTAATAATGAAGGGAGGATTACATCAGCCTTTTCAGACAACAACTGCCAGGACAACTGTTCATCCCCCTCTCAAAGAAATGATTATTTCCTGTCCCTCTCTGTTCTCCAGGGCAGTTCCACAGAGTTGGAGGAGGTGTGGAATACTTATTAGCCAACTCTGTTGACACATTAAGTGGCTGATATCCAGATCTACTGACTAAATATAAGTAGGACTGTTAATTGTTTCTTTCCCCAAGGAACAGAGTCTTATCAAACCAAATGCCACTTTCTCAACAATGGTTTCACCACCTGCCCTTACCAGGAGACACAATCTTGTTAATTATATCATAAAAATTTTGATAATGATAATAATCATGATGATGACAATGATCACAACAACAATAAAGACAATTGATATCTTTCTTTGACTATAGTTTTAGGGCTCCTGAGTGAAAATAAAGGATGTTGGAATTCTTGTTTTGGCAGGCTGAATGATGGAATCAAAGGTGAGGATGTCTCATCTCTTCTGTACTGGCAGCTCCACATATCCCTCGGTATTTTCCTCTGCTCCACAACATCTGTGGTGTTTGGATTCTCACAAACCTTGACAGTCAACGTTGATCTCAGTCCCCCTGAGCCCCACAACTGTGTAAATATTCCTGTTTCTCTGTGGCTGTGTCCCTGCCTTCCCTCTCCTTCCTTCCCTCTCCTTCCTTCCCTCTTCTTCCTTCCTGCTCCTCAGTTAAGCAGCATCAAACTACCCCCTAGGTTCCCACACTTGAGAAAAGAAAAATAAATCAGATTTTTCTCCTGAGTTTCAGCACAGCTCAGCAGCTCCAGCCCTATCTTTAGCATGGATGGGCAGTAAATGAAGTCTGAAATAATTCATATCCATCATTTAAAAGCCAACCAGACTAAAACTCAAGTTGGAAAGAGCAGATCAGAGCAAAAATTCAATTAAAGCTCGTTAACAATTACCAGGTATGAATTTTTGGTTCTAATTAAAATCAATTTCCTTGACTAATATTAATTTTAATGCACAGCAAGTTTGGGATTTTCTTTAAAGGAGTAAAGTAAAATTTTTCTACATATTCCTCTGCCTAGAACTTTCGCTGTGTGCACAGTCCAGTGCAGTCTGTTTGAAGTCAGTTTAAAATTATTACAGTGACCCATCTATTCTGCATTGAACTATTTTATTCCAGATGTGAACCTGGACAGAGTTTCCTCTGCTGCCCCTTTTTGAGCCCCCTCCTGGAAAGATTCAAAGAATAAACAATTTTTTTCAGTCATTCCTGGATGGTTTGAGCTCTAGTTCCACATCAGGGGCTGGCGAAACCTTTCAGGTCAGCACAGGATGAAATGCAGATTCCCCGGGAGGGAAATAACTCAAATTCCCCCTTAAAGATAATAATACTTTTGTTTTAACTAATCTTTCACTTTGAGGGGTGATTAGATGCATTAGCTGCATGAATCCTGTTATTGAAAGCCTTCCTCACTTTGCATTCTGACTCATGGACCTGATTTCATGTAGAGATTAAAGAGAAAAAGTGGGGGTTTTTCCCTTTTTAAAATAGGAGCCAGCAGGTTTTTTGGCTGAGTCTTATCCCCGTGTATGGCCAGTCATTGGTGCCAGAGTGAAAAACGGGATGTTGAAATGCCTGACTGACGCTTCCTGCTGATGTTTGACTTCTGCGTTATAAGGTGCAATGGAAATTGTATCCTAAAAATCATGGAATCGTGGAATGGTTTGGGTTAGAAGGGGCCCCAATCTCATCCAGTGTCCTGGGCAGGGACACCTCCCACTATCCCAGGTGGCTCCAACCTGGTCTTGGACACTTCCAGGGATGGGGCAGCCACAGCTTCTCTGGGCACCCTGTGCCAGGGCCTGCCCATCCTCACAGACAACAATTCCCAATATCCCATCTGACCCTGCCCTTATGGAAGGCCATTATTGGTCCTAACTGTGATATTTTCAGGCCTTTAGATATTAAAAGGTGTATATTGAAGCACAAAGGTGAAGCCAGACCTCAGCAGTGCATTCCCACTCACCCTCACGCTGGAGCTCCTTGGGTTCCACAGGACATCAGCACAGGGAGCTCTGGAGGGGGGGATGAGGTGCCCTGGAGGGGCCACCTGGTCACAGCCTGTCCCATCCTGCAGGAGCACGGGGGGGTGGCCAGGGTGGGGAAGGAGCCCAGAATCCCAGAACCTGCTGAGTTGGAAGGGACCCACAGGGACCATCCAGTCCAACCCTCAGCCCTGCACAGGCTCATCCCCAAGAGTCCCCCCTGTCCCCAGAGGATCATCCCAACCCTCCTTTGGACCCTCTCTAAGGACTTAATGAAACTTTTCTCCTTCAGTTCCATGGAAACCCATCCTGATGCCCAACTGATAAGATCATAGCAAGGTCAGAAGCTCAGTCAGGGTTAAACCAGGAGGAGTGTGCCCTGATTTTTAATGTACATCCCTCTGAGGTCTGCACTTCATTGAGCTCCCCGTGTACAACACACCCACAGACTCCATGGGAAGCCATTCCCTCTGCCTCACTCCTCCTTTTTAACCTGGTGCTCCCTGGTCAAGATAATTTTTAGATTCCTTATTCCACCGGCAAAGTAATGATCTCCTGGAGTGTGATCCAGTGCCTCTCTGACATGTCTTTGTGCAGCCCAAAATCACTCAGCTGCAAAAACAGCCACAGGAACCTGGAGTCAACATCCAAAAAGATCAATTAAAGGAAAAGCAAAAGGCAAAGAGAATGGGGAGGGAGAAAGAGCAGGAGCCAGAAATTTGCATCCCCCAGTTGAGGAGATTTATCTGCATTTCTAGTTAATAAAAGACATTAATTGATTCATGTTTTTTATGGCTGCACACTGAGCTATTTCTGTCTGGAAGGAGACACTCTTAAATGGAATGAGTCAGACCAGACCTGTGATGTCACCCTGGGACCCTGAAAGACTTGTTAATAGCTCTGAAGAAATCAAGTTGCTTCACAGGGCTATTTTCTCCTCACACATCAAAAGCAGAAGGAAATATTGTAGTTCTAAAGGCTGAAAATGATTTTTTTACACGCTCCTTTGCTTTTGACAAATAGCAACAGGAAAATCAAAGAGCTTTGCTCTCCTCCAGACACTTCCCCAGACATCTCAGCAGGATTTATGTGTCCAGCTAGACATGATCTCCAGAGACGTGGCTTTCAGCTCAGGGGAGTCCTAGGACTCCAAAACTCCTCAGTTCCCTTCTTCCCACATTAACTTTGCAAGTCAAAAGACAAAGAAAATCAGTATTTTTTCCTCTTAAAAATATTTAGGAAAACGTAAATCATAGGAAGGAATTGTTGGCTGTGAGGTTGAGGAGGCCCTGGCACAGGTTATTCCATGGGTGCTCCATCTGTCCAAGGCCAGGTTGGAGAAACCCGGGACAGTGGGAGGTGTCCCTGCTCATGGCAGGGGTGGAATGAGAAGGTCCAAGCCAAACCATTCCATGATTCTCTAAGATAATGGTCCAAAGTGACATGTAAGGAACCCCAGCTGTGTCCTCAGACCTCTGACAGCACTTCCATATAAATTTGGAAAGGCAATCAGGCAGTTGGGAACTCAAAACACACGTCTGCTTTGTTTTTCACCATAAACCCAAAAATATCCCAGGAAAATGTTGACAAATCAAGAGCATTTGTCATTTCTGCTTCTGTTTCCCTGGAGACTAAATAGAATAAAATAAAAAATAAAATAAAAAATAAAATAAAAAATAAAATAAAAAATAAAAGTAAAAATAAAACAAAATTTAAAAA